>OY829913.1:226740035-227053240 GCA_963691935.1 Nephrotoma guestfalica | reverse complement strand
AGGAATACATTCACAAAATCGATCGCTTAATCGTAACTTAAAGTGTGTTAAAAATTATTAAATTTTTCAATAGTGGGGCGTGAGCTGTGATGATTTTTTTAATGTAATTCTTTTTCTTCGATGATGTACATTTTATATCCCCCCTAGATATCTGCAAAAATAACCGCCAATGTGGGTGGAAAAAATCCTCATGACATTGACGAGTCACTATTATCATATCAAAAAATAATTTTATATGGCTTGCATGGTGAGCTGGGCGGCTTGGGAAACATTATTTTTTTAAAAACGATGAATGTCGAACTGTAAGAGCCAGCATTTCGAAATAATTTCGAGGGCAGCCGTTTTAAACATATTGAAGAGTTATTGAAATACATAAGTAATTGAATTTTGTTCACGCTTTATAATTGGTAAAACATATTACAATTCAGAATCAGAATAAAATAATCAAAATAGACTGCGAAAATGATTTACTGGAAGGGCCAAGCTTGACCAGCGATAAAAGTTTAGAACAGAATTGACGATTTTAAATATTCTTAAAGTGTGAAATACGCTATAAGAGAGTTTATATAAAAATTCACAAGTTATTATTCGAAAATCGGATTTTTTGAAGAGGAATGTAATTTAAATTAAACCTAAATTGAAACTAGGCAACCCAACCCGGGATCGCAATTAATAGTGTTGAAAGCCATGGTTATATCAGTGAATAGAGCTGGTACTGTTTATGTTAAAATGTCAATTAATAAAACATTGTTGATTGTATAGCACAACAACGATCATAATTTCTTAGCTTTGAAATTGAAAAGTATTGGAATAATTCAATCTTCAAAGAAATAGTCAGTAATATCAGATTAAGGATAGTAACTGGAAACACAAACCACGAAAATCGTACACTATCGCTCATTTGTAAATCACACCGTTGTCGTTGTAAATTAAAACCCTTATATAACGTTGGCTATACTCAACAAATCGTACAAAATCAATCCTGTTGGTAATAATTTAAATTTTTTTTTATTTATTTCTCCAAATTTATTTCGCCCCCTCCCCCCCCCCACCCCCCCCTCCCCCCCCAAAGTAATCCCCTCGGCCTCAATACACTTGTGCCAACGTTTTTTCCAATCCTCGAAACAGTTGTTAATGTCAATTTCCGGAATAGCCTCCGATGCGCGTAGCGATTCACGTTTAATGTCTTCAATTGACTCAAAACGGTTTCCTCGGAGCGGTTGTTTCAGTTTGCTGAACAGCCAGAAGTCACACGGAGCTAAATCAGGCGAATACGGTGGTTGCGGAACGATATGGGTGGAATTTTTGGCGAAAAAAATCACGTAAAACCAATGCAGGATGAGAAGGTGCATTTTCGTGATGCAAAAACCAAGAGTTGGCGACCCATAATTCCGGCCTCTTTTTACGAATAGCTTCGCGCAAACGACGCATAACACTCAAATAGTATTCCTTGTTGACAGTTGGGCTGGTCGGAAGGAATTCGGAGTGCACCAGACCTCGATAATCGAAGAAAACTGTCAACATCACCTTGATTTTTGACTTGCTTTGACGTGGTTTTTTCGGCTCACGCGCACGATATTCGGCCGATTGATAGTGTGTTTCCGGGTCGTAAGCATAGATCCAAGACTCATCGCCAGTTATAATACGTTTCATGGGATCCTGGTAGTCGGAAAGCATTGTTTCACAGATGTCAACGCGACGCTGTTTTTCCAAAAAATTGAGTGATTTTGGCCCAAATGATCTTTCATTCTAAATGGTTTTCACTGATCCTTCCGATATTTAAACGATGCCAGTAAGGTCTCTGACTGTTAATCGTCGATTCTCGAGCACCAATTCCTTGACTTTGTTAACGTGTTGATCATCAGTTGATGTTGATGGCCGTCCTCGACGTGGTTCGTCGTCAACACGTTCTCGACCCTCTTTCAACAATTTGTACCAATCAAAAACACTTGTTCGCGACTTACAATTATCACCCCGAAGGCCTTTTGCAACATTCTGAACGTTTCGGCACCACAAAATTGATTCCACACACAAAATTTAATGGAACTTCTTTGTTGAATAATTTCACTCATTGTAAAAATCGTCGAATGCACTCTTTGTACTTCAGAAAGACAAGCGTATACTAAACACTAATAATTATTTTGATGTGACATTTGGCACATATATCACTGACAGTCATACTAACATAGAAAAAAAATATTTCGACGAATGGTTTTCCGCGCGAAATTTAAATTAAAAAGTCACTACTTTTTCCCCCTCTTACTTTTGTCTTACTTTCTCTTTTGCCCACAGTAGTATATAAAGCTTGTGAAAAGTTTAGTCCTTACGTATCATTTATACAAACCCTGCGATGTGTTGTTATTGGCTGTGACGATGAATGTCTTGAACATTAAAACGTAAATTAGAAAATTTATTTACTTTACTTAAATAGTTATTTTTTGATAACTGCTCTGGTAACTCGCTCAGTAGATAAATTCGAATTATGCTGGAAACAGACGTGCGAAAAAATGCTTGCGGATACGCAGGTTGAAACGTAAGTCAAAATACATGCGCATGAAATTTTTTAAGCCAGCCTAAGACACCTAATTCTTCTATCTTTTCAATTTTTGATTTATTACACAATGAAATGACAGCTAATACTCAAAACTGTTCCGTTAAGCAGGCATAAATTAATTTACTTTTAATTTTTTGTATGTTGCATTCAAACACAGCTGCTGCGCGATTTTTGCGTTTTTTTAGAATTAGAGACAACTTGCGGAAAAACGCATCCTATGCAGAATACGAGTATCATTTAATTTAAAGTACGGTATTCTAATTTAAATGCAAGTGTTTTTCTGCACGTCTGTTTCCCGCATTACAGTTACTACTGACAAACTAGCCAACTATAATGTGCTTAGACGTAAATATATTCTACGATATCAAAATTCAATCAGCCTTTCAATATCTCTTTGCACATGAACATTACTTGCTCTGCGCCAAACTAGAAAATTATCTTTTGTTGTGAAAAAACTGGGCTTTGCACGATCTGAAGTGGCACATTTTTGCTAGACAGAACCGAACTGAATATGAAGATTTTGTACGAAAGTGTGGGGTGTATACGAAAATATTTACCACTTGTGTTTGCGATATGCTTCTTTAGAATACCACTTCAGTACACTAAATCATTATTTAGATTGCCTCCTTGCTAGAAACTTTGAGTTTTCGTGGAGTTAATCTTCCACAATGCTTAATACTCTGTTAAATTACTGAAGCAGTCTTGAAGTTTACGTTTTATTGTTGCAGGGTGAATATTAGTAAGGCAAATATATCATTAGCGTACATTAATAACCCAATATTATGATCCAGCATGTGCAGATAAATTTCGTACAATTTTACCAAGGATTAATCGGTAAAATATTTTATATAATGGGTTTGCGGATTGGTAGGTCTAGGAATCGCAGTTCATTCAAGAAATTAACAACTTCACATTCTTAAGGATATGAATCAATTAAAATTAGGTACACATTTTTCGGCAAGTCAACTTCAATAGCTTTTCTGAAGAGGTATAATTAACATAATATCAACACGTTTAATAACTTAGTATGAGTAATTTTTATTTTTTTATCAATTTGTATTCACTCCAGAGTCTTTTAATTCTAGAAACACAATGAAAGATCAGAATTTAATCTTTCACTTACAAACTGAAGATTTTGTAATTTACAAGTTAGTAGTAGTTAATGTACAAAACGAAACGGAATTTCTGTTACTTTGTCTAATACGACGAACCGTGTTTCGAAGCAACATGGGAAAACTACTAAATTATCAATTTCATTTTATTAATTTGTTTATTCAGTTCTCACGTATGGGTTTTTTTATTAAGTCGACGCATTTTTTCTTTTGATCAAAAAGGCTTGGGTATAAGATATAGAGCTAATTTTTATATCAATTACAAACTAAGATAGATACGATTAATTGTGAACACAACATCATTCATCAGTTCTCCATGGAAACGATTGCACGATGACATGCGTTGAACCCAATTGTTCATAACTTTTTACATAAATGGGAAGATATTCCAGCAACTTCTCATTCCGATGTTGGTTCTTGGAGCTTCTAAAATGTGTGACTTAGTAGAATATACCCTTGAGTTGACATAACCCCATGAACAAATCTTAAAGCCTTTAAATCTCATATTACATCTTTCTCACCACGAGGCAGCCTGGTTCACTGATACTTTTCTGGAGACAACGCGTTCACCGAGCTTCAATTTCAATAAATCGATGGTTTAGCCAGCTGTCTGGGTAGTGGCACTGTCCTACGGTCTTATAGGCTCGAAGGTTCGATCCCTTATGCAAAATTCGCCAAAGTGACGTTTCAGATATGCTTAATTCTTGCTAACGGCGCGGAATTGATTAATTTGGGTTATATTCACACTCTCGCAAATAGCCGAAATATTCTCAGCACTCCCGTCATTCCTTTGTGTTATTAGCACGGCAAAATTATGAAGTGGATATGTTGATTCGATATGGGGCAGTGCACGTAAAGTTGTGTTAACCGAACGCAAATTTTGAAGAAAAAGAATTTGGATAATTTGTAGACGTTAAACCGTGTATTGTTCCCTGATTAAATCGTAGACACTGACGAGTTAAAACGTCAAAAAAGTAATAAAACCCCTTTATATAAGCTAAGTTGGTTTTGCAATTAATATGAAATTTAAACTCCAATCAGCGTTATCGTAATCAAGAACATAATATTCTGGATCAGATTGAGTTGTTTCATGAAAAATCTCAAACCGGAGTGGTAAATGATTTGAGGAAATTTCAACTTTCACTTAGGGCGTAGAAACAGGATGCAATTACCACTACTACGAACACTTTTCTTTTGGCAAATACAACTAAAAGTGTAATAAATCTAATTTTTCTTAATTAATTTCACGTTACTTTTGGTTTTTTAAAATGCATCACAAATAGCTGATAATCAACATACAATTGCGAATACTAAGTACTTTGATATTGGTAGGCAAAACATCAATTCATATGTGTAATACATATAGTAATTGTTTATCATCAAGTCGTCGATTTTTATAATCCGTTACAGGTGAAACGTAAATTAGCATGCCAATCATGTTTGTTCTGTAAGGTGAGGTCAACTTTCAGTAACTGACGAACTTCAATGTACTCTTAAGATTGTTTAATTCTTCATTGTCTAATGATGCTGACACGTCATTGCTATGAGCGAAACATTCTTATGAACCCTTACGAATTTTACTGCGACATTGATAATCGTTAACGTCCGTAGTTGCGTGAGGTAGTTTTGGATAGAAACAGAAAAATCAGCTCTACGAAAATGTTTCCAAATGTGTATAATTTACTAAAAGCAAAATACTGAAACTGTTTTGGCTATTTTGTAATAAAATATATAAAACCGTACGTTTTGTTACGCCACACTCTTTAAATAGAGGCTAAACAACATTAGGCGCTCGTTCTAGCTCTTCTTGATGATATCGTATAACTACGTGTAGCGTTATTTTGTGTTGGAACCATCGTCTTCATTCTATTCTCGTATTTATATAAACAATTTAGAAATATACCACAATTGAGGGTATCAAATTTAAACCCTAAATAAAACAAACAAAAACCCCTTGTTATAAGTATCACATTCATATAGGCTAAATAAAGCATTATGACTTTTAATTTTTCCAAAATCCCTAAATATGTACTTAAGTTTGTTTATAAGAGTTAATCTTGGAAAATCATAATATTAATATTATGTTTATCGTACACAATTCCCCCAAGAAATTCCACCACATACAACCTTTATTCTGTTGGACTACCATTGTATCTTATATTGTTTTTCTCGTCTCTTGTTCGTTTCGATTTTGTTTACTAATAACTGTACTGTGTTGCGGCGGTATATATCTTATGACGGTAACTTGACCGTTTTGTGTATTCTAGGTACATACAATTCTCAATGTAATTCAAACAAAATGGTGGTAAATAGATGGTAAGATAATTTCATGAGATTATAACAAATGTTTACATACTGATGAAAAACTCTAAACTTAATCTACTTAACAGATCATCGTACTCTTTTCTTTTGATTACTTATCGTAATATACATAACGACCCAATTTAATTTCAAACATACACAACACCCATTTAACTTTTTCAACTTTTCATCTTACGTACTCGTATGTAGAATTTTAATAATCAATTTGCCTACGTATTAAAATCGAATAACTTATGGAAAATATTTTTGAAAAATTACTAAGAAAAAAAAAAGAAAACAAAAATAAATATGAGTACATATGTACTACATAATATAATAATTCCAATTAAAAGTTTGAACTACTTCCTAAAAATTAAAATTTTTACATTCCTTTGTTTTTGTGTTTTTTTTTACTTGAGCTTTTGGTTTTTAATAATCAATATCTTTAAGTACAAAACAAAAAATCCAAACGGGAGAAAAACATATTTACATTCTTGTTTTGTTTCAGTCAACTTTATAATTTTTCTTTTCACATTTAGTACTTTTCGTGTTAGTATACGAGAGTACAAGGAAAACTTTCCACACACAACAAAAGATATAAAGGTGTATCACCAAGCAACAAATATCTTTTGGCTGTATTTTTTATTTTGTTTTATTTTTTAACTTAAGAAAATAATTTTGCTGTTTTGGGAAAAACAAAGAATTTCATAAGAATAAGTTCGTAGTATTTTGTCGTCTGCCTGTTTATTGTAATTTATCATCCGAATATTATATCTCGTAATTTTATTATTGTATTTCATCTCAGTAAAATGAAAAAAGGAAAATACAAATGACGATTTGGAATATGGTTTTACCATTCGCTTCTTAAGGTTAAGAAATATAATACAAGAAAAACAAAAATAAGTTAATTAGAATGAAAAACAAAACGAAGAAAAAATACTTAAGTATTTTTGTTTTTTCGTATGCGAGCTTTTTAGACACAAATTTTTGTTTTTGTATTGATTTTCCTTTTTATAATACATTTTTCACATACGGTATGTTTAACAATATTTATGTTAAAATCTAATATGTTAGGGTGTATGACTATTATTATCATGTATGGTTTTATGTTGTTACTATACGAGTAATTATGTACATAGCCTTTATATTTTCAAAATTATTTTATATAATTATTATAAAGCGTGTGTATTACGCAAAAAACTCATATTATTAATCATATATATGTGTGTACAGACTGCGTATGTGTTTAATGTACATAATATATGGTACATAAATAAACATTAGAATTTTCACATGACTGAAACTGTAAACAAATTTTATACCAATTTATTTGGCTGTTTTGGAGAGGTAAAAAAATATACACGTACGTTAATATTAAAATATATGCATATATGTAGCACAAACTATGTTTTTGTTTTACTGCTAAATATTTATGCTACACACTTGTGTGTTAGTGTTACGTTTTAAAAATAGATTGTTCTTGTTTATATGTAAATACCTACGTACGTACTACATATGTACATATTATATGGAAATTTTTGTAAATATGTAAAATATTTGATTTATTTTTTCATTTATTTACGACTACAGCGTTCTTTTTATTATTTTAATGAGTTTTTCGTGTAAAATTATGCTTCACTGCTATTGTTGATGCCGTTGCACTTAGTTTGGACAAGAAAGTGCTAACAGTGGTTCTGTATTCAAACTGATACGTAACCTCAGGATTCTATCCAAGAAAACAAAATTAATCAGGCTGCACTTCCAATAAATAACCCATTTAATCTGGTTTCCAGTTGGCCTGGAGATAAATACCTGCGATAATTTCGTGTATTTACCGAAATTTATTTCGGGCCAGGAATATTAAAAACAGTGTGTTAATTTTTAAGCGTCGAAATATTTCTGTGTTTTGTAACAAATTGCCAGTATTTCTATATATGGCGGCAAGAATTGAAATCTTGAAGATTATGCACAGAAACTTCGCCGCAGGTGTAATGAATTTTTAATAATAAAAGCTTCCTTGTACTCTGTATGACCTAAGCTATTACAAAAACAACCGAAAGCATTGGTTACAGTGAAAGTTATTGAGATATTCGCCAAAAATTGAAAATAACTTACATGGCCGCAGAAAATCAAAAAATTATAGTGAAAATTGTAATACATAAATTTTCCCCAAATTTTCCTTGTAATCTCAGTATGGCCTAAGCTATTAGAAAAACAACCGAAAGTATTGGTTACTAGTGGAAGATTTTGAGATATTGGCCAGAAACTGAAAATAACTTATATGGCTGCAGAAAATCAAAAAATTATAGTGAAAATTCTAATCCATCAATTTTCCCAAAATTTTCCTTGTAGTCTCAGTATGACCTAAGCTATTAGAAAGCCAACCGAAAGTATTGGTTACCACTGGAAGATTTTGAGATATTGGCCAAAAACTGAAAATGACTTATATGGCCGCAGAAAATCAAAAAATTATAGTGAAAATTCTAATCCATAAACTTTCCCCAAATTTTCCATGTAGTCTCAGTATGACCTAAGCTATTAGAAAAACAACCGAAAGTATTGGTTACTTGTGGAAGTTTTTGAGATATTGGCCAAAAACTGAAAATAACTTACTCGTATATGGCTGCAGAAAATCAAAAAATTATAGTGAAAATTCTAATCCATCAATTTTCCCAAAATTTTCCTTGTAGTCTCAGTATGACCTAAGCTATTAGAAAAACAACCGAAAGTATTGGTTACTAGTGAAACTTTTTGAGATATTGGCCAAAAACTGAAAATAACTTATATGGCCGCAGAAAATCTAAAATTTGTAGTGAAAATTCTAATCCATAAATTTTCTCGAAATTTACCTTGTACTCTCGGTATGACCTAAGCTATTAGAAACATAACCGAACGTGTTGGTAACTAGTGGAAGATTTTGAGGTATTGGAAAAAAACTGAAAGTGACTTATATGGCCGCAGAAAATCAAAAAATTATAGTGAAAATTCTAATCCATAAATTTTCCCAAAATTGTCCTTGAAGTCTCAGTATGACCTAAGCTATTAGAAAGCCAACCGAAAGTATTGGTTACTAGCGGAAGTCTTTGAGATGTTTGCCAACAACTGAAAATAAATAAACAAAAAATTGTAAATTTTCAAAAGGATTGGTTATGAAATGGCCAAGTTTAGTCCAGGACCAACAGATCCTAGAATTTTGTGCAGAACTTTCTTTAAAATCCTTGATCAATACTACTATCCAAATTTCATCGTCATTCTTTAAGAAATGGCGGAAAGACGGAATATTGTTAAATTGATAAGATTTCATTTACCGAGTTCCGTTACTTCTTAGATCAATCAATTTATCATTTGAAAGATGACTTTTAATATTTTATTCCGCTGGGAAAAAAATGTCCACTGGTATTATATAACAAAATAAATTCTCTTTTGTGATGGTGCTGCTACTTGTGGCGAGTAGCGTAATCTCTTATTTTCCGCTGTCAAATTTCTGCTGTCTTATACAACATGAATGATATTTACGATAAAATAAATGGTGCTTTATTTGAGATCACGTGATCTTAATTTTAGTATTTGTTTCAGTACGTCTTTATGTAAGTAAAACGAATAAACAGTGGCAGCAAATAAAATTAAAACAACAACAAAAATAATGAAATTTAATTGTTGTCGCGCTTATTAAATAATTCTCAAAGTTGATCTGCTCAAAGTACAGCTTTACACCTGTTTTTAAGGTTGAATATTGACGTTCGGATGATACACAATTATTTCAACGGATTTAGATGCACGTCATTAATAAGGAATAGCGGCGAAAATTCATAAACTTCAAATATGGTAGATTCGTTTGTAAATATCGTAATAAAGCCACCACACGGGATCTGAACTTCCAATTATAGGAAGAACTAATATCAAGGAAATTAAAATGGCTCGTGATTAATTTATCGCAACAGGAACTGTATATTGATGTCGGCGATTCGGGTGTGATATACACTACGTTTATGTACGAGTATAATGATATTTTGTTACATTTTATTTTGACAAAGACAAATTTTATTTTGTACAAATACTCCTCCATCAGATATTTAATGATTGTTTACAGCGATCGATCACATATATTAATCACATATAGCTAGGAAAAAATTCAGAGATTAAGATTACATATGTTGTAAACTGGAAACATTATTTTAAAATTATGAAATCCATCTACTTTCGAAGACATTTTATTTACGTTTTGGTAGTAAAAATCCTTATTATCACAAGGCGTTAGTTGATTTTACTGTGTTCCAAGCTTCTTATTAATAAATGCAATTGATCCCGGTTAATTAGTAAGAAGTAACTAAATTTGAGCATGTGTCTTGTTGGTGCCAATATGGCCAGAGGTAAGCAATCACACACAAATAACCCGTTTGAACGTTAATCCTTGAGCTTCACGAATAATCAAAATTTTACTGGGATCTAACAATTTGAATGACATATGAACCATCATCATTTGATACTTCACAGTATCAAAATTTTATGAATATATAGTATGTCTGTCCTGCCTCTGGCTGCTAAACCACATCACTCCATGATGAATAGATTAGGAGACCATAATCATTTTCTTCATTGGTGTTTGTGCCTCCGTAGATTATGTCATCCGCATTCTTATCTCATAACGTGGTGAAATAACACTAAGTTTACAATTTGGGTTGTGGCTGTAGTATTTTATATTGTTTCTCTCTCTGCATTAAAACTAAGGAGGCGATTGTTTGCGTTATATTCAAAAGACGTTTGACTATTTGGTATTTTTAATCAAATTACAAAAGAAATGTGGATCCATGTAACGATAACTGAGAAATAAAATTACTATGGCAATACAGCCTAACTAGATCAATTCTGTAAATAATTGTTTATTTTGCCAATTTCGTTTAGCTTTGTTTCTGTTAGTGCGTGTTTCAACTGGTTTAAATACCGCATAAAAAGTTAAAAAATTAAAAATTTATTCGTGGTAAGTATTTTTTAACTTTTTAACTTTTTATCTGTTTCAATTGGGTAAAATTTTGACATAGCTATGGTTGCTTATTTTATGTGTAATTGTAAACGTAAATAGCAAATTTAAATATGAAAATATGTAAAATAAATACTACTTAAATATATATTGGTCAATTATGGTCAGTTTTCATCTATATCATTGCGATTTTTCTCAAAATTTGCACATGGCAAATTTCTGTTTACAAACAAATATTTTTGCCAGCCAAATGTTTTCCATATACAATTTTTATCAGCTCTTGAAGCAGATAAAAAGTTTGACATTTTTATTCACCTCAATTTTTAACTTTTTATGCGGTATTTAAACCAATTGAAACACGCACTTAGTGCTATGAAAAAGACGGAAGCGATTGAGGTACAGTACTTTTCATAATGGATATTTACATGACTGGTTATTTACATGAATGATTTTTCAAATAACTGACTAAAGGAATTGTATGCAAAAAATTAGATAAATGCAAAATTCGCAAAATATAAAGAAATCTTTGGATTCAATTATGGTTTCCGGTGATATTTCCTCCCGAACATGTAAAATGGCTAATTTTAAATGATTTATTGTCTCGATTGCTTGTTACCCTCGTATATTTTTCGAACTGTCTCCAAAGATTTTCAATTGGGGTTTAGACTGGCGAATAAGCGGGCCAATCTAATAGTGATATGTAATATCTGCAAACTATGATTCTTTCTGCATTTCGGTTTGTGTGTGCGGAAGTGTTACCTTGCTGGAAAATCCAGCTTTCTTCTTGATTTATGTATAAAAAGAAAGGTATGAGGTGGTTTCTAGGACACCAATATACTTCTTGCTTTTCATTTTAGTGTTTGGAAACCATTAATCTACCACCAACAAAATTACGCTTAGAAAAGTACTTCGGCTTTTTTCTGAGACCCCTCCAAAAATATTACCATCAGGCCGATTAATAATTTAATTATTTTTTTCATCTGAAAAAATCGCATATTATTAAATAATGGTTAGTGATCATAAAAGCAGAACAAGATGCCTTACAATCACTTTGAACCTGTCACGAATCATATTTGCTCTAACAAAGTCAAGATGCGCGGCTCTGTGCCGTGGCATTAACCTTGGTACTGACATAATTTTGTCTTGTTTTAGATGTCCAGCATCGTTCATAGTTTGGCAGATTGTGGTATGAAACACATTTAATTAGAACTCGCTTCTCAGGCACTTAATTCTTTTACAAGAATTACTCGCGGCCTTAATCAAGCTGCGTGTTTCGCGTGGACACATTTTTTTGGACTTTCGGTATTGTTGATGCCATAGAGTTATTCTTCTCCCGATTTTTCCAAAAGAAAGACCTTGTTCGAAAAGTGGCTGAATTTTACCTAATACTAAACAATAATAAAATGTATAAGCCTGAGGGGGACAAATAATCACAAGGCTACTGTGGATCACAATTTCTGGCATATGGCTACCACGACTATTTTTCACAAATGTCATTCTGGAGGTCCAATTTTCCAGCACTTTTTCAAGCATTTGAGGGCGTATGTCAGCAATGACACGTTGAATATTGGTTTCCAAAGCGTCAATCGATTGAGGTTTATCCACATAAACCAATGACTTCACGTATCCCCACAAAAAATAATCGAGTGGCGTCAAATCGCACGAACGCGGAGGCCAATTCACCGGACCATTTCTCGAAATAATGTTGTCGTTGAAAGTTTCTTTCAATAAGTCGATTGTTTCACGTGCTGTATGGCAAGTGGCACCATCTTGTTGAAACCACATTTCATTCATATCCATATCTTCAAGATTTGACAACAAAAACTCATTTAACATGGTTCTGTATCGATTTCCATTCACGGTAACGCGTCGTCCTTCCTCATTTTTAAAGAAATATGGACCGATGATCCCACCAGCCCCATAGACCGCACCAAACAGTACATTTATCAGGATGCATTGGTAATTCTAGAACGGCGTGTGGATTATCTTTGCTCCAAATGCGACAATTTTGTTTGTTGACGTATCCATTTAACCAAAAATGCGCCTCATCACTGAAGAGAATTTTACGGTAAAAAAATGGATCTTCGTTCAATTGATTTAACGACCAATCACTGAATTCACGGCGCAAACGATGGTCGTGTGGCTTTAATTCTTGCACCAATTGAATTTTGTATGGCACCAAACCCAAATCTTTACGTAAAATTTTCCATAAAGTCGATGGACAAAGTCCAATTTGCTGAGCACGACGACGAATCGATAAATTGTCGTTTTCTTCGACACTGGCCTCAACGACAGCAATATTTTCTTCTGTACGAACTCTTCTCATTCTTGTCGGTGGCTTGGCATCCAAAAGAGTGAATGTAGACCGAAATTTGGTAATTACGTTCTTTATGGTGGTCTCTGACGGACGATTATGTGCACCATAAAATTCACGAAGTGCTCTATAAACATTTTTAATTGAACACTGATTTTGAAAATAAATTTCCACGATTTGAAAACGTTGTTCTGGAGTTAACCTATTCATAATGATTTGCCAAACAATACTGAGTAGAAATGCCACTTTGAGCTGTCAAAACAACTGTCATAAAATAAAACGACATCTATCGGAAAAACAAACCTCCTAAAAAAACACCCGTTAGTAGTTACGACCAAGGGAATTTTTCAAAATCTAATTTTTTTGATAAATAGCTTAAGTAAGTAATGATTTTTAGTTAACGCTCGGCATTAAATTTTTTTAATTTTTAGATCAGTTATTAAAAAAAATCCAAAAAACCGATTAGGTTTACAGTTATGAAACGTACTGTATATGGTTAAGTTTCATTTAAATTGGTTAACTCTTGCTCTATGTAATTCAACCGTTTGATTATGCAACCCGTACTTCATCTCCAATTGTAATTCCGTCCAAATTAGCCAATTCATTCAAAAATAGATCGAGTAATTATATTCGAAGCAAATGTCCAGCTACAAATTGGGCTTCACCTCAATTAGTTAAGAAATTGTTTAGTTCCATCTTCCATTTAAATTGAAAATTTTTAGAACACATGCTTGTCAAATTTGTCATTTTCATCAACCAAATCGATCAACCGAATCACAATTGAGATTTGCAATTAGCTTAGTTCCCTTTAGATCGACCTTCTTTTAGAACGAATTAATTTTTCAATTAAAATTTGAAATTTTCATTATACAAGCCAAGTTTCATCCCAAATGAAATTGCTATTTGATTTTCGATTTCAAGTTGGCTTAGAATTTTTTGGAGGAATTATGTTATTTATTTATTTACTAAAAATAAGCGAGTTTTATGGCAAAAGTTGACAGTAGCAAATTCGCCAAAAAAAATACAGACAAAATTTAGAGAATAATTCTAATATTTTCATAAATTAATATTACAACTAAGAATGATCAATAGCATAAAAGAAACAATAAAATGTTTAAAATATTAATACTATTACTACCATTACTACTACTACTTATAATAATAACAATAATATTTCAATTTCAACTTCAAAATATTTAACTCAGTTCAACACTTTTTATGCAATAACTCAGAATAAAAAGGTGTCATCCACAGTTTCAAGAAGCCATTGTTTAACTTTTGGTAAAAAACATTTCAAATGAATGTCCTGCCTAATGTAAAATGGTAGCGCATTAAAAAAAGTTGGTGCAGCCACAAGATTAGAGCGACAGAAGTGGTCCTTGTAAAATCTTGGAATGTTGCAGAGGAATTGATGGTTGCCGCGAAAATTGTATCGAAAATTGTTTTTCATTATACATACGAGTATGTTGACCACTTCGATTAAAAAACTCTCAATACCTTATAGACATACAAGAGTTTTAACGGCAAGATGTTGGTTGTAGTGAATAAATTCCAAGAAGGTTCAGTTCGTGGTTTCTTTAGAAATATTCTCAAAATCAATTTTTGTTGGACATATAAAAGGTACAGAGTAGCTGCATAACAACCACCTCAGCACGCTAATCCATATTCTAGTTTACCCATAACTAGTACATGATAAGTAATTTTTAGCACCGGAGCAGAACAATAGTCACGAAGGAGGTAAAATATTCTACCTGTTGATGACAGATACCAATTGATTGAATTAAAGATATTTAAACGAGCCAACAGCTTCGATGTCAAAAACTCAGGCAACCAATAGATGCACATTCAAGTTTGCTGTGATTAGTCACTCGAGGCAAAAACGCCAAATTAACGTTACCAGACCGTTACCGTTACCGGCTTGTCGAACCACGAGAGTAAAATTTTTAGATCAGTATTGATCATCGAAATAACATTACTGGGAGAATTCCCACAATAAGCCAAGGCTATGGCATCGGCAAACCCGGTAGAATAACCACGACGATTCAGTTTAAACTTCGAGTTGGTGTAAATAAGAAACAGCAATAGGCCTAATACTGACCCTGGGGAACCCCAACCCCAATAAATTTCGGATCGCTTGTCATTATTCTTAACTCTCACCGATCTAAGATCTAAATACGATGCTAACCACTTATTTGAAACTCCCCTAAACTCTATATTATACAAACTAGAGAGCAGAAGCTTGTGATCAACCATGTCGAACGCTTTAGCTGTATCAATAAATAAAGCACCGCAACTATTACCTTTATTTAAACCAATATTGATTCTATTTAAGAATTCCAACACATCTCGATTCCGTCCTCATACCTCGACGAAAGCCATTTAATGAATAGTACTCAGTACACCCGTTTGATCTAAAAATATAGAATCCCTATTTTTGACTGCCTTTTCAAGAACTTTTAGAATTACTGGCTGCAATTATGACAACCAGTTTAAATTGATGGTATATACATATTCGGCGACATAGTTCAATATAAATACCAGAAAAATCATAAAAAATAATTTCTTTCTGTCAGAGACAGAAAGATACCAATTTTTATTTAATTTTCATTAAATAATTAATTAATCGAATGAAATTTGCAAAATCCATTTGTGTGTTTTCGTGGCTTTTGTCACCATCAAATTTATATTTATTAACACTATTTATAAATTTTTAACGTAAAAACTTATTTTTCACAATTTAAAATAAAATTAAAAGTTTAAAAAATTTTTGTACGGTAAATAAAACTTTTCTCTTTTTGTGATAATTATATAATTTATTATGTTAGAGACCGGTTCCGGATTTCATCCATCCTCAATCAACGTTTTAATTAAGTAATTGTGTGAATATTTAACCAACCAGCGATCGGTTGAGCGTTTCATTTATTTGTTCCGCTCATTGAGGGATGTGGGATTTTTTCCTAAGTTTTCAGACTCAATTTAATTGGGGGGAGGGGTTGATCTTGTTTACCTCCAGTTTTAAAACTATTTTTAGGCTGGTCCACAGTGCGGTGACCCAAATTTGTAATAATCCAAGTGAGGCTTAGTACCATTCAAATTGGTTATTCTCACGTCCGAGAATAATATGAGATCGTATTTTCACTATATACAAACTGGGTTTGAACAATTATCGAAATTTGAAATTGCCTCGTGGGAAATTGTTGTCCATGTAACGCGATTACCTCTACATACACACCAAATTTAAGGACATTTTATGGTGCTGCTATTAATGAATAGATGGCAAGTACAGAGAACATAATTTGGTTGTTATCAACAAGTGTTTAGTCAAGACAGATACATTTTATAGTCATCATTAATTTACTGTAAATATTTTAAAATCTAACCGAATTATGTAAATTAAGAAAACAAAATCTTTATAATCTTAAAAATGTATTGTTAATAATATTTAAATAAACAAAGAGCAAGTGTTAGGTTTATTTAAAAAATAAATTTGAGATAGGGCTTATTTATATCCAAATTATAATACGAAGTCCAACTCCAAAGTATAATCGTCTAGAAACATTCTGATTTTCAAAACCAGCCTAGTCAAATAGTAAATTTCACATTTACGTTTGCTTATCTGTACATTATAATTACGATATTATCAATGATTAGCTGTCAAATCCTATAATTAAATTGCATTAGGATTGATATGCCAGAATCAATCATGGTTAATATTTAATTGCACATAAGCATATCTTCTGTTCAATTCCTAGAGAGGATACTCACCCAACACCAAGAAATGCTATATACGGCATTTATTATTCAAGATATACCAGCCACGCTAAATTAATACAATCTATCACCTTAATTTGTATTTTCTTGTTCAATCGATTGTTGGAATATTAAAATTAATGGGTTCCAAATCTAATCTAATTAAATACAATTTATTGATTAATTGCTGATTTTAAGTCATACGTTACTCTTGCTAATGTATGCAAAGTGCGATTATTCAAAATTCACTGTTAAATTATGCAAACTTTCAAAAGTGAAGGTGGAGTAAATTGAAATTCTAGACAATATTTACTTGCCGGAAATATAAGAGGGTGATGTATATATCCCAAGACATCCACACAGAATCATATATTTTTAGGGGCGTAGCATAAAACGTATAAGTGAAGAAAATTCCTGTAAGGTTTTTGGTCTAACGAAACCATAACTCTTCTAACTTTGGACAGATACATTAAAAATGTAAGCAGAGAAAAAAGAAGAACAAAGTTATGATAAAAAGTTTTTAGTTATTAACATTTCTTGATTATCAGTAAAATATGTTTTTTCTGTTACCATATTCTATATCTTTGCCTAGTCGTAAGTTAGTAATAGTTTCTATATAGTTTTATTTTACAATTACGAAAAAAGTAAAGTCATGAATTTGCACGAAATGCGATGAGGATATTTGATGTACGAGTATCTGGACGTTTTCCAGTGTAAGGTTTCCTGTTTAATCTTAGCTTCGAGGATATCTATTGGTCCATTCACTTCGGTTAACTTCCAGTCCTTTTTTCTTTAAATTTAGAAATTTTAAAAAATCTGTCGCTTTTGTTTTTTCTTTGAAGTGCATACTAGTGAGGGTAGTAAATTACTCGAGTTTCGAAAATGTCGAGTATCGAGTAAGAGTAACGTCCAAAGGCCAGTGTTAAGATAAGTCTAGATCTAAAACAATTAAGACAGTCGCATGATAGCGTCTTAATCTTAGGCTGATATAAGCCGTATTCGATTGTACTGAATAATCTGAAAAATCTGAATTAACTAAATCAACTGAATTGAATAGTGCAGTTTTTGTTTTTACATAACGGTTTCTGCATTTTTTATGTAGATTGGAGAGATTGTGCGAAAAAAATTATAAGATTTAAATTTATTAAATACTCGGAAATAAAATATACTATTCACAAAATTGTCAAAAACGAACGCTTGATTTACTTCAGTAATTTACTTTCATTTTAAACAAAATTAAATTAGTAAAAATTTCCCCTGCCAATTTAGATATGGAAAATGATTCCCAATTTATAAATATTTTTATCAAACTTTTCTCCTCTGGGCTGGGAAAAATATTTGAGCAGAAATTACATATAAATTCATTCCCGAATTCCCCATTCTCGGGGAAATACCAGAATAGTGCCACAGTTGTTCAATTATCTAACTCGTTACTCAGATTATGTGGTAGTAGCTTATTTTGAAAAATTTATATTCAGAAAATTCAATACAATCGAACATGTCTTTGATGAAACGAACAACAATTTGAATTTTTGACTCATAGAAGGAAAATTTGTAAGAATAACACAAACAAATCAGTTTCGTGCTTCTCATCAGGTCGCGACGATCGATGTCGTATTCCTTACATTGGAATATATTCTATATATAGGACAATACTATGTATTTGTAGCGAATTACTGCTTAGCCCCCTACAAATTTATATTTTTTACTTTTGTTTTCTATTGTAATGGTTTAATTGTGATTGTTCCGTGCATTGGTTTATTGTTATGAGTACTGAAAATAGACCAATGTATGGAACAATCACAATAAAACTATTGCAATAGAAAACAGAGGTAAAAAAAACAATTGCCCAAAAGGGTTTCAATTTAAATTTTTATTCGTCCTCTACATATTTGCAACATGGTATTGATTTTGTTTTGAGCAACCTTTGGCTGCATAACATACTAATTAATACTAAAATTGGTGGAAAAAATCAAAAGTGGTTGTGAAATATTGTTTTCAAATAAAACTATTTAGAAAAATCTGTTTTCTCCTAAAAATAGTTGAATCACGTTTTCAAATTGGTCATTTAAAATAATCTAAAACTTGTGATCTGAATCGTGTCGGATTTGGGTTCAATTTGTATTTTTCGAAGAGAAAAATTAACAAATATCTTGCTGTACTCTGCGTAAACCTGACCAACGTCGAGTTTTGTTATAAAAAAATAGACTATGAATTATCAAATATTAAATGTAGGCGAATACAGCTTTTAAACAAGAAATATAGACCAGGAGCATGTTTATTTTTGCGTAGAAATAAATCAACAAACAAGAGGCGAAAAATAGTATAATAAAGATATCAAATACTAAACGCGGATGTTCAAATTTCTTTGAGAATTGAAATATCCATTTGATTGCCGTAAACTTTCGACAATTGAAAAGTGAAATAAACATATACATAAAAATAAATAAATTTTGTGTCAGCGTTTTCGATGTTTCTTTTAATTGATAAACTTACATGGGTAATTGAAATTATTCTGATGTACAGAAGTCAGCCCAGGTGCCATTAATATTTTGTCTTTATATTGTAAAACTCAATAAGACAATTATTTGTTAAAATTGGCAAAACACTATATCACTAATAGTCATCATTCTCAAGTTTGTTGAAGCAAGATTAAAAAAAATCGTTTCTCAAAATTGAAGAATTATTGATTGTATATTGCAATCAAGGATGATTTGAGAAACAAATTGTACAGTGATTTTTATTTTATACAATTTGGTTGTTAATCAATTCAAATGTTAAATAATAAATAAATGCTTCATTTCGTCGAATACTTTTTACATTTTCTACGACTTAGCGACCAACTCGTGTGCAAAATGTGATAAACCCTGTATAAAGAAAAATTGACTGTAGAAAATGTTATAAAAATTGGAGGGACTTTATGTTACCCTGAACACATAAATCTTAAATATACCCCACTTGATTTCTAAAGCTATTGGTAAAACTGTCTTGTATACTCAAAAAACATTATCCCTACTTAAATTTCAGAAAATCAAAAAAGTCAACCCTTGTTGGCTGAATATTTGATATTTAAATTTATTTAATGCCCCTATCATGCTTATCACTTACTCGTCACTTGGCGACGTGAAGTCGCGGCATTCACATTTTGGTATTATGATTCTCGCCGTGAAAACGAAGTGAGCAAGAGTGTTGTCTAAAATGATCACCTACCATTTTTATGTGATGTAGTGCAAAATTTTTTTTAAATTTAATAGTACAAATAAAAATGGCTAGCAGTGATAATGTAAGTTTTGTTTTTAAATTATTTCTTTGTGTATTTTATTATAATGATAATAATTATTTTTTTTTAAATATTGTTAGGCAAAGAAAATTACTAATAACAACCAATTCGAAAAATGGTGGAAATTATGGTTGAAAATAGGGAAATAGCTCAGCGATTTCCAATTGCGGGAAACCAAACAAATCGTGAGTGAATTTTGGAAAACTCGAAATTAGTCCATTTTTCGCAAAGATGATTTTCTATTTCTACTATTGCTACCACTTCTTTAATATTTTAGGAAATTGTTGACTGCGCCATACCAATATTAAAATAATATCCTGTATTATGTTGGTAATCCTCGGAAGCAAAAAATCGAAGCACAGCACACATTTTTTAATATTGGCGAAATACTGGATGCCTGATAAAATGGTTGAAACTTATCATTCAGTACGTTCAGTAAATAAAGAAGGCAAAGTTTGTTGATCCGGAAAATATTTACAAATCTAAAATGTTTTTACGTATATTTTAGAAGATGTGCAACAATGCAATTGTTGTATTAATTCTATATAACATATGTATTAGCAATCGGGTAGCGTAAATATATCAGATTTATTTCGTAGTATTCTTCTGATTTGGACCAAATTTATTAGGTTTTCGTCTTCAATATCATCACGAAAAAATAAATCGATTCTACTTATCATTAATAGTTAATTGTATTTAATATTTTTAATTATTAGTTTTACAATATTTAATTATTTCAACGAACTAATATGTAAACATATAATATGTTAAAACTGCTAACAATTACCATGTTTCCATGACAGAGTTAACCTAGGTTAACTCAGGTTTACGTATATGGAAATACAGATTAAGGTTAAGTTTCGTTAAATCTGTTTTAACTCAACGAAACTAGTACGGTTGGATTAGGTTCTATCTGTTGACGTTTTTTTTTAATCCATGCAATATTTTTCCGGGGCCGAAGCACTCGCTGCTCTTTCGAGGTTGATTTTCCCGTCTTACTTTACGCAATTCCTGCCAAATCGAAGACGTAAGGCTATAGAACCGATTTTAAGTTACCATCTGTGCAATTGCATAACTCCATACCAGCCTATAGTACTGGACGTGGAAGATGGGTCGGCTCATGAGTTTTGCACGCCGATAGGGGATCGTAGTTGTGTTCCTTTTAATCACAGATCGTAATCTGTTGATGCAAATTTCCTTTTGCATCCTGCCCCTATCGGGGTTCGAACCCGGTACCTCCCGATCCAAACACCAAAGCTTTAACCACTGTGCCATTTGGTTGGATCTGTCGTGTATTTTTAAATGACGCTCATTGTAAACTATTAAAATACAGATTTTGAGCAAAATATTTTAAAATTAACCTTGAAAATGAGTAAACTATCGAAATGTGTAAATATTAACATCGCTGTCAACGTAACTCGGTTTCATGGAAACGGAACTCGTACCGGAACACCAACAAATTTTCAACTCAACGAAATCTAAACCTATTTTAACTCGGTACATGGAAACTTTAATGCAAAAAATATAAAACTTTTAAAACAACGCGCCCGCATACTCTCATTCGCCAAAATAAAGGCGAGAACCATGACACCAAAATACTGCTCACACGAATCACGAGCGAAAGAGTGCTGAACCGATGGTGAGCTGAGAACCATAATAGGGGTATAAATCATTAAATTCTTTCTTCTCTATTCATTGAACACACTTCCGGTACACATATTTGCACCAAATTTCTCAAGAATCTCCTAATTAATGTAAAAGTTTAAGTATGAAGTTTTATTCCAAATACTCAATCCGCCTGGATGTAACATGCCAAATTAAGGCGAAATAAAGTGTTGTTTGTTAAAACTTGTCATTTCTATTAAAATTTAAAAAATGGTCTGAACTAATTTTGATTGAAATTTAATTTACAATCTGTTTGGTTTTAATCGTTTTTTACTTTCGAGCGATTTCAGCAAAAAATCAATGTAATCTTCCATTTTATGAGAAAAGCTTAAGTATGAAGTTTCTACCTGATCAGTCAATACGTCTGGGCTGTAGAGAAGCTATAGACATTTAGTTGGCACGGTACCACACACAAACACTATTTTTTGACTTCGGTGATATTGTACTACGTTTTCTTACGTACAAAAGGTATACAATTCAAAATGTAAGAATAACAAAACCAAAAAAGTTTTGAGGAAACTGGATCTGTCAGACTCGAACTTAAGAATTTGTGTTGCATAGTGATCAGATTTTAAATTATGTGATGACATGTTGTGCATTCTGAGAAACGAATTCATTGTGAAAAGAATGATTTGATAGTGGCAACAAAAACAAATTTTGCTTTACCTTAAAAATGTTAATTTGTTAGCATAACTTTTTAAAATGAAATGATTTAGGTGAATCAAACAGTAATTTAAAGTGATATTGATTGTGAGTAGCAAAACAATAATCATCAATTTTTATTTTTATATTTGGGCAAATAAAACCGGGTTCTCTCGACCAATTAACGTCTCTTTCGATTGGACGATGATGAAAGTCAAAGCGACGTCAAAATGAGGGTGATTGACATCAAAACAGGGTTGAATTTAGAGGAAAGTAAATAATGATCTTCAAGAGCTTCTCTTGAATATAAAAGCTGGTTTCTTCAAACTCGACGATCGAACATACGAGTATTATCATAAGCCAATGAAATGCCACACTTGCCAGCGTTATAGGCCTACGAAGGCTAGATGCGAAAATATTTCGGCATGCCCAAAATGTGCAAAGATGCTACTTTAATGGACATGACAACATTACTTGTGAACCAGTTAGTTGCGGAAATTGCAAATTGGAACACACCGCTTTTGAACAGAAACGTCCCACACTCCAAATGGAGATGTCAATTACAAAAAGGAAAATGAATGAAAGAGTAATATATTTTAGCGCCAAAGAGGTATACTATCATTCCTCTGGATTAAGAAGTGAATGTCCCCTAGGCATCACTGCTCCGATGGTGATTTTTGAACTGCTTCGTCTTGGGCCTTGTTGAATGATTTCGCTATACACACTTTTTGCTGCGAATCCAGTGAATGTGTGACGATGGCCAGTGAAAATAAATTAGTTTAATTAAGTTTTTTAATTAGCTTTCTTTTTTACTCTGTTATTACGTCGAAATTTTCGGCACGTAGCAGTTAGTACGCACGACAAGTTTACAATTGTTTGTTTTATAGTACTATGCATGATATACTCCAATTGGCATTATTCTAACTGCCCTCCACCAGACACGTAAGTTTTACTACGTATATTTATTTAACGCACCAGCCAATATTCGTAATCAAGGCGCTCGTATGCATTTGAAAGATGTGGTAAACACTAAATTAACTCGTTAATTTTTGTTCTTTTCTCTATACAAATCGAATTGATCAAGTTAAATTAAAACACAAACGAGAAAATATTTGGCAAATATCGCATAATTATGATACTATATTCGCTGGCAATTAACAGCGGTTAATAAATAATTAATTGTATATTATAACTGTCCGAGTAAAAAAAATTTATGTTTTTCCACAAAGAGGTATGCAATTGACCGAATTTCATCCTACAAGCACGGCAACATTTCTCTAAGTGCTATGCTATCTATCGGCTGCAATTCCATTGTGATGCCGATATGATTCGATCCTGAACAATGGAATTGCAGGGGCCCTTTATATTACAAATCCTATAATCTTTATCAAAAAAATCGAGATTTTTGTTGCATGCTATTTCATGAGACTAGAAGTTTCTAATATAACCCTAAAATGCTTGATAACTAGCTGCGGCTCTTAATGTTATGCCAAATGAAGCGTAATTCATTTTCATTTACTTATTAGAGTGACCCAATGTTTTAACTGATTTCCTTCAAGTAGTGTGTGTTCTCTGAAATAATTTTTTTCGTAAATCAGGGGCTTCACAAATGGGAATGAATTCCCAATTAGTTCTATACAAATCTGTCTCTTTAGCAAGGATAATAAATTCTGACGAAAAGTTAAATTGCGTTTGGACTATTGGGTCTCCTTACCACAATCAAGATGGTTTTCAAAGGCTGGTGAAAGTTTCCCTTCAATTATCACAATGAAAGCCGCTCTCTCATAATTTGCACATTGATATGACACGGTTGCTATGAAAAACTTCCCTAGATCATGTATGCTTGTACATTTCTTAACATTCAACAGAGTGAAAAGAAACCAAATATCCGGCCACTTTGTGGTTTTAGCTTAACCGATACATTCGTCAAGACCTTGTAGTTGTGACCTACGCCAATCGGTTGATATAAAAGAATTCAATAACTATATCCTAAACCACCATTAACCGCCTATTATATGTACCATTCTCGTATTTTCCGCAGAGCTAGTCGCATCATCTTTTACTGAAGCATTAGCTCTTGCAGCAATTATCGTCTGTGCTACTATTGAACGATAAGTTTTTGGCTGATTTTATAATTTTTCACGCATACTCTACCAAATTAGTGAATGGAAGAATTTTTTAAATTATCGAAATACCCGTCTCGAAGTCTGCTCGTGTTATTTATTTACTGAATGCTTTGGTGTTTTAGCGCAGGGTTCATTAAAATCGATGATTGTATATTGTTAAAGCCGTAGGTTATATTACGCTGGTATGCTACTATCAGAAAGTCAAATTCTATGTTTACACCGCGTTTTGATGTTTAGAAAGGTCTTTTGGATAAAATTATGCAAATGATGTGACTTAATGTTTGTAGGAGTTTAATGCACGCAATCGCCAAATTAAGTACTACTATATCCTCATTATGGCCATGAAATCTAAGAATACATATATTGATAGAATCGCAGACTCTGAAATCGGAAATTGTTTCCAAAGTTATCCAACACTTATGTTGTGCAACCATGCCTTTTTAAATAAATCGAGATAAATTTAATCGACCTTGCTTAGTTCACTAGAATCTTTCATGTACTATTCACTAACTTCAGGAAACTCAAAAATTATATTTAGTAAATTATAGGAAGCGGAAATAATATCTTCTGAATAGTGGAGAACCTTATTTTGTTTTAGCATAATTGGCTCTAAATTAGTACTTGATTTATTTCACAATCCGAAGAAATGCTCGACTCCTCTGGCAAACTGTAAAAGCTTCAACAGGGGCTGGGAATAAAACACACATACGAGTACACTGAAAGATATATAATTAAGTAACCGGGTTCGTGGTATCTGGAAATCTGGACAACTGCAAACCAAGTGAATACTGTCATCATTCTCTTGAAGGCAGTCGTCCCACAAGGAATCTTGAACAATTTCCCAACTTTTTTCAAATTTCTAATTCGCTGGGCGCAACCAAAACTATTACTTGGACATTCTTCAAAGGTAAAACGCACTTTGTTAAAATCAGGGTAGATTCCAAAATGAAGTACTTTGAGTTTCGGCGGTTACGGGATGCAAGCCAATTACGCTTAGTCTGGTAATGAATGTAGATCTTTTCGTAACAGCTTTCTTACCACTATTTAAGGTTTCTGGTGCAGCCAGTCCAGTCTTAACAATGAACCTTAAGCCACACAACCTTAATACTATTGTTGGATCAAAGAAGGCTAATCATATGTTTACAGACCTTGATCAGTTTGGAAGTGGACAGGATTCAGTAAAGAGTTGTATACAGGTTTACTATTTAAACACAAAATAATATCTGCGCCTGAAATAGCGAGACGGTAGGTTCCAAAATCCGCACCAAATTCAGAGTGAGAGCCGTCGGTGAAAAACCCTAGCTAAGAATTATCGAGGCAGAATTCTGGAAGCCGAAAGTGTTAAACGCGCCAATGCACCGACGTCGAGAAGAAACGGAGCAAGTCACGGATGAGCGACTGAAGTGGGGGCCGAAACAAGATTGTCTGCAATGCAAGCATAGGAGACGAAGACATAGTACCAGTATTAACGTGGCAAGCGATACTTTGTATACTATTAAGTTTCGCAATAATGGAGTTTTTGAACCTCAGGCGAACAATCATCAGAAGCGTAAGATATTATATAAAAAACCAGAGATTTGTAAATAAACATCAACATATTGGGAGTCAAGCCCCAGGATTTCCAATATGCTCTTCTACATTACCAAGAAAAATGGCAGTGGCTATTTGAAGTTTACTTTCAAAGGCGAAATTTACAGGAAAGTTTACTTTCTAAAGTACCACCAAAATGTTTTACTATCACGGATCTCCTGCCAATATTTCTATGGCTAGTAAATTCTTACTAATACATACAAATAAAAGAGGTGGCAAACACCTTCTTGGGGAGGGGGGTCAATCTTTGTAGCTTAACAGAAACCGAAAGAGAATCCAGATTATCCATAGCATCAATGGTTTGGTCAATGACAAAATTTCTACAGGCCTCAGTGATGGTAAACATGTACTATCGAAGAAACCCGCAATATCTAGGAAAGTGGTCAGAAGAAACTCCTTAGGATTCAGGAATGCATTTCTGTCTGAAGTAAATTACGAGTAGAAGCTACAAGAATTTTTGTTAAGGATTAATTTTATTTTACTGTTCTCCGAAAATTAAATAAATTAGATTTAAGACTATAACGCAATAACGCCATCAACGAACCTGAATTTGCTTAAAGAAACTTTTTGAAATAAACTTTGGAAAATCTAATTCAATATTCGAGTCCCTTAGTGCGGAGATGTGGATGCTGAAAGCACCATGCTGAAGAACGATTAGATCTACATCTAAACTAAATCGAACATGAAGTACGAGTAATAGGAAAGTTATGTGCTGTTTCACTTCGGATTTTCTCTCAGTGAAATGAAAAATATATTTTTAATTTTTTTGTGTTCTATGGGAATTTCAAGAAAATATTAAATGTTTTAAAAAGTAGAAAGATTTTCATTTCTTTTGGCATGATTTTCTTTTACTTACATAAGGAAAATGCAATCTTAAATTTTTTCTTCTAATGGCATGTTCTACACTTTTGCTGTTTTAGTAAAAGGTTCAAAAAGTCAAACGGGAATTCGATTTTCTAAAAACAATGCAGACAAAGAATACATTTAAATTACCACAGGATGACACTTTTATAATTTAATGACAATTTTTTTGATCATGCTTGAATACCTAAAATACTGCATTTACGATATATGAGTACATATATAGGAACGCGATTCTCCTAACATAATTGCAATACACATTTTAAAATAAATAGTTGCTGATTAGAAAATGTAAACAGTTTTTTTTGAAATGCGAGACTAGAATATTGCAACATTATTTAGAACTAATATATTTTTGCTCAAAGGATGCATTTTATCTAACATATACATTCAAGCATGTATTGTTTACCTGCACGGTATCGTTTTACTTCCTTTTACATTATTTTGATAAGAATAAAAATTTGTAACAATTCCTTTATATGTATATACAGCAAAATAACATCGTTGAGACAATAATGAAACATGAACTAGCATTCAACTAAGCATATTATACAAGCAGCGTAGCACGGATACATTATGTGCTGTGATTTTTCAAATTTTTTCCGTACATTTTACCACTTTTACTGCTTTTAGCTTACTTAAAACCATAGTTTAATGATAATTCACAAAAAACCCCAGATATATCTTAAAATCTGAAAAATATCATATTTTTCAAAACTTTACTACCTTGGCCACAAGAAGAACAAATTTTATGGCAACTATAACATCATTAATAATAATTTACCAAGCGTTTATATCTCGTATACAGTTTTTTGTTCCATATTCTTATCTTTTAGCCGAGAGAATGCTGTGCACAGTAAATGAAAATGGTAAAATATATTTGTATCTATAGAATGAAATGTATACCAGTGCAAATACATATCTCGTGTATGTTTTGAAAGCAGTTTTTTGTAACAGATAGTAAAAAGTGAAGTTTTATTTTTAAAAGAAGGAAATTTTAGTAAAATGGAAAAAATATTATTATGATGATGATGATGGTAGAGCTCACCAAAAAAAATATCATGTACAGTAAAATATTTCTTTTCCGTTACCGTGTATTAGACAATTTTATATTAAATTTCGTATTCTAGCTGTATCAATTACATTGGGATTTTAACTGTACTGAAAATTTAATTAGATAAATGAAAATATAAAATTGTATTTTTAATTTGATTTGATATACGAAATTGTATAAATGTCTTTTATTTGAACTAATTCCAATCATTGTAATAACGAAATTAGGTTGGAATTACTAGACAAGGTTGACCCGGTAAATTATTTAATTTGTACCTTAAAGCTGGGTTCCTTAATTATACACCTCATACCGCTACCAATAATGGCAGTTGCAGTCAACAAACACAAGAATGAATCTGAAACGGATTTACTGAAAATCGTCTTTTCTTATTTAGGAATTGCAGACATTTGTTTGCACTGTTGGTGAAGAATCGGACTTCCTACGATCAGCTCATGAGCAAAATACATACAATATAGAGGTAAAGTAGAATGGGACTCGAAGCACATCATTAATATGTTGTTACTTAAAAGCATAACAGGTCGAGCTAACAAGCTGCGGCTCTATTTAGTAGAGCTTCAAATTATCATTAACAAGTAGTTGGAAAATTTTAAAATTGTTCATTTTCCGGTATCTGTTCTTCATGTAACTTTTTTTATTTTCAAAAAAGAAAAATGAGGCCTGCCGACTCAAGAAATATTACTAACTGAATCTTGAGAGCCCCAATCGATGATTTGAATATATTGGTGTGCTATATATTGAGAACGTTACTCGTAAAACGGGCTACCCGGTAGGGTACGCAAGTTCTTTTAAGTAATAGGATCCGTTTATTATTGTATCAGTTTATTATTAACATTCATTGGCGAGGATTACAATTATTTATGAAAATAAAGGCAACCTTCATAATTATAAATAAAATATTAATTTCTTCAAATTTATGAGTATTTTCTTCAGATGTCATATGGTGGTGGGCCATATGCAAATGAGCGTATAGCGAGAATGCTAACATACGGCTGATATCCAAATTTTTATCAGAGTTAGTGGACACCATGATGAGTTAAAATCAAATGTCAAATCTTTAGGCATTCGATAGGTTTGAGAGAATTGTTATTTTTTGTTATTGAGTATTTTCTTCAAATTTCATATGGTGGTGGGTCATATGCAAATGGGCGTATAACGAGAATGCTAACATACGGATGATATCCAAATTTGTATCAGAGTTAGTGGACATCATGATGAGTTAAAATCAAATGTCCAATCTTTAGGCATTCGATAGGTTTGAGAGAATTGTTAATTTTTTTATTGAGTATTTTCTTCAAATTTCAAATGGTGATTGGCCATATGCAAGTGAGCGTACAGCGAGAATGCTAACATACGACTGACATCCAAATTTGTATCAGAGTTAGTGGACATCATTATGAGTCAAAATCAAATGTCAAATCTTTAGGCACTCTATAGGTTTGAGAGAATTATTAATTTTGTTATTGAGTATTTTCTTCAAATTTCATTTATCACAGTTTATTCTCATATATGTAATTTTGATTTATATGAATTTTAGGGGTCTGCATAGCCGTAAGCTAAAATTTTCGCTACCTTTAACAAGTATAATATTCCTAATTAATTGTATAATTTCAAAATCCTGGGATGGGATGAAATTAGTGTCACCTGATGAACATTTTTATGTTTCCTGGGATGAAAAATTGGGATAACTCCACACACAAGAAATGTTTTGCAATTTCAATTTTCATACATTTTCTGTATTCCTTCATGGTAACGATAAATGATGACGATATGTCGGTATGTTGGTTAAGAATCTTTATACGTTTATCATTTTTTCACATTTCTGACTGATTAGTAGAACTCGCCGCAATAAAATTTTGTTATTACGATTTTCGCCGTGAGTGAGAATAATGTTTAACATGCTCATCCATAATTTGTAGGTGAACAATAATTTTATTGTTTTGACAGCAGAAAAATGGCGAACCTTGTCACAACAAGGTAAGTCTTAAATATTTTTTATAATTTTTTTATTAATTTGTGTACAAATTAGCTTATTCTTTTATATTTTTACGTTCGAAGTATTATTGTTAGGTTCGAGTGAGAAAGCTACAAAAAACCGCCAATTTACAAAAAATGATTGAAGAAAGATTTTAGAAGAAAATCCGAGTATAGCACAGAGATTCTGAAACGTTGGAAATACAAAACAAGACTAGAATGATTTCTGGAAGGAATTAGTAGTAACTTTGAACAGCTTGGGGCCACCATTGAAATGGAATTTGGAAATTTAAGTTTATTTTAAGTAAAATTTTTCAGTGTCTTCATTCATGTGTTTGTTCGACAGGTTGGGAAATAATTTCAAACGCAATCTCAAATAAAGGAGAAACTGGAGCGACTGGTGGTGGTAATAATACTCACTACACACTTACACCACTAGAACAACGAAGTGGATTCGACAGTTAATCAAAGTCAATTAGGCGTTACTAGCGGGCAGACGTTTCCGCATGAAGATGTGGCACAAGTCTCAAAAATGTCTGAAGTACCACTGGAGTGTACCAATAATATTGAAGTAATGAGAATGAAAACATTTCGAATAGCGTTGGTACCCCAACCTGGCCAAGTTCCACAACCATTACTTTCAATGCGGGAAAAAAAATTCAAACTGTTGCAACAACAACAAAAAATTAAATAGAAATTGTCGATTTGGTAAAGCAAATCGGAAAAATCAGATGTATAATTTCCAATACTCTTCCAAGAAGAAGCTTGAAAAACAGGAACAAAAATTTGAATTGATGAAACGAGAATTTAAAAGATAACAAAAGAAAGGCCTATTTGTAAATAAGTTAGCTGTGCAACAATTTGGAATAAAAAAAAGAAAATTGAAACTAGAGGAAAGGAAGTTAGGCTGTGCTAATGTTGAATACTATAGGGTTTTCCAATAGGAATGATATGATTTTAAAGTGACGTTTCGGCCATTTGTAATATGTCATGATCTGTCTTTTTTGTCATTGTATTCAGTAATGTTTACAATTTCATCATGGTGAGATATACGCAAGAACAACGTTTAAAAATTATTCAGTTTTATTATCAAAATAATCGTTCTCCACTTGCAACTTTTCGTGCGCTTTTGCCATTTTATAGTCGTAATAATCATCCAATTCTGAGCGTAAATTTTCTTTACATAATGTTGAAGTGCCAATAATGATGCCGTTCAGGCAAGTGTTGCTGAAGACCGCAATTTGTCGGTTCCAAGACGTTCTCAAGAATTGGGACTGTCTCAAACCACAACCTGGCGGATTTTGAGAAAGGATTTGGGTTTGCATCCGTATAAAATTGTTCTCACTCAAGAACTGAAGCCATTGGACCACCGTAAACGTCGTGAATTTGCTGATTTTGTCTTGGAACAACTTGAAAACGATAACGATTTTTTAAGAAAATCATCTTCTCCGATGAGGCTCACTTTCATCTGAGTGGTGCGGTAAATAAACAAAACTGTCGATTCTGGTGCGAAGAAAATCCACAAATTATTCATGAAAAACCATTACATTCGCCTAAATTGACAGTTTGGTGTGGTTTTTGGTCTGGTGAAATCATCGGTCCGTATTTTTTCGAAATGAAGCTGGTAACACCATTACTGTCACTGGAGATCGGTATAGATCGATGATAACCAACATTTTATGGCCGAAATTGGAAGAAGTTGATCTTGACAACATTTGGTTCTAACAAGACGGGGCTACGTGCTACACAGCAAGTCCAACAACTGAATTTTTGCGAGAAAAGTTTGGAGATTCGATTATTTCAAGAAATTGTGATATTGAATGGCCTCCAAGAAGTTGTGATTTAACACCATTAGTCTATTTCTTGTGGGTTATTTGAAGTCATTGGTCTTTAGCAGTAAACCAAACACTCTTCAAGCTTTACAAGTCAATATTGAACGTGCAATTCATGTCATACGACTTGATTTAGTGGAAAAAGTGCTCGAAAATTGGGTTCATCGAATTCGTTCCTGCAGAAGAAGTCGTGGAGGCAATTTGAATGACGTTTTATTCAGAACTTAATTGTATCGATTGTACTTCACATTAAATAAAAAACAAGAAATCATATCGCTCTTATTGGAAAACCGTATACAGCAGTGATGAGTGATATTTACAATTCTCAAACTAATTATTTTGTGGTATTTTTATAAGTTATATTTGAATTGATATAATATATATTATTTATTTCATATTTTAATTTATAAAAGTTTATATAATCAATACTATAAGGAGCTCATCCCTTATTATTTTGTCTTCTTGAGAAAAATTATTTATTGTAGTTGCGACAGGTTCTTCATTTCGCTTGACGACTTTCTGTAGTTGGCATCTTGTAAGATATAATTAAGTACGGTAATGAAGGATACCCAGAATCATCTGTCAAATAATTGACAAAAACACAAATTATTAAATTATGTATCATGCAAAATGCAAATACAAATAATTCCAAAAAGTCAGTTATTTCGATTTCCATTTTCATACTTCTTGGCTAGAATCTTATTGGTTGGGCTATTGTTCCATATAAACGAACCATGATTCGAACCTGGATATCGAGAATCATATAACGAATAACCATATTATCACCGACCAAACACACAGTGGCTAAAGCGTAGGCGTTTGGATCGGGAGGTACCGGGTTCGAATCTCGATAGGGGCAGGACGCAAGAGGAAATTTTCATCATCAGAATTCGATCTATGATGAAAATGAATACAAATATGGCCCACTGTCAGAGAACTTATGACCCTTGCATAGTTTTACTAAAATCGAACCTATATAGCCGTACCTCCTCGATTTGGCTGGCAACTGAGTAAGGCAGTACGTGGATAGCGAACCGCGAAAGAGTTGAGAGTATTTCGACCCTAGAAAAGATTACAAAAAAAGAAAAGAAATTAAGGTCGCAAATTCGATCGAAAAAACTAATATTTTTATATTTTACTAATACACACACACACACAGACTTAAATTATTTTACTATCATTGCATTTAAACTAAAATATCCTCTACATTCTGCTGGTAGCTAATTTACCATCAAGTTTGTTAAGTAAATAACGCAAGCAATCTTTTTTGATTCGAAATATACCAATACTCGTAAATCAAAAATGTCAAGAAATAATTTATAAATATTATTTATAAAGATAAATTTATTTATTAAATGTATTCGCACGAGCTTGCCATCCGGAAGTGTAAATGGATTCGTTTTGTTTCGTAAGGCTCTTCTTATCTGAGCACCACTAACCCAATATTCTTCATTGCCAATAGCAGAAAACCATAAACCCACACTGCTTTATACCAATAATATCCGAAAATTAAGTTTAATCAACTTCTCCAAGCACTTCATGTGTAGCTTTCTTTATAACATTTCAAAATATTTAATTAAAATATTTTTTTTAATATATATAAGTCAAAAACTGTTTTAAATGTTAAAACTTCAAACAAAACAGAATTGCAACACAAAAAACGAAATAACGCACAGCGCTGCATACACTCACCCGCCAAAATAAAGGCGAGAACTATAATACCAAAATCAAACTCATGCGTCACTGTGAGTGAGTAGACTAATGAAAACCATGGTACGGGTATTATTTTTTTTTAACTTTCAAGCAGTTTCTCGAGTCAGAATTAACATCCCCTTTAATCATGGCCAATACACTCGAACTAGCACCTACGCTGCATGGATGATGACCCCATGATATTTTCTGTGAACCGTTAACCATAAAGTGGTCCCGTTACAAGTTTGTCGAAGTACAACCGAATTTTACTTAGAGCCGAATCATAATGAGTTAACTTTGGCATTTTTTTGTGTAGACGGTGAGCTTGTGTGTCTCGAGAAAACTCAGTTCTCAGGTACGCTATAGGGTACAAAATAAATTTAACTAAATTTAACGGAAAATTGTGTTATTATAAACGATTGGTAAACATTTTTCCGAATTGTGGTATTGGTGTTTAATGTACTCCTCGTATATATTAGATTTCATCACTCTGTAGGTAAAACAATAATTTCGTTGTGTAGAGCTATACGTTTAGATATCATGTAGGCTCATTCAAATAGAAATAAACCCAATTACATTATTTTTGTAGTCTAACGAGAATTGAAAAATGTCAAGAGAAATTGTCTCGAGTACTACAAACTTCATTTATATGTTACGGCTTTCCACCTTAAGGTATTGTACATATTTTTTGCTCTTGTACATATTATTATGTATCTTTATAATTTAATTCTTTCCTGAATGTGTTTTGTGTAGAATGTAAGTTTACCGTACGTACATTCTGTACAAATAACGTATTCGTCTGATGTGTTTGATTCTTTGAATTTTGCACATTACTTTCTTCCATCGTGCCACATTCGTGTATTATCTAGGGGCCTCTAAAATCTCAACCAATTAAATTTATATTTGTTTTTATGATCTAAATAATATAATATGTGTGCGACATATGAACTGTAACAAAACGCGAAACATAACATCAAACAAAAAATAAATATCTTTCTATATTTTGATAAAGTAAAATATGTAAACTAAGTGGGTGGCACGGCATATACATTTCATCAAAAAATCATATATGTATGTATTCTTGGTTTCTTGTTGCTGTATATTTCATAAATTTTTATTATTTAATTTTTGTCAGCTTATCGTTTAAAGAAAATAAAATATAAATATATGAAAAATAAAAAAGGAAATTCTCTAATAACAAAAAAAATGTTTACTTATACAACGTAAATACATAAAATAAAATACAACAAAAAAAAGTCTTGATGAAAGTATTTTTTCATTTAAAATCTCATGAATATTTTCTGAAAAACCCCAGAAAAAAATGAAAAATATAATAAATAAATAAATGATACAAAAAAAAACCAAACAAACATACAACACAACATATAAGAGAGGAAAATGGCAAAAGTATATAATAAAATAATAATCATATATAAATGAATAACGAAAATTATAAAAGCTCGAAAAATCAAAATATTTATTCACTTTTCTTTTCGCTTCGAATGTATGGAAAACAGATTTTCCTTTTATTATTAATAATATTACTTTTTACATTTTGAACATTTTTCTTAAAATTATTTTAAAGATTTTATGTATGTGTGTATGTACATCTATGCATACGTACGTACAAAGGTAAACACACCCACAAACAAAACCACCTTTTAGTTGTGTCGTTCCCGTGATTACATTAACTTCAAAACTTAATTTTCAAATCGCTTTTTTCCTATACCTTTCTATAAGTATGTGTTTACGTATACGACGTTTTATGTAAATGTGTGTTGATAACGAATATATTTTATTAAAATTATTTTTGCTTGGTTCAGGGTTAAATATAGTAGAAAGAAGTATGTACGTAATATCGAGGGATCAATAATTTCATGTTTTTGGTTTTAAAATTGTCAACCTGAATATGTAAATATATTCGTTAATATGTATATAACTGGAATGCATAATTATTCTGTTTTGAAAATTGCTTGGAATACATTAAAATATTATTATTGGTCTTTAGTGACTTATTTGCTGTGTCAATATTAGAGATCATTTTCGTGTAAAAATGCGGTAATGTTTTATTGGGTTCGTTGGCAGCGGGAAGAAAGAAACATAAATAAAATCTGCGTGAAAGTAAAATAAGTAATAAAAATAAGGAGTTTACTTCTGGGTGCAAGTGTGCCCAACTTATTTACGATGAGTGCCAGATTTCAGTCGAAATAGTTCCAGATTATAGTAAAAAGGACTACAAAAGATCCCTATATTTTAAATATAACGTTATTTTAATAACAGAAACATTTTTTGTGCCATTGTGAATTGTTTGTCCTGTAATTAAGTCATATCCTGAGATTTCTTTGTATTTATGTTATGATTGATTTCCTCTTTTAATTCTTGTAATGTGACAGGAGATATATTGCAGTTATCCATTTTATTTACTGGTGGTGTTTTCCTTTGCAGTTTGTCTAGGTTGCAAGCAACGAAGTTTTTTGCTTTGCACTTATAGCCCATCTACCATCTTCATTTTTAACTGGTGGAAATTGTAGTTTAGGTCGTTTTAAACTTTTTGTCGCTTTCCAAAGGAAGTACTCGGTATGCTTTCGCCCAGTAAGGCCACTCAAGTATTTATTAATGGATTCGTTTTTGATTTCTTTAATTAGCAACTTTAGTTTATTGGATAAAAACATTTAGAGTTATTTTATATTCTGGCGCTCGACTTCTTTACCAGGCTTTTCTTGCTTTTCGTTTTGCTGTAACCAGTTTGCTAACTTCCAGAGGATAAATAGCATTTCGGCGCATTTCCTTTGAACTTGTGCTAGTACTACTCCGCGCCGCTTTTTGTATACTGTTGTTGAGTTGTTCTAGTTCTTCTTCTAGGTGTATCGGGTTTTTAATTGGCACCTGAAGATCAATATTATCCTCAACAAGTTTCTGGAATTTCTCACAGCAGTTTTTTTGCTAGTTAGCAAAGGTGGACTAGGTTTTTTCAACAATCGTTGCACTGATTGTCATAATAACAGGCCTGTGATCCGACATAATCCTCTTGCTGCTTTCTAGGTATATGTAGTTTTCGTCTATACCTTTGGTGATAAAGAAGTCAATGATATCGGGTATTTTGTTTCTATCCGTAGGCCAATAAGTTGGTTGATCTCCAGATAAAAATCGCAATTGAATAGTCTTCCTGCTGCAAACAGCTCTCTTCCATTTTTAGAGGTTACTCTTGATCCCCAGTAGGTGTTTTTTGCATTAAAATCACCTCCGATTATGAAACTTGATCCAAGTGATTTAAATAACGTGCAATAGTCTTCTTTAATTAAATTATATCTTGGGTGGCAATATATTGACGATACGGCAATACAGTGACTACTTGCATAAATTCCTCTTCAATTTTAAGATCTATAAAGTTAGATTAAAATAAAGTTTGATGTTTTTTTATAACCACCAACGATCCGCCCTTTGCCCTTCCTGCTTGATGAATGGCATGGTAACAACTGTATCCATATATTTTAAGATATGAAGTTGTAGTGAAATGGGTTTCGGATACAAGACATATAGGGTGGGCCAAATAATTTTTTTTTAAATGCAATAAAACACAAAGTTCTCAATATTTTTTTCAAATTTATTTTTTCATTGTTAAGAACAATCCTTCCGATTAATTATGGAATACTATTTCATCATATGACTGCCTCGGCTGGCCTTGACGTACCCCATACGATCGCTCCAATTTTTGATCAGATTTTCGATGGTATGCGGCATTATGTCTTCAATGGCAATGCGAGTATTGTTCTTGAGAGCGTCAATCGTTGCTGGTTTATCGGCGTAACACTTATCTTTGACGGCACTCCAAAGATAATAGTCCAACGGCGTCAAGTCACAGCTCCGAGGCGGCCAAATCACATCAGCATTTCGGCTGATAATTCGATCTTCGAAGACATTGCGCAAAAGATCAATTGAAACGTGTGCTGTGTGGCACGGAGCGCAGTGTTGTTGAAACCAGATGTTGCCTATGTCCTCCTCTTCAAGTGCCGGGAACAAAAAATCGTTTAGCATGGTGCAGTAGTGCTCACCATTGACAGTAACGGCGGCTCCTTGCTCATTTTCAAAGAAAAATGGCCCAATGATGCCACCGGATCAAAATCCGCACCAAACAGTCACTCGTTGAGGATGCATCGGCTTCTCTACGATCACGTGTGGGTTCTCCGTGTTCCAATTGCGACAATTCTGCTTGTTTACATAGCCGCCAAGATGGAAATGCGCCTCACCCGAAAAGATGATTTTTTGGCAAAATCGGCATCTTCTTCAAGTCGATCGCAAACCCACTCAGCGAACCGAAAGCGCAATGGGTGGTCTCTTTGCTTCAATTCCTGAACCAATTGAACTTTATACGGTGTCATACCAAGGTCTTTATGTATGTGCGTGAAATGTTCAATTCTTGAGCACGATGACGAGTTGACGTTCCCGGCGATTCACGCACATTCTCGGCTACAGCATCAACATTTTCGGGTGTACGCTTGGTTGGCTGCTTTGTTCGTGTTGGTTTATCAATTGGCAAGCCTGTTTCTTTAACTTTATTCACAAAATAACGCACATATGGAACTCCCGGCGCTTCGTTTCTTCCGAAAACCACACGCAATGTTCGCACACATTCGGCCACATTACCATGATTTTCGAAGTAATGTTTCAATATTGCGTTGTTCAAGCGAATACACAACCATTTTCGTTTAGGGGGAGGATAAAACTTACTTTCTGTCAAATCAGAAGTGACATAACCCTAACCATACTCAAAATAACCGCTAGTTCAAAAAAAAAGTTAGATGGCCCACCCTATATCTTTTTTTTCAGTATTTAGGAAAATTTCTAATTCTGGAATATGTTGCATTAGCCCATTTGCATTCCAGGTTACTATTCTTAATGTTTTATTTGTTATTGTGTGCATCATTTTAATAGAGCATGGTTTCATTTCATTTAGAGAGTCTTGCTTATCTAACCTGTTGCTTAGAGCTTGAAGGCATTTCTCTTGTTTTGCTAGACGAATGTTAAGAGCTTCCATGCTTCTTAGTATCTTTTGGACCACTGCTGTACCTTCGGTAGTGCCCTCTGAAATATCTGGTTTTGTCATGACTACTTGCGAGTATAGTTTTGGTTGTCCCTTTTTACTAGCATGAGGTTTAGGTACATCTTTGGTGGAAGTTTGATAATTTTTACTGATATTCCTGGACTTTGTTTTCGCGTTTTATTTCTTATTCTTCTCTAGCTCCTTAGCTCCTTCCCTTAGGGATGTAAAATATCGCCGGCAATAGTTTTAGTAACCGGGCTACTTGGGCATGATACTTTCCGGCACATTTCACGCATCTAGTCTCTCTTTGGCAATATTTCTGCGTATGATTAAAACCTTGACATTTTTGGCACTGTGGTAATAACCCGCTATTTATTTTCAATGGCTCTATTTTAACTCTCATGTTAAGTATTGCCTTGATATGATACACATATTCTTCTTTTTGTTTGTTATTATATGACAAATAGTAAAAGCTCTTCCTGATAAAAGACTACGTAAACTACTCTAAATAATAAAAATGAGTGTTCAGACTTAAACACGTTCCAAATCAGTGGAAAGTAGCAGAAGTAATTATGATACCTAAACCCAACAAACCACTAAATGACAAAAATTCGTAAAAAATAAACAAATTTGTACAGAAAATTACTCAATGAAAATCTGAATTGTCATCTGTGGTCCTATTCTGGTAAATTCCCGGGAATAGGGAATTGAAGAAAGAATTTACATATAATTTATATTTAATTTTTTTTGGCTTACTAAGGTAAAAATTAGTGGTAATTTTTTATAAAACAAAATTAAATTAGAAATAATTTTCCCTACCAATTTCGCGGAAAAATTATTCCCAATTTACAAATAATTACATTATCATTTGTTCCTCAGTAGGCCAGCCATAGATAATAGCTTTATTAGCTTTCTTTCTCCGGTACGCGAACTACCAGAATAGGGCCACTAAGACCACAAATTGACTTCTGTTCAAAATTTAAAGAAATTGGTGTATCTTAAACAAAAAATGTCCTCTCCTGAACGATAATGCTAACAAAATTAGCAGTGCAGATCAATTGATCGCTCAAATTATGAAAATTTTTCAGTAAATCGAAAGAAAACACCCAAAACTGTCAAATACACGGCCTATATTACGGCCGATGATATTTGCGTTTGCTTAGATGCACAATCTCAACTCTTAGTCCAGGAAGTATTTTACTTCGACCAATTTAACTATTTGAATTTTTGATCATTATTATAAAACTATAAAACTAGCAAATAAACTTTGCAATGATTAAGCGCTTTCGAAGAAAGACTTCTGTGGCATTATTATTAAATCACTTTATTTTTTGTTCGACAGGAGTAGGCTAAATTCGTTATTCAAAATCAAAATTAATTTCTGATTCAAACATTGCATTCTATTTCCATCAAACCGCATTTTCTTGGAGAGTAATGTACCGGTTGAGCATCATAAGTTTAAATCTGCTCCCGCGGTCTACATCTCAGATGATGATAACCTATCAATAAGAAGTAACTATGCAGCTACTATGTGCGTTTCTAGATCTTATATAAGGTTCCAGACAAGAGGGTTACCAAGGAATATAAGCCATGGTGAATAATTCTAGTAAACGTTACACCTTTATTTTATTTGGAAGCGAATAATTAAATTAACTAGAATTAAAGTTGAAGCTTCCGCTATTTTTCATTATGCGGCCAATGAAACATCAATTTACCATTTTACTTTTAGATGACTCTTTAATTGAGGTTTATAATTTTGTTATTCCTAAGATATGCCTTTATATTTCTCACATTTTAGGGACAGATATTTTTATATTTGAACAATTTCTTGTCTTCATTTAGTTTAGTCAATTCTCATACATCAACAATACTGAAATAATTTCAAAGTGAACATACAACGCCGCCATCTCAAGCAAAGACACCATCTCGAACTAATTTTCTTTAGCTCTCTGCATTACAGTAAATATTAAAAATGATCTCAGGAACAATGCATGGCTCAAATTTAATGAAGGAATCATTTTATGCACGTGGATAACAACATCGTCAAATGGTAGCGTTTCAAGAAACAAAATAATCATTTTCTGAAGAACTAGGCAAAGGCACACGAAACAAATTTTTAAAATTAAAAATTTTTTTTGGTAATATTTTCTTGGTTAGAGTTTTTCCTAGTTTTCCCCGACCATAATACATTGCGATAATAGCACCTATATTATTCAACGGGCATATTTTGAACGATGTTGACGTTTAAATTTAATTACTGAAAATAATACTTGTGGACAACTACAGTTGTTTTATGTTCATATGTGCAATTTCATTTTGTTGCATTTTACTAAATACTCCCTATGGGATCAAATATACGTGTTATCTCTTTTCAACACGTTTCTAGCGGCTGATTGGATCTTTTCTAACATATGCAAAGAATCAATGCAAGGTATTAGTTAAGAAAACACTTTATAGGTAATTTGTTAAAAGACTATTAGATAATACATCAAGAATAATAATATAATTGAAGGCTCAAACGAGTGTTTTATGAGACAGTCGTGCACCAAAATATTTATTCGCTGTTTTATTTTCGGGCACGGTTTGCTCAAACCCTTTAAAATCAATATATTAGAGGAATCTAAGTAAATGAACTGAAACCAACCACAACCGTGGGTCATAAATATTTAAATTTGTAGAGTGATAAAAAATGTTTTCATGGCACGAAATTTAATGTAAAGTAACTTTGATTTTTGTAAGTTGTTCAATAAACAACCGTAAAACCCAGCAAGGATCATACCTGCAAATATTGTATTGGATAACTTACGTTTTCTTCAAGCGAGTCAACTTTTGCAAAATTCATAAAGATTCTTATTTAAAAGTTTCGTCACTTCGGGACTGCTTTGTTACACTACTTTTAACAAATTTTAAGTACAATGTTAAAAAATTAAATTTAACTAATTTCATATCAGAACTAATCTTTAACTTTTGAAAAAATCTCCTAAAAATATTGAATGGTGTACAGATGTTTCTATCAGCACAACAAATCAAAGGAGATTTTCGATTTGAATTAAAAAATAATGTAAAATTATTTCTGATAATTCCAATGTCATCGTTATATCTGTGATTTTTCGTAACACTGCGTATATACGTATAACAAAACAACAAAATATTTACGTCCCTAAAGTCGTCCCTAGCAGGGCCCATGAACATTACAAGAAAAATGAATAATTGCTTATCGGCTAATAATATGCTAATTACTAATTAATATGCTAACGCATTTAGCGTTATTAAACAATTTTAGACTCCAACCCTTTCATCTAAAACAATGGGTTCTGCTAGCTTCCGAAAAAGTTAGCAGAGTCCATATCAAAAATGATTTAAAAACAATTGAAAAATTAAAGGTTAATTGTAGGCTAATTAATTGCCCTGCTAAAACTTTCTTATTTCTTATTCTCTACTTCTATAAAAAGCATTAGGCTTTATCATTTCAAAGCTAGCAGAAATCGAAAATCGGACCAAAACCGAAATTATAACGCAAACCGAATCCCATAACATATCAATAGGTTTAGGCTTATTATGGCTTATTTTAATTCTCCGGTAAAAATGTTTGGACTCCAGTCATGCGTGACCAAACTTTAGGTCATTTGATTTAAAGCTAGCAGAATTCAAATCGAAAGTCGAACAAACAAGATCAATCGACATCCAAATAATTTTAGGCTCATATAGCATAATCAAATGACTTATTTAAATATTTTGAGTTCCCCTCGTTCTTGGCCAAACTTCAGGTCATTTAATTTAAAGCTGCCAGAGCCCAAATCGAAAATGGGACCAACACTTAAATTAGAACTAAAACTGATTTTGGTTCTGGTAGATTTAAATTAAACGACCTGAAGTTAGGGCAAAAATGAGTGGAACACAATGGGGCACTTAATTAGGCCATAATAAGCCTACAATTATTTGTATGTCAATTGATTATGTTTTGCATTCTAATTCCGGTTTTGGTCCGACTTTTAATTTGGGTTCTGCTAGCTTTAAATTAAATGACCTGAAGTTTGGTTAAGAAAGAGTGGAGTCCAAAATTGTTTAAAGGGGCATTTGATTAGGCCATAATAAGACTAAAATTATGTGTATGCCGATTGATCTTGTTTCGCGTTCTAAATACAGTTTTGTTCCGATTTTTGATTTGGGCTCTGCTAGCTTTAAATTAAATGCCCTGGAGTTTGGTCAAGAAAGAGTAAAGTCCAAATTTTTTTAATGGGGCATTTCATTGGGACATAATGAGCCTAAAATTATTTGTATATCGATTGATCTTGTTTCGCGTTCTAAATGCGGTTTTGGTTCGATTTAGAGCTTTCACAGAAAAAGCAGAATAAAAACAAAATTAGTAGGCATTTAGTTACCCTAAAATTAATGTTTAATTTTCCAATTGTTTTTAAATCATTTTTTGATATGGGATCTGCTAAATGTTTCTAAATCTAGCATAACTCATCGTTTTAGTTGGAAGGCAAGGAGCCCAAATTTTTATAATAGAGTAGTTAATAAGCCTATAAGTATCCATACGATCTTGTAATGTTCTGTTGTATGTAATATTCTGCTAATATTAGGGACTTAAATATTTTTGATTGTTTGTAACTATTTATAGAAAATGGATACGCAGTTTAAATGTTTACGTTTACCAAGGATGGCATATCACTCCTATGTTGTCTCTGCTATCAGTTTGCCACAGAGTAACCACACTATTGGTACGCAGCCAATGTTGTAAAATCTTACAACGGGTATTCTCTTATTTTTTGCAATTTTTATGGAACCAAATAAAACTTTGATTTATGTTCCTATTCCAATTCAGTAGTTGCAAAACATTAATTATTCCAAGTTATTTTTTATTCAACTATTTCACCTTGGTTCCAACGTCAAAGCTAATTGAACTCGTGTTCCATGTTATAACAAGGGTATACATATTTAGAAACTAATATAGTTTATTAAAACAAAGTAAGTAAAATTCTAAAAACAAAATCAATAATTTTAATTATTTAATAATCAGAATCCCCACTGTTGTTTTATCGAGTTCGAATAAGGTCAAAATAAAAACTATTAAATCATTAACCCACTAAATTATTCAATTTTTTTTATTTCCGTGTATGTAAATACGTCTCGTTACGTAACTACCCGTATAATATGTACTAATTATCCTATTCATAATTAATTAAGTTTAATTCTTGTGATCAACACGTTGGAAAATTTACCGTCCAAGTATTTTAATTTACCGTCCAAGTACGGTTATGTAAATATTGGAAAAGCAACGTACTCATCGAAAAGGAGATCTAACCTGACGCTTTTATCGGTTTTATTTATAACTATGTATTATGTATACAAAAAAAAACGTTTTAACGTCTATTTATTTAATTTTAATTTTAATGATATTTTTTCGTTTCGTTCAGTGGAAATGTGGGAAAACGAAATAAACTGTATTTTATTTGGTTTTCACTTTTTCTTCTCGAAAAAAATGTCTACGTAAATATAAAGATTCTTGTATTATATATTTTTATACTTGGTTTGTGTTTAATTTTTTCCTTTTTTTTTTTTCTTTCTTTTTCCTTTTCTTTTTCTTTTTTTCTTCCTTTTCTTTTTTTTTTCTTTTTTCTTTTTTTTTTCTGTCTTAATTTCCTCTAGTCTTTTTTCTTTTTTTTTCCTTTGTTCTGTGCTTTAATTTTTCATTTTATATTGTGTAGTAGAAGTACAGTTTTATAGTTTAGTTAATAGAAATGAAGTCAATAAAATTTACTATAATACTTATTAACTATCGTAAAATACATTTATTGCAATTTAATGGTTCAAGTTATATATATCCTACGAATAAAACATTTTTTTTTTTGCTTATAAATAGCTTTAATATAAATACAAGAAGAGACGAGACGTATAAAGTTAACTTGACATTTTCGTATCTAAGTTTTTCCCAGCTTCCGTCGTCGTCTTAATGTGGAGTACTCTTTCTATGGTTGTTAAAATCACGAAGCTTGAAATTACAATACTTATAGCAAAAAGTTACTTAAAACTTATTAAATTCCATTACTTTTATAACATTATATAATTATGTTAATTAAGATATGAGATCTTAACTTTGAGTTTGAAACTTTAAAATAAAAATCTGAGTTAAATTCTAGAAGTTTAAAAATAAAAAAAAAACTTTTAGTTTTAAACGTATTTATTTTCTCCGTTAGTTGAAATGTTACAGGTAAATACTTCTTTACACAAAAATAAAAATTGTTTGGTTTTTTTTCTCATTTTCCATGGCGGAAAAGGTTAACAACTCTTGAAAAGGTAGAATAAAAAAAACAAATTGATCTTTGAATATTCAAAGCATTTACTTTTCAAGTTTTTTAATAGGATGAATTATTTTCGTTTGCATTTATCATGGATTCAATTGAATCTCATATTTTGTTGTAAAATGTCGCAATATGTGATGACTACAAACAACATCGCACTTCTTCTTGTTTCTGCTATTATTGTTATTTCCCTGCTTTTCTTTATTTCAAAAATATAAAACAAACACTGAACAGCAGTGATGGTGCCATTTTGCATAAAAAGTGAGTGGTTGCACCACCATGTGGTGAAAAAATTAAACTGTGGTGTAAATGCTAACAGTGGTGTCAATAAAAATTAATTTTATTGACCATTTAAGGTATTGTCAAGCGATACGGCCGGTATTTCGGTATTATACTAAAGTATATTTAAATATTGCCACTCCCTTTCACTGGATAGTCAAGTAGCGCAGATGGCAATAGTTTAATAATTTCTTAAATAGTTGTTTCTATTCCTTAATTATGTTCCTAATGTTGCCAATTAATTGTATTTTGCAATGATTTTTTATGATTTGCTATATTTAGCCAATTTATTAATTCTGTATGCCAAATATTTAATTTTTTAACACTGGTTAAATAACGATAATTAATAATTGATATCTATCTAATCAGTTCTTATATATTAATACATACAATAATTGTATTTATTTTTTGGTTCATCATCATCATATATTTCGGAAATGGTTCGACGAACTTTGAATATTGCTGAAATGGGATTTGCGAGTACCAGAAATCGATTGTTGTTGGTTTAGATTTCGCGAAAGCCCATTTAAAGGTTCCTCCAGAGTGCCTCGTTTTTTTTTAAATTCTACTCGAACGATTTTGATAGCAAGTTTTACACTGCTAGATATCAACTACGGTGTGTTCAAATTTCAAGAAATTTCATTTAGGGGGTCCTTCGGTGGGGTCTTCCTTTTGTAAATTTAATTCTTCTCAAACGATTTCATAAAAATTGATAAAGAAGAGTTTTCTAGAGTCGGGAATCGATTGGCTGCGGGTTTCGAAAAAATTTACATTTTGACAAAAATTGGTGAAGTGGGCTTTCTAATTTCAGAAACCACTGCGGTGCCCAACGGGCTTCGTTCCTTGACTGTTGCGTTAATAATCGCGTAGGAATGCCATGTGTGAAAGACTAATGACTCATGCATGACTGTTCGCACAACTGATTTTATCAGAAAACGGAACTATTATGCATGCATGACGACATGTCTGAAATAACTATAGTAATTATATAATTTACTGATAAATCGTATATCATAAGTCAAAAATAATTATTCTGTGACTTGCCTTAAGTGATTCATAAGTTACTTGTCTTAGATTACAATTATTCAATAACTGAGCGTATTAATTAAATTTTTTTTATTTAAATTAAAAATAATATTTATAATTTGTTTGATTCTAAAATATATAGTGTATTTTAAAATTATGACATTAAATATTAAAGCTGCACGAGCCGTGTTAGAAAATATAGAATCAGTTTCTAAAATGGATGCGCCATAAAAATGGATAAAAATTGCAATAAAACCACTTGCCGGTATAGAATTTCGAAAATTCGATTTAACAATAAAAAAAATTAAAATTTAAACCTTTATCATCACATCCAAATTAATTTCACCAGAATCGATTATACCGTTAAGTTTTGACTGCTCTAGAAAATCAATTTCCAGCTTGTCATTAAAAATATCTCTTGAAACATTCAGTCTAAAATCTTGTTGGCCACCAAGAACGTGCGATCTAAGAGTATTACATTATTTTTGTGGGGTATCATGTAAAATGACTTATGAAAATAACCCACAATCTTTCGAAGGTCTCAAAACCAATAGCATCGCGTCATTCGTGAGATAGAGCCCCAATTATGTAGAACTGTGACCAAAAGTTTCGACCATGTTTACTTGTACTGGACATTTTCCAGATATTATTTTTTATCCATAAATGACCGTGACCGATGACTATAACACTTATCAAGCCATTGCTTTGCTTGTACGGTATTTTTGTCCATCAGAATTTTTCGTTAGATCCGCCATATATGTGTCAGGATCGGGACTTACTGACCGACGGATTATTTTTAACAAAAACTGTTTAATTTAAAATTTAAAAAAAAGTTTTATTGGAGGATGCTTCTACAGCTGCATGCCAATTTTCTAGTAAATTTTAGGTAAATACTTAAATTTCCCAAAACGATCGCAAACTGATCGAGAAATTTGTACTATAACCGATTTTTGCTGTAGTAAACGATTTGTCGGAGTATTAATACACAGCCTAGAGCAGTCTAAGTTTCATTTGCAGTTAAGTTAAAAAGGCAAAGTAGTATTTAAAAAATCAATTAACTGGTTTTGTCAAACAATATTCGAAACATTCCTAAGGATGCTGCGGGCAAAATTCCGGATAAATCATTTATCGTCGGTAAATTCGATGTTTCAAATTTTCACACCACAATCAGTTTTCATTGAATTTTTGAAAATTAATTCAATTTAACTTGAACCAAAGTAAATATGGAATTTTGCGGCCGAGTATTCGCCCTTACCCTAAGTACGTATTTATGTACAAAATATACAGACGCAAGTAAAGTTCACCTATTTATGAAACGCGAGTAGATTTTATTAAAGTAATTTTTGAACAAAGAATGAACTATTATAGAAATCATTACACTTTCCCATACACTGTAACGTGCGTTAGCTTGACACCTATTTTTCCTGTTTGATCAGACAACACGTTCCCCACGTATATATATACGCTGGTTCTAGCCAGATTTTGTCGTCAGCAACCTTCAGTCCGGCCGTGGTTATTTATTTGAACCGTTATGGTAAGAAAGTTTAAAACTATTTTAATTACTTTCTGTCTGTGAGTAGTTTAGAATAATAAAAGTTAATTCAAACAGTTTGAATGACCAAATGATTATTAATACGTTCTCGAGAACACGCCACTTGAGTATACAATTATTCCTGTATTCAAGGATCACGTTTGAACTTTATTAAATGGGCCCCCGCAGCCAGGTAGATCATCGGCCATATCTTCTGGAAACGTTATTATATTTATTTATAAAATCAGTTTCTGAGTGCTATCATAAGGTACATATGCTGATATTGGCTTTTAAGTATTCGTCTTCATATTTCAATCGAACCGTTCTTTGACGATGTACAAGTTTTGTATCTGATAAAACTGGTTCAGCAGTTTTGTTTTGAAATTTATATTTCATGCCATGATGTCACACTTTCTTAAAGGCTTGTATTATATCAAGGAGATACTTAAAGAGGCTTGCGTTCGTATTATTACGCAAACTTCAATTGTGATTGTAATTTGAAGTGCTTGATGATTGTTAAATTGTTTTCTCCATCATGTTGTCGCGGTAGATTAATTTGTATTTTTTGCTTCGTTTAGTTTTAGTCCCTTCTTAAGAAATTTTTACTTTTTCCAACAAAAGGAGTAGAATTTAGCAATTTTGTTGGTTGAAGATAAAATAAGAGTTGTCTTTTACTGTAAAGGTTTGATTTTTTTCAATCATTTCGACTTTCCGTTTTGCTATAACGAGATAAATAAATATTTTCGGATTGTGATTGATAAAGTTTAACTGACCCACACAGCACATACGAAGTTGAACATTCTGCACGCGGCGGCAACGTGAACTGGCCGCCGAGATCGTACGATTTAACGCCTCTAGATTTCTTATTTTGAGACTATCTTAAACCGAAAGTAAAGGGTTTTCCAATAGGAATGATACAATTAAAACATTTAAAAAAACAAATAAATTATTCAGTGAGACCAAATTTTTTTTTATTAGAAGGGTTACATTATACCATCATGTATGGAAAAAATTCATTTACCAATGTTCTGTATCGTTCTTCATTGACTGTTGCTCTTCGATCATTTTCTTCAAAGAAATATAGACCAACCACTCCACCAGCATGAACTGCACACCACACAGTGACTTTATCTGGATATAATGGTGTCTCAACAGTTTCGTCTGGATTTTCGTCACTCCAAATTCCGCAATTCTGTTTGTTTACATAACCATTTAACCAAAAATGAGCTTCATCACTGAATAAAATTTTTTGATAAAAATGTTCATCATTTTCTAGTTGTTCAAGAGCAAAATCAGAAAATAAACGACGTTTATGGTGGTCGAATGGCTTCAGTTCTTGAACCAGTTGACTTTTGTAAGGATGTTGTGTGCGTGCATTTCTTGGTACTCTTGTATCGTGTAAAGAAAACTCACTTTCAAATTTGTCTACAATACCACGAATAGTGAGTCGATTAACTGAATAATATCGTCCATGAATTCTTCTTAAATTTCTCTCAGTATTCACAAATGAGCACTGATTTTGATAATACAATTTAACAATTTCTAAACGTTGTTGAAGCGTGTATCTTTCAATGAATAAATGGTATAACCTACTGAACACAAACGACGAAAGAAATATCAATAAATAATACGCAGTGTTGCTATTAGAACCATTTTAAATTGTATCATTCCTATTGGAAAACCCGATATATATGAATAAACCGCTAAAATTTGATGCCCTCAACAAACGCCATCCAGCAAATTCAGCCAGGTTTATGCGACAAAGTCATCAAGGGTTGGACTTCGCGAGTACGTGCCAATAAGCCGCGCCTAACATTTGGGCGACGTTATATTCCATGCTTAATTCCATAAAATATTCTTTCAAATGAACAAAGTGGAGTGAATATCTCACACACAAGCCTGGTGGGTGGAATTAATGGTTCATTACAATTTGATCGTTGAAATTTTTGATATATACGATATCTACTGATAGATAAAGACAACCTTTATTATATACTTCAATCACTGATTTGGGCATCGAGTCATTTTCCGTTTCACGACTAAATTGCTGTTCCGTTGATGGTATGAACCTTCATCCTCGAAATGGTTGGATGTGCATTTCTTCGCTCGCTTCATATTTTACTGTCAGTTCATAAATAATTATCGTTATTCGCATTCACTTAAGGCGAATTTATTCGTAAGACTAAGGATTTATGATCTGTACGTATTTTTACGTGTCTACCGAATATATAATTATGAAACGTCACACAAGAAAAAATGATAGCTAACAATTCTTTATCTAGCATATGATATTGGTACACAATTCTGAAGCAAAACACAATCAACCCCTTTCTGACTCGAATCAGTTTGGATTACCACATTTTTATTTACATCGAAGGGTTGTAGTTGCTTTTTTGAATTAGGATCTTCCATTTTTTCAATTGCTTTTATTCTATTTGGATCATCCTAATACCCTGATTATTGAAAATATAACCTAAACAAAGACTTATCAACTTTAAACTGCAGTTTTTGCTCGTTGAATTGCTCGTTTGACTTATTCAAATACTTTCATTAAATTCGCATCATGCTCTATTTCAGTTCGGCCCGTGACTATTATAGGTTATAATCGATATAACTTGTGATCTCTGGAAAAGCTCCGATATTTTTCTCAGTTAGTCGCTCGAGCGTGTGAGGCGCTATATTTACACTAAATGGCAATAATCTGAAGCAGCCAAAAGGCGTGCTGCGTTTGTACAATTTGCTAGATTGTACAAACTTGATGCATCTTCGACCTGGATTTGGTAGAATTCGTTCACCTCTAATACGGAAAAGTACTCTATTCCCGTTAACTTTGTGGTAAGATCCTCAAGATTAGCTATTTCATAGCAGTTTTGCAACAAACCTCGATTTGTAAATTTTAGATCCAAGCATAATCGCAAAAAACCATTGGGTTGTTGAAGAAATACTAGTTTACTCACACATCCCGTGGATTCATTCAGTTTTCTAATACATTATTTTCCACCAAATTATCTCTTCTTAATGGGTGGGTGAATTTTACATTTTGTTTTAACTCTAGCTTAAGCTTTTCTGGAAAATACCCAGTCCTTCAAAAACACATTTAAGTTTACGAATACATTTTTTTCAGTGGCCATGTATTCAATGGTCAATTTCGGTTCTCATTTGTATTAATTAATTAGACGAAACTTAATTATGATTTGAAAACTGAAAATCGGTTGGAATGGTGGCTTTCATTTTCAATATACAAACAAATTTTTCCAACAATACAAACTTTTGAACGTCCAAAAGCATACAGCCGTGACTTTGATTTTGTAACTTCGCATATATTTTGATATTGTCAAATATTAGTTTCGGTAAAGCATTAGATCTGTGCCCTCCATCACAAAAAATTAAAGCACCTCTGTTTTGGTTCCTTCCATTGTAAAAATTTCATTTCTTATTAATAGAAAAAAAAATTAATTCTGTACTATTAACAAGGTGATGAAGACTGACCATATCGTCTACAATCTATACTGGCAGAAATAACTCCAATCTGAGAAGAGCCTTGTTTATTTTTTTTAAACTAACTCTACTAGAATTATCAGGTTTAAGATTTCCTCTTTTAACGCAATAAGATCACTTATTACAGACTCCTTTTGGTACACAACAGTTTTTCAATTCCTTTAGCACCGAGTCCAGTGTTCATTTTTTATAATTTTGGTTGATAAATCTAAACGTCAGGTAAATTTCATTGTCCTCTTCACCAATTAAATTCAATAATATAGCATTTAGACATCCTTATTTTTTTATTTTTCACCACTCGCTACCATGAATTTGTTAAATTCTCTCTCAAATTTGTTTCAATTCTTTGGAACACCTCTTAACATCAGAAGCATTGGATGAGAGTTGCGTAGGTGGAACTAAATGCAGCAATCCATAAGAAGAGAGAAAAGAAGAAATAATAATTTCTTGTTAGAATTTAAAAAGTTGTAATATGAAAATGTACAAAGCTATTATTCTACTTATAGTTAAAATAAAAATTCTCTGATTGAATATTCATTTCTATTTGAGTAGGTTTAATATTATTTCGGGAGAAAGTTTTTTGAGAAGAATTCATTTGGGAATAATTTTTACGTCAAGAATATGGCTTTCGTTTAATGCTTCTTTCTGCGAGTCTCGGTGCTTTCATGAAAATTCCTTCTATCTGCAGTTAATTTTGCAACGTTTCCTAATAACAACCGATTATTTAAAAAAAAAAAGCTTAATGTAATTTCAGACAAAATCGATTAAAATTTTAGTAAAATATTTGTGGTTTACAAAATTTTAGTCTCTGATAAATAAATACATCAGGTACATAGACACCTAAACAAAATAATTAAAATAAAATTTTTATTTAATTATTATTCTAATTTGGTACAAATATCCTCATATATTTTAATTTCCATTGGTAAATTTGGTTACCCAATTTCATGAATTGAAACAACAATGATAATAAATAAACAATTATTTTTTCACCCAGTATTCAAATTCTGAATGTGTTGGCATTTTTCATTTGTAGCACATTTTTAATTATGCGATGGCTTATTATTCTGAAACTACAAATATGAAAATTTTTGTAATAAAAGTAAACAATAAATAAAATTGTTATGTGCACAGGGTATACAACAGTACGGATTCATCTCAGAGTGTGACTGTGACATGTATTTTAAAAAGTCGTTATTTTGATATGTTGAGTTCGTACTATTGCCGTTAATAATTATTTTTATGTTTACTGCTATGTAACAGATTAATGAATTTTACTAAATTTATAATCCTGTTACTAGTTTACCACCTGAAAACTTTACTTATGTAATGCTAATCTACAACTACTACTAGCATTTGAGGCGTGTTTTGCTGCTATACATACGATTTTATAGTAATACTGATAGCAATTAAAACACACATACGAGTATGTAGTATTTTATATAGACACAAGTATATTGTGATTTTTATGTTTTAATTCATTTTTATTTTAATCGTCTACCCCAATCTCCTATTTTTCCTCATGTTTTAATTATAGTTTTTGGATGAAAAATAGAAAACAATTAGTGTGTGCTGTGTGTGTGTGTTTGAATATTAAAAAGTTTGGAGTGTTTGAACTGAACGACAACGGACTTTCTACACAACAATAAAAATGTACATTTGTTTCAGATATAAAGTTTCATTTCATTTTGATATTCAAATTTTTAGTTTTATAGGTAGCACACGTATACAAGAATAAATCAAGTCTACCATACAGCATTTTGAGGTAGCATCCAAAAGATTAAAACTATATGGAATAGCACATAATTAAAACGTTGGGCAACCCAAATGCATAGACCACATTTTAGTGACAGTGCAAGAATTGCATCTACAAATTTCTAAAATAGACACTTGCGATAGCCATATTGCATGCATCTCTACATACTACATATATTATGATTATAATAGATAACGTTTAATCATTATAATAACGAACGAATGCCAAAAATTGTAAACTTATTTAATTTTTATTTTAAATAAAACATTTTCCAGCGATTGATTTATGTTCGTATATTTCCCAGCATACGAGTATATTCATGTACTCGTAAGTATATAGATATACGAGTAATATGGAAATGTATAGTAATTATCATAATTATTATTTACTTTTATATTTATAACGGTAGGAACATGTACATACATACACTACACCACTTATATGTATAAATTCTAATGCAAATTATGCAGAAACGTACATATACACAAATATATAACACGAATATGTAATTTAATTTTAAATAACATAAAATATTATTATAGAAAATATTTTATATTTAATAAGCTGATGAAACGTTCGATGCATGTCGGAAAGTTTTTTTTTTTTTGTTCTATGTCTATCCTACCAGTTATTCAACTATTGTTGAAAGTAATAAGATAATTAGAATTACAATAATAATAAATAGATGAACAAATAATATTTATAAACGTAAAATGTAAATGGTCTTGTTAAAATATATAAATATAAAACAAAAATATAAATAGAAAATTCAAAATATAATTAACTTTATCATAACATTTTTATAAAAATTTGTTTAAAACATGCAATCAAACATATTAGCTAATAACTAATACAATTTCAATGTATGTAGGTAAACCGATCGATTGATTTCAATGTTAGATGCTTGCGACATAAACTAGGTGCGCGACTAAATTTCCGGGTTTTTTTGAAAAATGGAAAATTTCAATAGAAAGTATTGTCCTTCCGCTATCTACACATTTTAGCCATCTCTCTGGACTCTGCCAATACATAAATATCACGACAATAAAACCATGCGTAGCGATGTCAAGCCATGTGCCATCAGCCGGAATAAGAGATAATGTGATGGGGCCAGCGTTTTGATGGTGTCCTGGATGATGGCAGTGCGATGGCATGGAGCATTGTCGTGCTGCAATATCACTCGTTTGTGTCTCGTGTCCCATTCTGTTGTCGGTATTTTTGCCCAATGACAGTTTTGCCCTGTTAAAACCACGACTTTTTGCGTTTGAGATTCTTAAAAAAGATCCACTTCTCATCTCCACTTCTCATTCGATGCAGGAAGCTCTTTCTTTCATGCCATGAAATCAAAATTTCGCAACTCGCTCTTTGATTTTCCATCTGTCTCTCAGTCAACTCATGCGGCACCCATTTTCCCTTCTTTTGAGTTGTTCCCAAAACATATAAACATTTGGACATCTCTTGGCGAGTCGTGCATATTGCCTTCGCAAGTTGATCTTGAGTTTGTGTATCATCTTCATTCAATAAGCTCGAGCTTGAAGCTCAATGTCTTCAAATGTGTACAATGGGTACACAGGTAGTTTTCGATGGTGCTTGTTCGCCGTAGGCCTCCTCAAGCAAATGACGTGCTTCAGCTACATTTTTTTTTTTTCAAGTTGAAGCAGAAAAGCAATGCTTCCCGCAAATATTGTTTGTTTGGCACAAAATTCGACATTTGCAATTTTCACTCTCAAATGTTCGCTTTCTTTTCAAAACAAACAATATTCGAAAAAATAACAAAAGGTTTAGGCACCATTGCGCTCTAACAGGCAACAAAAATAGGATTATGATATGATGATATTTTAAGTATGAACCGAAAAAGTTGTAAGAAACCAAATTTTTTTCGTAATTTTTACAAAGAAGTAATCGCTAAATTTCATGAGTTTATTACCATATAGTTCTGCTAGAATCTAACAAGGGAGCGAATTCCCAGATTCATATCTCCTCGCTGCGGTCTCTTTGTAACTCTACATGAATCAGGCGGTGTAGTGGGGACGAGCAGGGGAAATTCTGTTTATAGTCATGGGAACTACATGTCAAGACAAGCCATTGGCGCCACGAACCCACACACTGAATAAGTGTGTTTAAGAGGGAGTTGATGGCTTGAGATTCTCACCAGCGCGTGAACTATACATGTGAAAAGTGGGTTGAGCGGCATGCCAACAATCTATATCTTTCATAAAAACAGTTGGTGCCTCAAATTGCTGTATCGGACTCGTCACGGGTTCGCCCTCGGAAGTTGTACACGGACAACATTTTGGGAATGAGAACATGGAGCGCGCTTGGCCTCTTGAGATCTCCAGAACCTTTCGAACCAAGCAGAGATTATACGTGCCTGCACTGCATTGGCTTGGATGGTCTGGAAGTGGAATCAATGACACCACAAATGGTTACTTCATTGCAGCGGCCGACAGATTGGAGGAGAGTTTCCTCATCCATCAGCGAATGAAGCGTCATATCATCTACTTCCACCTGATCAACGTGCGGATATGCACGGTCGGACTTCGCACTAAGAAGTTTAACATCACGATCATTAATGCGCATGCATCCTCCAAAGATGTATCGGATGAGGTCAGGGATCTGTTGTTTGTCGAGCTGGGGGAGGTCATCAATAACATGCCGCACCACGACATTGAAATCATCGTGGGCGAATTTAATGCGGGGGTCGGTGGTACTGAAGAGGATACATCGCACATTGGTCCTACCAGCCTGCACCTAACTAGTAACAACAACGGTCGACGAGTCACCGACCTGGCAATAATAGGAAGGGGATAAGGGAATCCACAAAGTAACATGGAGATCGAATGATGGAGGAACGGAGGGTCGAGTCGATCACGTCACGGTGTCTAAGAGGCGCTTCACCAGCATATACGACGTTGGATCTTGCATGAACAGCAATCATGTGCTTGTCACATTCAAATATAGGGGATCGTTCGATGGAATGTCGATCGCTGCAGAGTTGCTGGTCAGTTGTCGCTAGCTGTTTTGACCGATCCAGTGGCTATGGGGAGGTTCCTTCTAGCATTAGGGAGCCGTGGTGCGCTGTACCTTTGGAAGACGACCTCTGGGGTCCCGAGATGATTTGTTCATTGCACAATGCCGCGTGGTCGTCGAAATAAACGGAGCCTTTCTGAAAAATTGTTGTCTCGCGATACTGGGGCCATCGCCTAGATATCACATTGTGTCAACATGTGAGGTTAGTTCTAGCTGGATTGGGACTGGGTAAGGTTCGCGGGATGATGGTGGATATCGTGTAAATGTGGCGCATTTCATCGGATTTGGCTCTAAGCTGACTACACTTAGTGAATTGATTAATTCTTCAAGAAAGGGTTGGATTGCGATGGTGTCTCGAGTAATGGGAATAATATCATCGGCGTAGGCAAGACAAGAAAAACAACAAATACTACAATCAAAAAGTATTTCATGAACAGAAATCCAAATATAAATATGTTTGTTGTTGTCACCAAACCATTAAGTATCCGGATGCGGAAATCAATTTTGGTCTTTCATATTTTGTTTTACGTTTATTTTTTATTTACTGCCTCCAAAAGATAAAAAAAGTAAAAAAGTACGAATGATACAATCTCTTAGATAAAATAAATAAAATTTACTGTGTCTTAGCTATGAAAATCGACCACGTGTTATGTTGAAATAGAGCCTTAAGTAACGAAATTAGGGTATTTGACCAGGTAATTCTTTATCTGGATCTTCAGTTCTAAATTTAAACCGACCAAACCACAAAACTGTTACAATTACTAAGAAGCATATATTTCAGAATCACTTCGAAACTCTATCATCCATTAGTTGCTTCTTTCAAAATCAGAATGCAAATTCTTTGGAACAACGACTCCTCACACTATACTTAATTTTTGTAAGAAAAATGTAGTTGCGCTTTTTGGCGTAAGTGAAGATGACGTATACATCTCCGAAATCGGGTAAGATGAAAATTTGTTTCAAAATTTTCTTTGTAGGATGCTGTATCTATCGTTTTTAGGAGGGGCAAGAATTTTAATTTATCAAATTTTCCATATCCCGGTAACTTTCAAAAAAATCCTGAAGATGATCTAGTATTCAATATTAGTACCTATAATGATAATGAAAATCTAGATGATGTAAGCGATGATGTTGAAAATGAGCTTTTTGAATAAATATATAAACTATTACATTTTTTCAGTTCAATTATTTTAATTCGTCTTATATATTAGAGGATCGGGGCTGCCGTCCCCAAATCTCCGATTCTCTAGAAAAAAAATTAAAACTCAAATGCTTTTAAATTAGAAATGCTAAAATTGTAAATTTTTTCAAAAATGTATGTTTTATGTCGGTATATGATATACTACAATAGGGAACTCCTCAAATTCGCTTAGTAATCATCTCCTTCGGACAAGGATAACACCTAAGCGCCAAATTGTTCGTAATTTGTTAAAGCCGCTTAGCATAGGAGAATCTCCACCAAGGAAAACATTAGAATACGAGAAACAGATTTGATATAACTCTACAAGGAGGTAAATATTTTGGAAAAGGGAAAACCTATACTTATTACTATAGACAAATTAGTTCACGAAATGACCACTGTATAACAAACCGACGCAAAAGTCAAATTTTTTATATTAAATCATAATCCGAGTACCAAAAGTTATACATTTTAGAATATTTCGAAACACTATGGAAAATTTCAAAATATTCGTGGAAAATGTAGCAATTTTACTATAAATTCACAATTCCAACATCAAAATCTATTTCTCTCATTTCGGCGATGTACACGTCATCTTCACTATAGCCCGATTTTTCACTCTAGCCCGGAATCTAGAGTGGATTGAACGCGCTTTTAAGATACACATATTTGTTAATCGAATGGGCCTGAAATAGTTTTCCAAGTTTTCTATTTAATTTTAGTTTTATCTGCTCTAAATAAGGATAAATTCATTTGTTTTATAAATCACACAAATTACGTAATATCCCAGTTGGAATTTATCAACACACATGTGAATAATTTTTTACGAAAACATAAATTTCAACATTTTATTCTTTTTCCAAATGTTTATAAATAGCAAAAAATAGGCTTTTTTTCTAGATGACTAATTTTATGACTAATGATTCATTAACTAATGACTCCAGTCCACGTTCGATGACAAGTGTGAGATATGTCATACACAATTCTTCTTTCATGATAGTGTCTTAAGCTAAACTTCTATGATAAGTCATTTTTTCTCATCCTGTCACTTATATTTTAAAACGGCGTAGAAAAAGAAGCGAGAGAAATGAAAAAATTCTCATTTCATCTCCAGTTTACTAGGCTGCGCAACACTGATTATTATTATTTTTTGTGTGCCGCAACATTTAAATTTTCGAATTGGTAAGTAAACATTTTGTTATTGTTTTAGGAAAATTTAAACATAACTCAAATATTTTATTTTTTTCAGTAATTTTGAATACCAGCACTTATGCCGGATTGTTCATTGTTTTTAAGGCGGCAATCTAATTAGTCCCGTTTGGCTGTTTGGATGATTTTTTAATTTTTGTACGCAACTTATTACCAAAATTATTTTAAACTACATATTATGTTAAGAAATGGAATCTTAATCTTTAACTTCGTCAATACCACACTAGAACGACGACGAACTCAATAATTACTCCCCCCCCCATTAAGGTAGAAAAACAAAAAAAGTGTCTGCACACCAATAAATTGGACGATAGCTTTGCGGTTTCAATGGTGACGGTGACTACCCGACTACCTAAACTGCTGTTTGGGAGCATCGAACTGTATTGAATTTTGATTACCAGGCTATTTGATCAACTTTTGCTAAACCGGTTTTACTAATTCGCCGTCTGTTTAGGCTACAAATGTTATATTAAAGAGATATCCCATATTGGAGAATTCTAATGAAATTTATTGAACCCAGAAATCCGTGTACCGAAAGTGACAGTTTTCATAGAAGCATTTTCGTTTTTAGAAAATATTTATTCATACATAACTTTATTTTTACCTCAAATTTAAACATTTTAAATTCAAGTTTTTATAAGGTTATAAACAGGTCCATAAAATTTAATACCCCAACACTATGTAGTTGAGGTGTCGTGGCTTCCGTCCAATCCATATAATATTGCAATTACCTATTCTATTTTCAATTAGATAATTAACAAGTCCCAATAGAAAAATGTAAGTTTTAATTGATCACTTTCAACAAGCAACTAATATTTTATTTAGAATATTAAATTAGGTTTTATTCTATTATTATTTATATCAAGTCATTTAATATTACAAATATTTATTCTAAACATTTTAACCCACAAATAATAATAGTAATATTAATAAACAAAAACTATATTAATAAATATAATTGTACACATTATGAAAAGGCACATTTCATTACATTAAGATAACCACAAATTAAATATTGCATCTTATATAATTTAATTGAAAATTATTTATTATACATATAGTGTACAATAATAGCAACAAAAAACCATAAATAATGAAGCAAACATCATAAAACATAAAATTTTCTTCTTAAATAAATTTCTGTTAGTAAAATTCATTAAAATTATGTACGAAATTATCTCTCCCAGATAACATTTATATATATATATATATATATATATATATATATATATATATATATATATATATATATATATATATATATATATATATATATATATATATATATATATATATATATATATATATATATATATATATATATATATATATATATATATAAATGTAATATAATTTTAGACACAATTCAAATAATTAAATCAAACAAAAAATAATTTAAAAAATAATCATAATAATAAAATAAATGTACACGAAAGATTATCATTTTGCTATCCTTCTTTCATGAGATAAAAAAAGTAAAATAAAAAATTATTATTAAAATTAAAATATAATTTTATGTTTTTTTATATTTTATTTATATTTTACATCAAAAGAAGATAATTTATCTTCTTAAAATTCATGATAAAATATTTACATATTTGATTAAAAACAAAGTAGAGAATGGATTTATGCATAACTTAAAATTTATTATTCTTTAAATTAACAAATACGAGTATAATTCAAAAATGTACACACAAAAATATTTACGTACTTGTAATGGACCATCTAATTGCAAAGGCCATGGAACTGTAATTGTAATGATTATTTTATTTAACTGGTGCACCGAACATACACCGAATTAATATTATATCACGTAGAATTATACAAATTTTCTACAACTTGGCTGGAAATAAGAGCAATGTCAATAAATTTGCGGTTATATTATTAATGCAAGTATGTATGTTTAACCAGACAAAATACTTTGTCGCTCGCACGGCAAGACGAATTGACATATGTAACAATTTTAAATGTACAGATGTTAGCCTACTATACATTAGAGAGTATTCTTTTACGAATAGTTAAAGGCCAACGACTAAAGGTACACAATCATGTAGTGCAATCCGTTTTTCTATTTGTCAACATCAAGCATAACGTACGTCTAAAATTTGGAAAACAAATTTCTGTGCGGCTCTAATTTTAACTTTGGCAATTGAGTTGCCATATAAAAAAGGAAACCCAAGAAAATATGGATAAAGAAATGGCTTGAAAAATGGCCTCGGTTTTCCCATGAAAACCTTCTCAAGGAAATAGTTATGTTCGTCTAAAGCTTACCAAAATTTTATGCGTATGGATTACGCAACGTTTTCGATGCTTTTACAAATAGTTACCCCTATAATAATGTCGCAAGATACAACCAGCTGGAAGGTTATCCTGCGCATTATGATTTTTTGGAACAGAACATGTCATATGACGCTTTGATGCCTGTGCTACGGCGGAACATTAAGGTATGTAATAATCTGCAGACGTCACAGATCCCACCTGCTTTGAACCTTTTTTAGCTTTTCAGCTCTCTATTTTCATCTCATGATTTGGGCATGGGTATTGCACAATTATAACTTTTTTACATCTTCTCGCGTAAGTCCGATGAAAATATACTATATTTGATAAGGTTTATTCTACTAAAATACATTTTTGTTTCTATTAACATTTCCATGTTAGATTTGAATCCAACTTCGATGGATGGGCCGCTTACAACACTTTCGAGTTTTTTTTCATGCTCGGCTTGCCGTATATTTGCATTCTAAATTGTAGATACACAAAATTGTACATCGTTGCATTATTTATGTGAGGGGCAGGTTGTTACATGTTCAACCTACCTCGTAGACATGTTCGTTTTATTTTTTACACCAAATTCGAACATTCGAGAATAAAAAAAAATAATTTAAATGTTGCTGATATCATCAAATGCATTTAACAATAGGCGAACAATAGGTTTCTTTTTATTGTAATTCTCACGTAAACAACAAAAACCCAAAATGTTAAAAACGGTTACTTACATAACGATTTTGCTATTACGATTTGTTCTATATCCTAACGCGTTCAATGGTGTTATATGAGTACACACGACGGAGTTGATGCAATACTTTGTTTCACTATGAAAATATCTCTCTTTTTCGTGTGCTTACGAGATCTCTATCAGATTATTTGTGTGTCCCCTTAATGAACTAAACCAATAATATTTAAATTATGAGAAATTATTCGTTCAAAAAATTTATAAAAAAACTTTCCAACAGTGCCTAAAAGTCTGCTACACAAACGTTTGTTTTGAGTTAATTCCACACTGAATAAAAATCCATATAAGCAAATAAAACATAAACAATGCCAATTAAATTGTACCTGTATATTATATAAAGTAAATGCGTTTCAGGAAATTATAGGTAAATTGGTCGATAGATTTTTACATAAAGGTAATACGTTTATTGCAAATGATTTATTCATTTCCTATTTTACATTATATGAAATTTGGAAATGGTGGTTAAATTTTAAGGGCCGATATTGATTTTGAATAAAACACAAATTATTTAGGAAATTATTGTCAATTCTTTTTATTTTGATAATATGGTATGGTTCAATTATGTATGAAACAAAATATTGGCCAAATCACCGCCGCGACTTCGGCGGCACACCTCCACCCGATGGTCCAAATTTTCGATGACGCTTAGGCATAATTGAGGTTCTATGCCGTGAATGTGCCGAATTATCTCATCCTTTAGCTCTTGAATTGTTGCTGGCTTATCGACGTACACCTTTTCTTTCAAATAACCCCAAAGAAAGAAGTCCAACGGTGTCAAATCACATGATTTTGGCAGCCAATTGACATCGCCACCACGTGAGATAACACGGCCATTGAATTTGTCTCGCGAAAGAGCCGTTGTTTCGTTAGCTGTGTGGCAAGTGGCACCGTCCTGTTGAAACCACATATCGTCCACATCCATATCTTCCAATTCGGGCCATAAAAAGTTCGTTATCATCTCACGATAGCGAACACCATTCACAGTAACTGTCTGACCGGCCTCATTTTGGAAAAAATGCGGCCCGATGATGCCGCCAGCCCATAAACCGCACCAAACAGTCACTCTTTGTGGGTGCATTGGTTTTTCGACAATCACTCTTGGATTATGATTCGCCCAAATTCGGCAATTCTGCTTATTGACGAATCCACTGAAGTGAAAATGTGCCTCATCACTGAAGATGATTTGATGACCATTCTGACCATTGACGACGTTTGGAATGGTCAAGAGGCTTTAGTTCTTGAGTCACTTGCACCTTATAAGCGTGTAAATGCAAGTCTTTATGCATAATGTTCATCAACGACGAGCGTGAGAGGTGCAATTGTTGGGCATGACGACGAGTTGAGGTGGACGGCTCTTCAGCCACACTATCGCGAACAGCAGCAATATTTTCTACTGTACGAGCATGCACTGGTGTTTTAAAATCTCCTACAGACCCAGTTTGCTCAAATTGTTGCACGATTTTTCCGATTGTACGCACATTTAGACGATTAAATTGACCGAAAAAATCACGAAGTGCACGATATGCATTTTGATTTGAACGCCCATTTTCGTAATATGCCTGAATAACTTTAACGCGTTGCTCGATTGTGTATCTTTCCATGGTTCAAATTGAGTTAGTCTTAAATTGAGAAATGTCAAATTAAATGCAGAAAAAAACTTGACGTTTAGGTGTGGTTCACATTCAACGTCGGCCCTTAAAATTTATAATTATTAATATTTATAATTTTTATGCTTGTAAGAGATACTTTTATAACCAAGTCCAAATTATTGTTCAATGAAAACCAGAAGAATCAATAATTTATAACAAATCGCAATAATACGCTAAATACAATAATTATGAATATTATGAAGTAATCCACTTTAGTTTGGTCTACTTCATATACTTATTTGAAATTTGAGCACCATATCGTGGGAAGAAAATGATTAATAAGGCTAAATCTGACATATAAACCGGAAATTATTATTATTAATTCATTTATACTAAACATTCAAATTAAAATTATTTTTGTTAAAATTTAGGCAGTTTGGGGCGTCTTGGTAATTTATAAATAAACGATCAATCTGCAGCAGCTGCATTATTTAGCTTACAATCACAATTTTTAAAATCAACAACAACAACAAATCAATATTTCTTAATTTGATACAAATATTTATTGGATTCATATTATTTGTGAAAAAATAAATAAAAAAATGTAAGCGAAAATGACGATTTTCGGCGAAAACCTATTTTAAATAAAAATTCGGCTTTTGAATAGTCCAGATTGATCTTGATAATATTTCACAGTTTAGATTTTCCCAAAAATTTTGAGGTCGCAATGGTGTTTGGCCAAAATCGCTCCACCGGAAGTGACCGCTTCTATAGTAACATTTTCAATTTTTTGCAAAGTAATTATTTACCTGAAAACGATTAAAATTCAATTGATTGTAAATTAAACCCATTCAAAATTACTTCTCATAATTTTTTTTTAAATTTTACCGGAAATAAGGTTTTGATAAAAAAGCTTTGTTTCATCAAAATTCGGTACAGTATAGACGGACTAATTATTGGATGAATGGTGGAGATGTAGTGAAAACCTATGTACCGCAAGTTGCAGCTATCGTAGAAGTTTTTGCAATGACGTTGAAAATTATTGCATTCACAAAAAAACCGTAAAAATTCCAATAAAATTAAAGATTAAATATTCGATAATCAACCTTGTTGATTTTCTGAAATTTAAACGGAAATAATGATTTTTTATTATTCAAGGCAGTTTTTCTTAAAGTTGCGGTAGATTTTATTTTTCGCTTTAGAAACTATTATGAAATCTAGATAAATTTGAAAGTCGGATGTTGGCCACAACATAGTCACCCCTCGTAATATGCTATGTAATAAATGATATTTTCTTTGGATCATCGATCAGGTCTTTACTCAGCACAATTTTATGCGATTAAAAAACCAACTTTAAACAGAAAATTCGAACCAACTGGTACAGCAAACTTTATAGAAATACAAAGTGTAGGAAGAAGGCAGATTTTAAATAAATTTATAGACTCCGCCTTTTTAGCACCCCAGCTAGAGGTTTTGACAAAAAAGATGATTGAATTTGTTTGGTCAGGATTGGTCAGTAGTTTTTATACTTTGGTTACTTACGATTAAACGGTAAATAGGGTCAGGATTGGTCTCCACATTTTGGCGTTTGATCACCAATCGGTCATTTGTATTGTGAAAAATCAAAATCAAAATTGTATTAATTCAATAAAATCAGGTTCGTCGCTTATTTGGTTTTGAATAAACCATTTAAATAAAAATATATCTTTTTTCAAAGAATTGTTTATAAAGTGGATGACTTAAGATAAAATCAGTTAATTTTTTTGATTCTTCAAGGATCGGAATGGTTCTGTCAATTGTCATTGAGGATTATACACTCACTAGTTGATTTCGTTTGGTCATCTTTACGAAACGGTTTATTGAAAAAATTGATTGATTGATTTGATTGATTGATTTTGAATGTACGACCAAGTTCTTAGGCTTGAGTTCCCGGATGACGCCGGGTCCACCGTACACCCTTTTTTACACATAACAAAACCAAAGGATTGGATAGGTTAGTTAATTGGGACAGAATCGGCCCGGTTACAGACACCTAGGTATAGCCGATAGTTAGTAACACAAAGACAACACAATTCTAATCTACTAGATGAAGGATAAAGGCTTAATAGGTTAATGGATAACGATGGTATTGGTCTTCAACAATTGCTTCTTTAAAACGGCAACCTAAGAAAAAATATTATTATTTCACATGCATCTGGAATTTTCCTGAAATTTAATTCTATTAATACTTTTCGGCTTCCTAACCAAAATTGGTTGACTCGACCCGTTACAGACACCTATGTAAAGTCGTTAGTAATAAAATGACAACACAATTCTAAACTACAACTCCGCAACTTACAGTAGAATTTCCTGAAACCAAAGTTATTTGAACTATATTCAAAATAACTCTAAAATTCATTAGTATTTAAAAAAAACAGATTAACTAGATTAACTACCGGATTGCATTCAAATATCCCTTAAAATATCCATCCATTAAAATATCCTAAATAATTTAGAATTCGCAAAAATTTCGTATGTTTACTTAAATTTTTTTATAAAACTGATGAATTTTTCCCGACACCCATCCTTTTTCACAAGGAAGCAAATACTTTTATCACTACTTTTGCACTAGTTCTGGAACTTCTTCTACGTTTGCTGGGGATATATCACATACAATTAATCACAAGACATGACACATGCGACTCGTCTATGACTTGTCACCTCGTATTAGACTTATCATAAACGATTCATCTCAGACTGGTAACAAACGTAAATTAGTAATTAGTGTGTCGTCAATGGCCCTCAACAAACCTTCTCTTTCTTTTGAATAATTATATTAATAATATCAAATATTTCTAGCTTTTCAGTTACATAGATATAACGAAGTTGCCGATAAACAATTCTTTATGTTAAGATTGTTAAAATCCCAAATCCAATGCAAATAATATTTCTTTTTATAAAGCAAGAATATCGCTAATAAGCTGTGAGAAAATACTAGTAACCCATTGAGTGTCACAAAAAGGCAATTTTGCGGTAAATAATAGGATTCGTTACCAACTCCAACATAGTTGCAATTAATCTTGCAAAAATGATGGATTATGAAGGAAATACAATATAGAAAACAGCTAATCATAAATTACCTACACTATATTCTCAATGCACAGAAGAAATACGGAAACGGAAAATTCTATCGCTAATCAAACCAAAATAAAAATATAACAATTTATTACACAAACGCTGAATAATAGGATGAAGGAACATCACCAAAATAGCTCTCTCCGAAAATCTCCGAAATCAAAGCGTGGAAGAAATCACCTCTACAAACAATCGTAGTAAAATGACCAAGAGAATTATGCAATGTCCATCCAGGAACTAAAATTACCTCGAAACGATCCCAACAGACGGCATGAATCTTCCCACCATGAAACCACTACCATCCACCAAGCGACCTCCTGCCAACACCACCATTCAACAAGAAACGGTTTATTGAAAAAATTGATTAAAAACTAATCTTTCCGCTCAATTCGAAGTTTTCGAATCTAGAAAGTTGACCAATACTAATAATTTTATACATCAAACGATCGAGATCTTTTGATAAAGTGCCCTTGATCACTAGCTGTTAGTCACTAGCTGTTTTCGTTTGGTCATCCCTTCTTAATGGCTAATTGCGAAAATCGTTAAAACTCATCATTTCGATACAATGCGTGCCGGGGGTGTATTCGGGTTTGCAAAAAAGACCGTTGCTAATAATTTTATAAACCCAACGATCGGAATCGGTTTGCTGGAGGAATGGTCGCTAGTTGATTTCGATTGTTCAACCCTATGTCTTATTGCGAAAATTCGTTAAATACTATTCATTTGCACACAATTCGAAGTTTTCGGGTCTAGAAAGCTAACCAATACTAATAATTTTAAAAATCCAACGATCGGAATGATTTGGTCAACGTTTGCATTTGGTCACCCCTCCTTAGTAATTTATTGCGATAATTCGTTAATCCTCATCATTTCCGCAAGGCTCGAAATGTTCCGGTCTGGAAAACGACCGATGCTAACAATTTTATAAATCCAACGATCGAAATCGTTTGGTCGGCTATCATTGAGGACGGATAACTAGTTGTTTCCGTTTGGCCATCCCTACGAAACGGTTTATTGCGAAAATTAGTTTAAAACTCATTTTTTCGCACAATTCGTAGTGTTAGAAGTGATATTTAAGTGTGTTTAAAATTCTATAACTAGGCTCTTTTCCAATTACTTACTTATTTGGATAGACGTACTTATTCAAATAAGTAACCTCGCAAGGTACCTTATTTGAATAAGTACGTCTACACAGAAATGTCTCCAAAATTGTGAATTGACTTAATGTAATCATAAAGCAAAATATGCATAAGAAAACTCATGTAGACATTCCGAGGTTAATCTATTTTACTATTGACAATCTGTATACGCCTAACAAGAACAATGAACTATAAAATAACTATGCCGATATATTTAAAAGATGCGTATATATGGATTAAATATAGCAAAAAATTAAATTTGTGTATATAAATATATCACAACTATAAAATATGATTAACCTCGGAGAAATTGGCTTGCAAAATTTGCACTACAAACGATTTCTCTTATATATTTATTCCTCGATGATGTAATACATGTCGTGTTTATTTTCAAATCTAGTGACAACGACTAACATGTCAAGAATTTTTTTTTACTTCCTTTTTTACTATCGAAAAATTTATTTAAAGTCGACTTTTACCCGACTATTGGGTCCGCAGCCATAATAGAAATTACTATTACTACTGTTTTATGTTACTACGTCACAAATAAGTTAGTCCAATGAATTGATCGACTTAATTAAGATGACGCCAAATAGGTCAACAAGTTGCAAATAAATAAGTAATTGGACAAGAGCTCTAGACCGGAAAACTTCAAATTATGAGAGATGATGAGTTTTTAACGAATTTTTGCAATAAAATATTACATGGGGATGAATAAACCAGACCATCTAGTGACCAATCCTCAATGACAGTCGTTCAAACAATCCCAATCGTTAGATTTATAAAATTATTAGTATTGGTCAAGTTTCCAGCCTCCAATGAATAACTCGCCACATGTTTCATTTCTAAGCGCGACAACTAGTAGTTTTTGAAACGGCTCTTTTCTTAGATATATTGATACAGGTCGTTCTTTTGATGCTATTACTCGTTCTAGAGATTTTTCTTGGATTTGGAGTTTTTAGGTTTGCTACAAACTGGTCTGGAGATTTGGGACAAACTGCTCTGGAGACTTCGGATTACGTTTTCCGTTAGATGTTACGGTTATATAACGTACATAATTTGTTTGCAATAATGAATTCATATCAGTTTTCGTTTAGTAGACATTGCTTTTTTGGTCGTTAGAATGATTCATTATTGCGTGGTAGAATATTGTTATTTATACTCGTAATATTGCCTACACTTACAATATTTGTTGATGCTGCACTTAATAATCTTTGAGAACCCTTCATAATTCCTTGCACTGAATATATATTTCTCCCAGATGTATTTGTCCCAGAGACTTAAATTTGAAATGGATTGGAATTATATAGATATAGATATTTTGAAATGGATTCTTGGAGACATATCGTCATGTTTTTCACCTAAAGTTTGTTTTCACTTTACACTTGCAATTATCAACACCAAGAAACAAGTATTGATGGCAATGCACTCTTTATTTTTTAATATTATAAACTAAATAAATATTATAAACTAATAAAAATTATAAACTAAATAAAAACTAAACTAAATAAGTTTAGTTTTTATTTAGTTTATAATTTTTTAATTTATCGCCATTTATATATCTTGCACTAGAGTGTTATATGCTATAGGTGACAGGTAGAAACAATCCGGCCACTAAAAATGAATATGAATGAACAACGCATATTTATGTCAAAAATATCTGGTTTCAGTAGAACGATATCATATGTGATACAGCAACAGAAACAATTGACAATTGTTCTCAAAATCTCAAGAAATAATAGAGAATAATATTCACTTTTAATATGTGTGCTGTCATTTTCTATCTTTGTGTGTGTGTAAAATTCTCATGAAGTTTCGCCAAAATGTTGACTCGATTTTATAAATGTGTATTATCGGTTGAAAAAAATACATGTGGATGCATCTTGAGAATTTTTCCACTGCTCGCGAGCACACATCTGTTGCACACCAATACGTACACCACTAATACGAACGTACCTTTGACGTTCCGGTAAATTCCCAGTGGAATAGAAAAAAAGCGTACAAAATCGATGTCCAAAAAATAAAGTAGATAAGTGCATTAATAACCTAAATTAGGCTTGTGTCGACTCGACATCTAGAAATTCATTACTTTTTCTTGTCGGTGGAATTTTAGTTTACGACTAGAGGTCAAAAATGCTTCATTAGATTTCAAAATAATTATTAAAACCTGATTATTTTGCAATTTTACTGTGGCAGTATATGGTGGATCACGAATTTTAGTATACAAATAAATGTGAATATTTCTGTTTTTTTCTTAGTTTTTATAAATTAAGAATTTTATTAAACCCTGCATCTGACCAGAACGTTGTTTATTACCGCTATTATTATTATCGGGTATTCGTCGTCGGCGCAATTTTGTAAAAAATTGTTCCAACATGGTTAGCTAGCACTCTCTAAGTTTACAGTGTTTCGTGCCTGAACTTTTGACAGAACTCTAATGCAAACCTTTGTGCAAAATACACTAAATACTCCTTCGACTGACAGCTGTATTTAACGCTAATTGCCTTGTTGAAATGTCAAACTGTTGTTTTTATAGTTCATTGTATTTAAATTCAGTCGGTATACAGGTAAATATGTATTATATTTCTTAAAAATTATATTTCGAAAAATCATTAAATATAAATTTCAGAAATTGAAAGTAAATAAATATTAATAATAAATAAGAACTATCACATTTTAATTTCCAATAACTATAATAGTACGCATTTAATTAATATTCGTCAGACTTATTATTATTTTTTTAATTTAGGCTCGTAGTGAATATTCAATAATAATAGATTTTTGCCGAAGAAGCTGGAAAAAACTTGAAAGTTGCGGATATTTTGACTGAGCCAAAACGTTTTAGCGATTTTAACGTATTTAGCAAAAATAACGCGAAGTCGACCGCTTTTATCTTTATAAGCAGCGTACTATTCACCTTGTTGTCAAACATTTCAATAGTGTTCTTCAACTATGTCAAGCTGTTCGCCCGGCAATCTAAGATTTGGACGCAAAATAATTTCTGGGAGGGTTTCCTTACTACGACCCTATTTTTGTCGAGGAATAAAAGTCGGTGGAATATTATCATCGAGCTACGAGTATATCCACATTTTACAAGCATGTGTAATTGACGCGATGGATTTTTGAAGTTCGTTTACCAATTGTCGAAACGGATTGAGTGCCTCTATTTGATCATTGTAGCTTCTTATAAGATCTTCGCAGGCGTTATTCCAGATTTCAACTTTCCCATCATTTTTCTGCATAGCTCTTGCATTGTTGGAGACCACAACGCAGATCATCGAGCCATGTACCTCTCTTGCAAGAGTAATAAAAAATTTCTCCCCCACGTCTGTTAGAGCGTCACCTTAAAGTTTTTGATTATAAATTTACTTTTGCTAGAAAAATCAAAAACTTCTAAAAATTCACTCTAATCGTCCGAGGTGTGCAGCATAGTGACTGCAATTTCGAGTTGTTTGCCGTATTTTTCCATCTGTCAATCATCATCAGTGAGAGCGTTCCTATAATTTTATAATAAGTGGCAGATTGTTCCTGCACTTCATATAACATTGTTGTAGCCAATGTCTAACGTGTTGGGGTTTGTTTGACGGCCGAGAACGTTTATAAATTGCCGGAAATTATTAGACTCAACTACACTGAACGGTATGTTGCAATCGAAAAAACTTCTCTAAACTAAGATTTAATTTGTCGCGCTAACAAAACATTTTATCCACAAACCCGAGTTAACCATCCAAAAATCATTGAAAATCATTTGATTTTATTTTTAATCGTGAATTTTGCATCTTTGTTTAATGATCAGGTATTGATAGAAAATGCATAATGTTCCATACAAATAATTATTCACTTACATAGAATAGAAATATTACATTTTTATTCTGTGAAACTTTCAGTGGTGGATTTATTATCTGGTTCACAGATCCAGATTTATTTATTATCTGGATCACATTCGCGATAATTTTCTTGCAGGTTTTGCACATTGTGCACAACACAAATTATTTTATTAAGCAGTTAATAATTATAAAGTTTAATTTAAAATTTAATTTGCGAAATCCCGCTTGCGACACAATGAACTAAATTTAGGTTATGACCTAAATTTACCTAAAAAATTTCGGTGGATTTTTGGATCCAGTGTTTTTTAGTTACATTATACCCATCGTTGCTCTACACAAAACTGAGAGAATTTAGTTCATAATATAAATGCAGCACACGAATTTTATCTGCATCTCCTGTTAATTTAAAAAGATATCTATATACCTCCTTTATTCGACATAAAAGAAATAATTGACAAATTAAAAATAACAGGAATATTTATATTTGTTTAGTAGCAACATTCATGCCCCACCCAACACTATGGAGTCCTTTGGACGATCAATGACACGACAATCATACGGCTGAATATATAGATTACAATCCGGTCTGTGAAAAATATTAAGATAACTAAATCTGAAATCATAGCATTCTTTGGTAATTTTACTGATTAAAAAGCGTTGAGAAACTCCTCAATTGGAAAACTCAATCATTTTTCTAAACGGTTTCTATATTGAATTAAATTGTTTTAAAAAAACAGTTGTAAAATTTTTCCTTGGAGTTACAATATTTATTGGTTTTTAGGAAGGTCGATTTTGAAAATAAATTTCTTCTTCAGTTCCTTTTTACAACTAATACACTTTTCTTAAAATTACGCTGCTTATATACTAATCTTAGGTCTAATTTGTTATGCTCCTCCTACTGTAGTTAGTGTTGTCTATAATTAAATTGTAAATCCTGTTGGTTTTGGTATTCAATTTGTAACTTAATAAGATGTTGCTGTCTTTGTATTTGTAAATTTCGAATTCTTCAAGTCTGTTGAGTATGTGTCCTTTTCTGACTTTATGCAATATTGTTAAGTTGTGGTCAAAGTCTGCGAATTGATGTTTTTTTGTTTTGATGTGTTGCGCGTAGTTCAATGTTGGTACTGATGTGTTTATGTCTCTAGTATGTTCTCGTGTTAAAAATGATCTGCCTGTTTGTCCTATGTAAAATTTGTTGCAATCATTGCATGATAGTTCCTACAAACATGCTTCGAAGACCTGTTTATGTAGTTTGCTTTTTAGTTTTTGTTGTAAATTGTTGTTATTTCTAAACGCAATTTTATATCCGAGTCTATTGAAAGTTTTTTGTATGGCTTTGTGGGTTGTTTTGTTAAATTCTACCTCTTGGATCCTTTGAATAATAAAATAACTGTTGTTCACGTATTTGTACCAGTATATGATGTTTTTGAACTTATTGTTGGATGCCTTCATGATATGACTGTTCTCGAAATCGTTGATCGCTTAATTATAGACAACATTAACTACAGTAGGAGGAGCACAACAAATTCGACCTAAGATTATTATATAAGCAGCGTAATTTTAAGAAAACTGTATTAGTTGTAAAAGGAACTGAAGAAGAAATTTATTTTCGAAATCGATCATCCTAATAGCAAATAAATATTGTCACTCTAAGTAAAAATTTTACAACTGTGTTTTTAAAACAATTTAATTAAATTTTATAAGTGACAAAAGTTAATAGTAAGGCTAAAAATGGATTTGAACCATTATAGCACAAAATTGTTTCTATATAATTGTGAAAGTTTTTGATTGCACTACGACTTCAAACATTTTTTAGAGATTAATTGTATTTTAGAAATCAAAGCCCAATGGAATTTTTGTTAAATACTAAGAACCAAATAACTTTTATTTTTTTAGCGTGATTGTGTTTTCGTTCTTACTGCAATGTGGGTTTTATTGCCGGTTACTTCAACAGAATTTTAAATAACCTCCGTAAATTATTTATTTATAAGAACAAGAAAGTTTTTAATCGGCAAGATCTTTTTGTTTTATTGGTCCATTATTATTGTGTCTTATTCAATTTGCTTAGGAAAAAATATGGTCTCTCCGTAAAGTGGTACACAAACATAAATGTTAAAAGAAAACATTCTTTATAATTACTTTACTCGTACAAGTATAATTTGTTGGGATTCCGAAATATAAAATTTTTGTGGAGAAACCCAAAAATTCTTGTGTTTTAACTTTTGATTTATGGAGAATTTTAAAGGAAGCTCTAAAAATTTTCTCTTGCGAAGAAAATAAGTTGTTGATTATAATTTAAGTTCAGTGGCCTTGCTAATCTGGTTTGGCACAATAAATAATAAAGGACAAAATGTACAAGTGTAACAATTATTTAGAACAAACAATCATAATAATAATACTAATAACAACAAAACTAGAAACATTAATATTTACAATGTAATTTGCATTTTTATGGTGCAGCAACATACCCGAAAACCCATGAATAAGATCAAAACTTGTTTACAAAATACACAAATGCGAAATTAATATTCATAAAACTAATAGATATTGTGGAATACAAAAAATTCAACTCCATACTGTAAAAATAATTTAAGATGATTTCGTTCAAACTATAATATAGATCTATAAACTAGAATCTAAGTTATATGAATTGCATAGTGCATAGTTTTGTATATAAAAATACATATATATTGTCTGGTTTCTAAATACGTAATATTATAAAGAAACATACACGAGGTAAAGAGGAAAACATATAATTTTTTTGTACCATGATTATTATTTTCATATTATGTTCAAAATTTCTCTCTAGCCATAACCAAACCAAAAATTCAATTTCAAATTTGTAGTTCGGGTCACGTATGGCTAATGGTATATTGTTGTAATACAATGTTTCTTACTAGTTATCTTTCATAACCGTATAGAAAATAATTTATATGTGTACAGTGAATTACTAAAATGTTTGACTAAAAAATGGGTACACAAAAAATAGTTTTAAGATGATTCATGAATCTCTTTTATTTTCATGCTCTTCCAGAGCTCTACTGTCTTGTCAATTTAAATGAAAATCGATTATTATTGTTGATAGCATAAGATCCGATACATCAAATATTAGTGTCCATATTTTATGAAACTCCTGTAGTCATCCATAAAGGATACGGTTCAAATAGCAGTATTATGTTTACAATTATTTTACATATTGTATTTTTGTATTACACTACACACACGTGATTCAAATATACGGACATATATAAAATTGGTACATCATCTGTACTGGAATGATAACAATAATAATACTCATGAAGATGTGAAATATATACAATTTTAGAATTAAACAAAAATAGAATTGAATTCTTATTTTAATATTTTGAATGAATGTTGCATTTTCCAAATGGCAGACATTATATTTTCTTATATTGCATACACTCGTATGTTTAGAATTGTTATGTTATTTTTGAAGATATAATAAAATTGTAATGTATAAATTTTTTTTATCCTGGAAACCAATATTCGTTCAGCGTACCAATTTAACAAAAACAAAAAAAAAATTCTTTGTGTCGATTACAATTTTACATTCATGTTACCGTACGTAACGATAAAAGTATGGATGTACGTAAGATTAAATTGAACTTTCCACAGTATATTATTTTCCAATCGTGATGTCACATAGGGAAAATTATTATTGCAAAAACTAACCCAAATATTTATTATATTAACTATCTTCTCGAAAATGTTAAATGAAATACATTATAGGTCAATATGCTTTGTGTGAGGCATGGTGTTGGTATATAAGAAACTTTTTTTGGCAATAAATTATGATGAATTGATTTTTGATTATGGCAACATATTTTCTCTTAACTACAATACTATATAAAATACGTATAAGGATTTCGTTCTCGAGTATGAAATGTACAGAACTTCTCACCCAAAATATTATTTTCATAAATATGATACGTTATTTAATTGTTTTGTATTTCCATCATTCATTTCATTTTACCATTGTTTATTACCTTTCCAAATAAAAAACAATTTTTTCCAAACGCTATTACTACGCCTTAAATGGTGGATTGCATGAGAAAACGTGGTTTCCTTTCAAAATATTACACAATGTTTTTTAATTTATATATAAATAAATAAATAAAAATGAACGTCATATATAAAAAAAAATTAATTTAATTTTTCATTATACTTACCCATTAAACTAGGAATAATGAGTTTTCCTTTTACTACGTCTTCCTTCTAACAACAAAGTGTTTAATAAAAAACTAATAATAAGTAATAAAAATAAAATTATCACGTTTTATGTAGTTTTATAAAATTGTTTACCTCAAAACGAACAATAAATTAAAATTTTCAAACAATTCTAAAAATTATTGTTGTAAAAACTTTATTAATTCTTTCTATGATAGAACTTAATTAATTAATTTTATGGCATTTTACAATTTTGATGAACATAAAATTGTATTTATAAATAAACTTAGCATTAGCAAAGCAAGTCGTTGGGCTTACAGTCGGATTCGCCGATGTATAACTTCATTTTCAAGGTTGAATCTAAAAAAATATCCAAAATTGGGAGGCAATACTAATCAATAAATAAACTACATGTTTTTCTGTAAAGTAGGCTACCCCAGAATTTCTGTTAGTTTATTTCAATAAATCGTTATTTGTGAAGTTCCGCAGCTCGGGACTTTAATTAGCAGGCGCGGGATTTTGTAACATGACTATCGAAAATGATGAAAGAGGGTATTTTGTAACATTTTCGACAGATAAACCAAATTTTTACAAGGCAACACCTTTTCGAAAATGAAATGTCAGTTCTTCAATAATGTTGAAAAAATTGTTTTTCTTCGTTGTTTAATTTAAAATTAATTTCATTAAATGAAATGTTTAATGTTGGTGCAGTGTTTTTAAATTTAACTGGTGAATCAAAAGTTAAAAATGACTCACTGATAAATGATTACATTGACCGTTGTTTTTTGCGTGATCGCTATAATGCACTTAACCTTCTTCCGCCCCATGAGTCCATTTTGACCCAAATGGACTCTTATTTATAAAAATTCGGAACTCTAACTTGTGATTTTGTCTGTTTTGTTATAAATACGCATTAAACAAAAATTAAAGCTATAAAGAAAAAACGCTAAGTATCCTCGAGGTCCAAAATGACTCATGTAATTTATATACTTTTAGTTGTTATTTGCATTAATATAAATTATTGTATATTACGCTCTTTAGATATATTTAGGGAAATCACAGAATAATATTTGTGTTATTTCTATTTTATTTTTATTTCGTTCTATAAATTATCTTGTCCGTATCGAAAACTATACTCTGCAATTTTGTAATTCTCTCCTTTGCGAAGTTTTTTGTTTGGAATAAATTAGTCGTCCAGTGTTTTTTTTTGATTGTTTATAGTTTTAGCTTGCTAAACTAAGCAAGTAATTTAGGAAACGAAATATACATATATTATATAGAGAAAGGTAAGTGGTAATCATAATATAAATTTGTATAACCAACGATTTAGAAAATGATATACTCCGTAAGGTGATACGAACACACGAGTACAAAATGGCTTCCAGTGCTGCATTGTCTGACGATGGTACGTGTTCTTAATTCTCCGTTCATGTAGAGTTTTATCAAGATTCAGACGACGGTTTGGATGATGTTTGTTTTGAAGAGCCGCAGTCGTCATACTTATCAAAAGATAATCATACTCAATGGAAATCTAGTACGTTTCCTCAGAGTTGGCGAGCTTCATCCTCGAATATAATCGTCCTTACTGCGGGAATTACTAAGTATGCAAGCACACGTATTTAGGATGAACTGTCAGCTTTTCAACTAATATTCACAAATGGCATTGAAAAATGTGTTATTGATAATACGAACTTGGAAGGAATACGGGTATATGGGGCCGATTGTAAAGCATTGGATTACATAGAACTAGGTATATTGGCATGCTGATATTAGCTGGCGTGTATAAATCAAATAATGAAGCACTGGAAAACTTGTGGCATTAGCACAAAGGCCGACATGTTTTTTTGGGAGACTATGTCGTTGAAACGATTCAAAGTCATTTCAGAATCACGAATAAAATAGCCACGATTCGAGAGTTGTGGGATAAATGGGTGGAAATATTGCCGAACTTATACAACCCAGATAAAAATATGACCGTCGATGAATAATTAGTCGAGTTTCTTGGAAGGTGCCCATACATGCCAAACAAACCTGCAAAGTACGGTATCAAATTTTGGATACTTTGTGATAGGAAAAACACGTACGTTTGGAATATACAAGTTCATACAGGAAAGGCAGCTGACGCGGCTCCGGAAAGAAACCATGGATTACGCGTATACTTGATTTGTGTATAACTCAACTGAACTGATAATTTGTTCACGTCGTACGAACTTGGAAAAATGTTGCTGAAACGACATATGACGATGGTTGGAACGATAAGAAAAAACAGAACATCAATTCCGCCTGTACTTTTAGATGTAAAGGGTGAACCTGTATTTTCATCAATATTTGCATTTACCAAAGACACAACTATGGTGTCTTATATTCCGAAGAAGAACAAGTGCGTTGTCTTGCAAAGCACATTCCATAACCGTAAAGAAGTCGCTAATGACATCGAGAAATAACCAATTATAAATTTTGACTACAACGAGACAAAAGATGGAGTCGACACTGTCGATAAAAAGATTACTTGGCATACCTCTAACAGAAAAACGAATATATGGTCGTTAGTTGTGTTGCGGTGAAATTGCGAGAAGAGTTTATCTCCCACGCTCCGTAGGATGCCGCAACTTAATCACGGATATTGCAGCCTCACACAAAGAACAAACATCATCATGAACGTCAGCTAGTACGGTGGCCCCGAAAACGGAGTCGCTGTTATCTCTGCTTTAAATCGAACAATAAACATACATCTAAATGTTTTATTTAACTAAAGAGACTAGAAATTAAAATTAGGAATTATAATTTAAAAAAATTAAGTAATCTATATACATTCATTCTCTTCTTTTGATTAATAAAACTTGAAATACAATTTGAAAAAAAGTTTCTGATTGTTTTTAAGGAACTTTAGTGTTATTAATTTTGAGGGACGGATGAAGATTAATAACTAGGAGAACCCCACAAATTTATTAATTATTTGCACAGAATGTTTAATTCATGGTTTATGGAATCTTTCCGGGTATCAAAAGGCGTGTTCTTATATTTACACCTAAATTTCATTAGCGACAAAATTAGCTGCCATTTTAAATTGTTAGGCCACTCGGTGGAGTGTTAGATTGAACGATATGCCAACAATACGTAAAATTTCCTGGTGAACGAGCAAAACCTGCTTATAAGCAGCGTTGTGTCGTATTTTAAACACCGCGTAGTTAATTAATATTATACATGTGTAGACAATTAAATAGTCGCCGTCGATAAAGCAGACAATGTAGGAAATATGTCGAAAATTATTGTTTCTCTCAGCAATCAGCAATGGAAACTGATTACAGGAGCCATTTTAAAATGTCGAGAAAATTTGTAACATTTGAACTCAGTTTTTGTATAGATGTCACGAACATTTATTTAAAAAAAATATGTGTGACTAAGGATAGTCGTACAACTTTAACAATACCTGAGGTTTGGTATTTAAATCAAACACAGAACATCACCTCATAATAAAAATTAAAGCCACAAAAAAAAATATCAGGTAGGGGAACATTAAATGAACACACAAGTTCATCGGTTCATAATCCTTATATACTCGAATGTGACCGAAGAGTTGCTAAATATTTCAGGCAATATAACTTCAGTGAAAAAATTGGATTTGTAAATCTCTTAAACAAGTATAAATCTCAGTTAGCCGAAAGCAAAGTAATATCACCGACATTAAAAATCCCTCTTTGTATGCCATGCACAATTTTATAGTTTATCTGGTAAAACAACACTGACATTTCGTAACTATTGTAGAGTTTGTGTGGTTGAACCATGAAACTTAATTTACAGTGACAGACATATCCCCGCCATATAGATGTCTGTCACCCGTGTTGAAAAAAAGATTCGTTTGGAAGAAGTACAATTTATCTCATATACATCTTTACTTTCGTATAGTTAGCGTTATGATTATCGATGAAACCTATAAAAGGACACGTACCAATATTTTATTTGGTTTCGTTAAGGAATTGACCCGATTCTGATCAGTTATAAAATTTCTACTTTCTATAGTAGCGTCACTGGATATAGAAAAGTTCGTTAACGATGATTTCATTTTCCGGATTCCTTGACGAAGGATTACACGAAGTGTATTACACCAATGTATGTGCAGTATCGATACAAATGACATCGATGCAAATGACGTTTCAAGAAATGTTATAGAATCGGATTAAGCCCATTGGGCTCAAAACTACGAGAGCTGGTGGTGTGCTTACTCCACCGAGTGCGCGAGTCCTTATGTTAGCCACATATTGCCGAAATAACACTAACCATTGATAGATTAATTTGTATTATTGAATTTGGATTTGTAAAACTAAATATTTTAAATATGTACGTGAACGATAACAATTCCGAAAATTGAACGGAAAACCTTAGGCAACATACTCACTTTAAAATCATCATTGATCCAAGACGGTAAAAAGTAGAAATGTTCTGAATAATTTATTATTTTGTTTGAAGGTGCAGAATCCACGAACATAAACAGATCAAGTACGGGTTCCCACATCAAAATTAAATGAATGCTGGAAGTTGAGCCACACTATTATTGCTGAAACATTTGAAGTTTTGGGCGAGTAGGTAACGACAAAAATTCTAACCAGATCTAAAGCCGACAGATTAATTTAGAGGGTCAATTTGTTATTTTCTACTAAATTTTCACAAAAAAATTGTCCACGAAATTTTTGCTTCAATTACCGGGTACGGTTGTACAGGTGGTAGTTGACAGTTTCAAAAAATAAACTTGTTTTCAAATTATTTTATTTTCGAATAGAAATTACCCAATAGTGACATCTGTGGTAAAAAATATAATTTATCTGGTATGAGAATAAAGTTAGCCATTTGTTCTGTAATGCTATGGTAATGCTTGCTGCGTTTTTTTGAAATATGGTGTTCGAGACCGCGATAAAATATAGGGAAAATACATGGAAATTTCGAACACCAACTTTAACTAACTTCAAGTCAATCATTTTGACATTAAATTTTTGGTTTATAATTAAACACACTACTATCCAATATTAAAAGAAATTAATTAATTTCACCAGCAAACATTAAGATATCCATTTTTTCTTATTAAAAACACAATTCAGTCAATTCATTTTCATTCTTTCAAATTTCAAGTTGTAAATGAAGTAAGGAACAATCAAAAAATTGTGTACTAAAAAATTTCCCTGTTCCGTCAGTCCAGCAATTATTAAGTTTTTTGATGAACTCGGTTGTACTCTACATAATATCCAGAGTTGTTCAGAGTTGTTGAGAACAAGCATAAATAAACTTTATTCGATAATATAATGCAAGATATTGACTTAGTATAAGCTCTTTAGGATTCGATTGAGTAAATCCGAAGCACAAATATTTTAATAATATGTGAATTGTTTAAAAAATCAAAATATAATTTATCGCGGTCTAGAGCAGCTGTTTCAAAAAAACGCAGCAGCTATGTGTTGTTAGAGTTGATTAATTTCAGTCATTAACCAAATTACGTGACGAATGAAAAAATTAGAAAATATTGTAATACTAATATATTAGTCTTGGATTATTTTAAATGTTCTAATGTCCCCTTAAAGCTTAGAACGTCATACGACCTTGAAGAGCGCAACACGTGGCGAGGCTACTTGGTGATTCTGGGTATCCATTAGAATCTTTTTAATGACATCGTACCGCAACCAATTTAAACTCACAAAGCCTACAAACAATCGCTAGATCACGAAATACCATGGAGCGCTGTGTGGATATTCCCAAAAACGTTTTCCGATGTTTGCTAGAGGAGCGGGTATTGCGTTATGAACCATTAAAAATAGTGCGAATGGCAAATGTGTGCGCAGCAATTTACAACATTTGTGTAATCAATAAGTTGAACGAAGTTGTTTACGTATGGAACTGATTTTCAGTGCGAAGTTTAATCGGCGTATGCAAGTGCAGCACGAATTCGAGAAAAATTATTAAATGGTTTTTAATTGTTTATAAACAAATTCGTTAATTTTCTGGAGCATTTTTTTTTAATATATACAATTAAATTATACTACAATTTTAAACTCAACAATTTTAAATTCAAATTACGGAATTTTAAATTAATAAATATCTTTTTGAGTCCATCAATTTATTTCGACGGGTCTATTCAGTTGAATGATAACGCAATTCGTTTCGTACACTATTTCAGGGTCAACAGTATGCTCTTCTGTTCACTGAGACGATTCCATTCCCAATTGCTGACAACTACATCCTTATAGAGGTAAATCGTTTATATGGGCTCCATATATTTTAGATAGATAGTATTAAGGAACAATCAAATTATTATAAAATACAATTTTTTGATAGCTCTGATTAATTTGCAATGCAATTTTTGCGTATTTTGAATATTTGTTTGGACAAGGTACCCGACCTCTTCAAAAATATTATGAAACCCTGCTTATTGGTATAAAATCTCTATCCAATGATTGGAACCAGATGGATGGTGTGGCACCTTATAAGGACGATTCCCTTGACCTATGGGACGGACCTCTCCGAGAATTTAAAAAAAAATAATAATTTTAGATACATTTTTACCGAGGCCCGTAGACCTCGGGGTTCAATCCCTTCAAAAATATCGTAAGGGTAGTTCTGGCCATGCAACTTATACACAGTCTAAATTTCAAAACGATTGGTTGATCGGTTCGCGATATTTGGTACTGTTTTAGATAGGTTAGTACCGGGGCTCCTAGACCCCGGGCTTCAACCCTTTCAAAAATACCATACGGTTGCTCCTGGACATGCGACTTATACACGGTCAAAATTGTAGATGATCGGTTGAGCGGTTTGCGATATTTGGTAGTGTGACTCGTGTACCACCTATTATACATAGAAAATATTGCACTTTGCTCTCGACCACTCGTCGAGATACACATTGTGTGAAAGTTGCATGTCCATCGGTCGTATACTCTTTGATATTTTTGAGATACTACGACCATACAATTTAACTTTTATATATCGCACCATGTGTGCAAGAAAACGATAAGTTACTACTTATCGCCTTACTGCAGAATATGGGCATTAGGCTCTACAGATGTGTCTATTCAGTTTTTTCTTACTGATCCTCGTGCAGAAATTATTAAGCTTTAAAAATACATTTTACACTAAAATTTAGAGAAAGAGAAAAACTGTTTTCCTGAAAAAGTTTGTTTTATTGCACACATGGTGCGATATATAGATGTGATATTGGTAGGTAGCGATATCATGCTGGCGGAGCTAAAAGCACCCAATAATTAAGAGTTATTTTTAAATTAAGTTTAAATAAAGATTTTTAATTATTTGTTTATTAACATAACATCGCTTTATTAGTTTCAATGCTATTATATTGCCTTGCCTCTTAAAAAATTTGATCGAAACTAATATCGAAACATTCAAAATATTATTGACTGCTGCTCCGATACTAACCAATGCTAGCTATACTGAGTATGTTTTATTCGATGTGATTCAAGCATTGGACGTACAGTTGTTGTTATATCTCAGTTTTTTTATCCCGAAAATATAGCGCATATGAACTATACAGTTATAGAGCTATAATTCGGTTCGCACATTGAAAGCTATAACTAGGCGTATTTTAATTACAAACCAGCTTGCCTGTAGTTGCTTGGTCTCACACAGATTTTAGCAAGAGTTATGTGTTTGACGATTGACGTCATGGGCTGACTCCTCCCTTTGTGTCTCTTACAGCCTGAAGCCTATTTGGCATTGAATCTATAATTTTTTTAAGATATTCAAGTTAAATTGACCCAAACCTAGCGGTTTTTATTTTTGGCCATTTCTTTCGTTTTTCCGGCTACGTATGCCACTTTTCGCTTGACTTCTGCTCTAATATTTGCAATTACATTTAAATCTGGACTTTGTGGAGGATCTAAAACAATGAAGTCAGAACCTTTCAAAAAGTCTTGGCATATTTATAAGGTATGATTTGGTGCGTCAGCCAGTCTCTCTCAATGATTATCACCACAAACAGTTGCAGGCAATTTAAAATGTCAAAGTATATAATTTTGTCAACCTTACCAGGCAAAAGGACCAAATCTTCTCCACAATTGATTTTTTTTGTTCTTTTTTCATGAATACATAAGCGACTTATGATAATCTCCATTGATCGTAAGCGAACTTTCATCGTTCATAAAATATTTCAATAATGCTCCTTTTTATTGTTGAGGTTAGTGATATTAATCACTGTTCTGGTTATGGATCGTTGAATACCAACTTGATTAATGATAATTTAAAATGCTAAAGATTAAGTGGCTATATAGGTTTGAAAGGGCATACATTGTGAAATTAAAATCATCTTATGCCATTTCGAAATTAGCCGTAGAGCTCTCGCATACAATTTTTGAACCGCAGTAAAAGCGATTGTTAGAAACATCAACGGCCGATGTAAATGTGCACGACTATCACCATTACGTAGCGATATATTTGTTGTTCCCAGTAAGTCTTGCTGTTATTACTTGCATATTGCTTAGAAAATTAAGACATCATGCAGTCGCAGCCCAGCAGGCAGGTTCACTTCCGGATGCATAAGAGCCTGGAAATATGTTGGAAACACAACCTGCAAATAATCAGTCTGCTGCATTTCTGGATACCGTACTCCACCGGATATAATTTAATTTTAATTTGTACTGTAAACACTTTTGGTATTTACATATTTTTGTATTAGACTGCAGTAAATTTTATGTAAAAAAGAATTTTAATGTAATAAAATGTAGAATAAAGTAAAAATTCAACTGAAGGACACTTGTCCTCATTAATATGTCTCACCAGTGGTAACCTATTAATAAGTATTATATTAAAGACATCAGACATAGCTTATGCGAATATAACCGCAAGCTGTCTGGTCATAACAGTAACATATATATGAAACAATTTGTAAGTTGTAAATACGAATAAATATGTTATGACGCTACGTGAGGAACGTATGTACTGGGAATAATTACTGATCCAATAAAGTCTTTACAGTCAAATTTGCTTGTTAGGGTTACACATTAGCGTCCAAACTATTATTATTCCGTATGCCGTTTATCACTCAAATATCCTATTGTACTGATTTCGTACTCAACCCAAATTTGTTTTCTTTGCATTATGTTCCACACCCGAAAAATTGTCCACAACAACGTTTTAGTTATTAACATTCGAAAAAATAACAAAATTCTATATTAAAATTCTTATAACTTCCTTAAAACATGAATTTCTACAATTTTGAACGATTATAAAAATCACGTACCTTATCACATAAAGTAGCATTAAGTTCAAAAGTTTGCACAGAGAACTTAAAAACGTATATAAAACAATCTGTTCTTCTTCTGGTACCACATCCAAACATAATGGTCTTTTTATGTACCTTTGAATGTAATCTTTATACGTATATTGGATACATAATAATTATTTAATTAATTTTATGCAAACTTTTCCAATATTTATTCGATGATAGGAATACACGATTTACAAATATTGTATGTACATAAAATCGACAAAAAATCTATTTAATTTAAAAATTACAAACTATTAATTCAATAGATATTTTATATTAAAAAATTTCAGTTGCTTAAATCGCTTAAACTGTAATGCTGTTATTATTAAATATAATAAAAACTTAACTAATATGACATGATTTTTTTAGTATCTTTCCTTTTTGTGTGTGTATGCATATTACATATTTAAATCCTTAATAAAATTTTCCTTATTTTTTTTTATTGTTTTAATACAAAAAGTTAAATTTAATCTATGAATAAAAAAAATTGTTAAAAATTAAATAAAAAACAAGAAACTTTTAACGTATTTTTCTCTCTGTGTATTGTTAGTTAAAACAAAAATGGTATGATAAACTTTCAAAGGAGCTTTAATATTGTTGTTGTTGTATTACTATTATTGCGACGATGTCATTTTATTTGTGAAACATAATACATTAACATTATAAAATTGTATCTATGTTGTTATAACGGGTGATTTTTTAAGAGCTTGAGAACTTTTTTTTAAAAAAAACCGCATAAAATTTGCAAAATCTCATCGGTTCTTTATTTGAAACGTTAGATTGGTCCATGACATTTACTTTTTGAAGATAATTTCATTTAAATGTTGACCGCGGCTGCGTCTTAGGTGGTCCATTCGGAAAGTCCAATTTTGGGCAACTTTTTCGAGCATTTCGGCCGGAATAGCCCGAATTTCTTCGGAAATGTTGTCTTCCAAAACTGGAATAGTTGCTGGCTTATTTCTGTAGACTTTAGACTTGACGTAGCCCCACAAAAAATAGTCTAAAGGCATCAAATCGCATGATCTTGGTGCCCAACTTACCGGGCCATTTCTTGAGATGAATTGTTCTCCGAAGTTTTCCCTCAAAATGGCCATAGAATCGCGAGCTGTGTGGCATGTAGCGCCATCTTGTTGAAACCACATGTCAACTAAGTTCAGTTCTTCCATTTTTGGCAACAAAAAGTTTGTTAGCATCGAACGATAGCGATCGCCATTCACCGTAACGTTGCGTCCAACAGCATCTTTGAAAAAATACGGTCCAATGATTCCACCAGCGTACAAACCACACCAAACAGTGCATTTTTCGGGATGCATGGGCAGTTCTTGAACGGCTTCTGGTTGCTCTTCACTCCAAATGCGGCAATTTTGCTTATTTACGTAGCCATTCAACCAGAAATGAGCCTCATCGCTGAACAAAATTTGTCGATAAAAAAGCGGATTTTCTGCCAACTTTTCTAGGGCCCATTCACTGAAAATTCGACGTTGTGGCAGATCGTTCGGCTTCAGTTCTTGCAGGAGCTGTATTTTATACGGTTTTACACCACGATCTTTGCGTAAAATCTTCCATGTCGTCGAATAACACAAACCCAATTGCTGCGAACGGCGACGAATCGACATTTCACGGTCTTCAGCAACACTCTCAGAAACAGACGCAATATTCTCTTCTGTACGCACTGTACGCATTCGTGTGGTTGGTTTAATGTCCAATAAAGTAAACTGAGTGCGAAACTTGGTCACAATCGCATTAATTGTTTGCTCACTTGGTCGATTATGTAGACCATAAATCGGACGTAAATCGCGAAACACTTTTCGAACCGAACACTGATTTTTGTAATATAATTCAATTATTTGCAAGCGTTGCTCGTTAGTAAGTCTATTCATTATGAAATGTCAAAGCATACTGAGCATCTTTCTCTTTGACACCTTGTCTGAAATCCCGCGTGATCTGTCAAATACTAATGCATGAAAATCCTAACCACAAAAAAATCACCCTTTATTATTATTATTATTATTATTACGGCAAATATGTGCTAAAACATTAGCATACTATTTTCAGTTTGAATAGAAATAGTACAGAAGTTTTTTAGTAGTAGATAGTTTTGTTTGCTGTTGAAATTCTTAACGGAACAATAGTAAGTTGTTTAGAGATTCTAGAAACTCAGCTTATCATCAATGAAAACTACCAGTAACAATAGTAAAATAAAGTATGTACACAACAAAAATATAAATTATCTTTAATCCATTTACACTTAACTTTGAATGCTCTTAGCTCTATTTTTTTATTCGTAAGCTTTTAAGTTTAATAACAAAAAAAACTAAATTGTTACTTTTTAGTGTTCTTTTATGGCGATGCTGTCTATCTTCATAATATATTTATATTGAAAAGGATTTTTTTTTATTTTATTTTATCTACTTCTGACTTATTTATCGCATACAATACCCAACCATTTCTTTGAAGTAATCAAACACAAATCTGAAATTCAATGGGTTGCTATCAATTTTTTTTGCCATCAATATTGTCCATGACATCCGTTAAATTTTTGTATTTTGTGCTTTTGTATCAGATCATGCCGCCGATTGTGAATATTGATTATAAAAGTAACGAAAACGTATTGGAAATGGTCGCTGTTGTTAATAGTTGGAATAATCGATTTTGTATCATTTTACTTCTGATATAATTGTTTGTGTTGTGGTAGTATTTTATCTGCTCTGTTGATGATGTTTTTCGCATGTAAAAGACGCATTTTAGAAAGCAACATTTTTTAACAATGTAAACTACGAAAACTGTAAAAGTCATATAGAAATAAATGACTAAAAATGTTAATCCAACACACTTTTAAAGTATACAAATATGGAAATAAAAATTAAAATATTGATATTACATCAAGGTGAGGTTATCACGAAGTCTGTTAGCTTGGTTTTGATCTAATGAGAATAAGAATAAGACTGCAGTGGCTAGACTACAAAAAATTGTAAATACTAATTTACCTTGTAAATACTAATAATTCGCTAAATGTGTTTAATCTTTGAATAAACGTACAAAATATTTACAATACTGTTTGTAATCCAAACATCAATTCACAGACTTTGACCACAGCTTAACAATATTGCATAAAGCCAGAAGGTCACACACACTCAACAGACTTGAAGAATTCGAGACAACACCAAAACCAACAGGATCTATGACTTAATTATAGAGAACACTAACCACAGTAGGAGGAACATAACAAATTAGACGTAGAATTAGTATGTAAGCAGCATAATCTTAAGAAAAATGTATTAGTTTTAGAAAGGAACTGAAGAAGAAATTAATTTCGAAATCGATGTTCCAATAATAAATAAATATTAGCCGTGTTTGTCTATTAGCGCCCGATAGCTATATCCGGATCACGCAATTTTCTATATCAAAACTTGTATTTAGCGCGCTATTTTTGCATATATCTAATTAATTTATTTAATTCTAAACTAAGATTTTTCATTCAACTTTTTAGTTAAAAATCGATAAAAAATATCTTGCTCTACCTATTTATCGGGAGCCGCTATCGGAAGCGTTATCCATTTCAAAGAAAAATTTTAAATTTCCTTTGTTTTGTACAATCCTTAAACCATTAGAAAATTAATCTTAAAATAAAAATGTAAAACGCAGCAAGATGATTTATTTTTTTAACGTCATGTTAATTGGTATATTTCAGGTCGTTAAATGTTTGTTTTATGGATGAATTTAGTTTTTCATTTTTATGGTATAGCGACACCAGTAAATAAATAGCTACAGTTTCAGTAAAAATTTCCCTTCGGTGCCGGATAGTGCTCCAATATTAAAACACGGGTATTGTCACTATAAGAAAATTTACAAGTGTTTTCATTAAACCAATTTAATTCAATACTTTGTAGTTTGATACAGAGATGTGCAATTTCGGTATTTTGAGTAAACACGGATACTCGTTACCAAATACTCGTAACTTTGTATTCGTTATCAAGAAACCGCGAGTCCGTATACATTCTTACAAATCAAAAACGAATATTAACGAATTAAAACATCAGATTACTTACCTTTAATTATATGGATTAGTATTTGTACTGGAAAACATTGGCACTATGGAGTACTAATGATACGGAATGGAATCTCGTTTTGACTAATCCGGGAAGAATTACTTCGGGTTGTAGGAGTTTCGTTGTAATGGATTTTTTGGGTTGGTTCTGGGTGATTTTGTTTTCAGGAAACAAACTGTTTGCTCCATCCAGAAGCACTCTTTCTTATCCCAAACTTTTTTAATAAAATCTGGTAATTCCGATTTGACTAATCCATGTTTTCTTGATCGTGTCATTTGAGGCCGCTGGACGAGAGCATTGGCTACATATTCGGGAATTGCGGGTTTTCCGTTTTGTCTCAGTTCTTCGGTAAATGTAAATTGCGTTAACGAAGCGAACTGCTCCGAATCTATTTTGTCCAAATTTCGATTTTGCTCTAGCGATGATATTTCTTTATACGTTGGGTGTTGCTCGTCTGCGGTCGGGACCGGGAGCCAAAGGTGGTTGCTGGATGGAAACAAGTGCTTGCACTTGTGTTGCATGCGATGTTTATTCGGCGACAATTTTTATTATAGGCAGGATGTTTTTCTCAAGTGATTTATGGTAAATATAATTTTTCTTACTTAGAATATACCGGCGGATGGTTTCTCGTTAGATTCGATTTCATAAAGCAATTATGTATGAAAGCTATTAAATTTTTGTTTATTTGAATGTCTGGTAAGCTATCTACTGTGGTCCCTAGGGAATGGAGTACATCATTGTGGCTTATGTTTCTGCTGTGGTGTATTGATCCGTTTTGTTTTCGACTTTTGAATGGATGTGGTGCTGCTTTTGGTTGAAGAAGTGGGAGAAAAGTGCGTTTTGGTTGAGTGGAACTACCTTTCTTTGTTAAAGATGCTCACTATAATGAGGATGAAATGGCAAATGCATATATACTTCCAGCCTTTGTTTTGATCATTTCTGATCATTCTAGATGGTGATTGGAGTGTTGTCAGATTAATAAAGTTTCATCAATATACGGATATTGGTGTGAAGAAGTCAGATTATTTAATTATTATATCATTCATATATATATAGACTCTTGTAGAAATATAAATTAATAATTTATTAATTTGGATTTAAGGTTTTAGTGTAAAATTAAAATTAAAATTCTTAAATTTCTTAACGAATTTTGGAACTCTGGTTTTGGACATGTTTAGGTAGGGCTGTGATCGATTTGGAATTGTTGGTTTAACTTTATAACTTTGCTATTTCAGCGAATATTTCAATTTTTGGAATTACAGATAGCTTGGAAGATACGGAGTATAGTTGAAATGCAGTCAAAGTTGCTGTACTTAGATAGTTTTTCGGGATCATGTACTTTTTAATTAAATTGATTTCTAGGTTATTTGGAAGACTGTAAATTGGTAAAGGTTTTGGTTAGCTTGTTCTAGGTTGGATAAATAATTATCGCTGCATGTCGATTATATGATTTATAATTTATTTAATTCTGTTGTAAATAGTTAACTACCGTAGATTAATTTGTAAAGCATTGAACAATTGATTGAGTCATTTGGATATCATGGACCCTACAGATGTGCTAGTTACTTATTATTAATTCTGTCATCTTACAGATTCCTGATTACTTTAATAGTTTTATTTAATTTTGGTTGAATTTGTTTAGGTATTGGGGATTCTAAAGCTGTGAAAAACATTCATTATTAACACATTACCTTACAGATTCCAGATTAGCTGTTTTTGGAACCAGTTTTCCTTTGGTAATTTTCTATTTTTATAAACAAACATATTTGTATTAGATTAGGGATGGCAAGGACAAGTGACTTTCATAAATATTTTTTTATAAATAAATCCTGATTTGATGGATTGAGACAGACTTAGAAGTTAGGAAGACCGTGGGTGCCTATACTGCTTTGCTACTACAATATTTGGATTCAATTTATTTTATTTGTTTTAAGAGAACCAAATTAATTTAGTTAATACTAATCATTACATTACATTTATTTTATTCAAGTATAATTTTATTATATCGTATATTGTCCTAAATAATCAATTAACTATGGTTTCAGGAAATTCTATTGTAAGTTGTGGAGTTGCAGGACGAGAGAATTAAATTAATAAATTTGTATATGATTTAGGTAGCAGGAGCATATTAATTTAGTATTCGTTTTCAGGAAACCTGCAGATGCTTGTGAAATAATATTTCTTTGTATTTTTAAAATAATTGCTGAAAGTGTAGATTAAAATTATATTGTCATTATGTTACTAACTATCGACTTTATCTAGGTGTCTGTAACCGGGCCGATTCAATCAATCAATTTTGTTTAGGAAGCCGAAAATTATTAATGCAGAATTAAATTTCAGGAAATTTCCAGATGTACGTGAAATAATAATATTTTGTTCTCGGGTTGCTGATTTAGAGAAGCAATTGTTGAAGATCAATACCATCATTATCCATTAAACCTATTAAGCCTTTATCCTTCCTCTAGTAGATTAGAAGTAGATTAGAATTGTGTTGTGCCCTTCGATCGCTAGGTGTTTGAAACCGAGTCGTTCTGTCCCAAAAAAAACCTTTCCTATCCTTCCTATTGTTAGGTGTAAACAGGCTGTAGGAATAGGCTTGGCGTTATCCGGCACACTTGTCCAGTACTTGGTCCTACAGTCCAATCAATCAATCAGATTACTTACCTTTAATTATAAGAACATTTGTATTTATGTAAAACAAAACTTGTATTTTCATATAAATAAAATAAAAAATATTAAAACACATCTATTAAAATAAAACAAAAATGGCTTGGCGTATATCAGCAACATTAGAACTTGTGTTTATTCAGATTTTTCTTATGGGTCCTCCTGCAGAAATTATTAAGCTTTAAAAATTAATTTTACTATGAACTTACACTAAAACTTTTTATAATATTTGGCAACAACTTTAAGTGAAAAAAAATTGTAATGAAATAATAGTCCCCTAAATGTCATTAATTATTTAGCTATACATATTTTACAAATTAGTAATCATTTAGTTAAAATTTAATTTTTATATATACTTATGAAGAATTTACTAAAATTATATTGTATTAGAACCATTTAGTACGATTTAGTAGCAATTTCAAAGGCAATTTTTTAAATTAATAACTTATTTAGCGAACTTTTAGGCGAAAATTACTACACTAGGGCCTCGAGTTGCGTCGCTAATACGCTCCAGGAAAATGCGACGCAACTTATTAAAGAAATAGTTTTTATTTAATAATGGTTTCATATTGTTTATTACTCTAATAGATAAATAAAAAATAACAATTACTAAATGAAACTTCATAAATAATTTTAAAAAATCAGAAATATTTCAAAACAATGTATGTACCGTACCTATTTTCACAATTTATCTTAAACTTAAATATGTAAATTATAAATACCAGTTATTTCAAAATTATAAACATTTTATTATCACATTTTTTAACTTCACAGATTTCCAAGTCAAGCTGTAACTTTAATCTGAATCTAATTCATAACATTCGATATCGGTTGAGAGTTCCTTTGTCTTATGTTGCCTTTTAACAAACTTGATACATTCGAGTATTCTGAAAAAAAGTTTTTTGTCTGAGTTATAATTGCCTTATAGCAGCTAACACTTTGTTTATACTACATTTGCTACTCATGAACTTTGAATTTCGCCTGGTTGTGGCCATTTAAAGTTGCGTGAAAATACTTAAAATGAAAAAATAAAATTTTTTCCAATTTTATGTTTCTTAGTCATTTTTAAATTCCGGTATTGCACAATTGGTCACCCAATCCAAATATAAAACTCCAGTAACCCGGGCCTTGTATTTGCACGCCAATGTACGGAAAATTTATTTTTGTCAATTCTTTTGAAAGCTCTTGGGGTGTGAGTGGTATACCAGAAAGGGTTTCAGCTTACAATCGCCATTCGCATTTCCACCCAAAAGTAAAATTAACCAGCAGATTCCTTTGGAAGACGCTTCCAGAACCAGCCTATTTTATAAAGATTAAAATTTTGTCGGGAAGTGTATCCCGGTTTTTTCACTGCACTGTATTTTCATGTCTTTTGTGAAGACTAGCGTGGTGTTTAAATCGCTCGAAGCAACCGTCACTTGCGTTAAGATGTTGAACGCATTCACTTCGTAATGGTACGGTATATTGTAAATCGTTAAAAAAAAATTGGCTTTTGCCTGAATAATCATTTTGCTGAGCCGTAGGTTTCCTGAAATCTGTTTTTATGTCTGTTGTTCAATCCAAAGTGAAAGGAGAGATTCCATTTTAACGAACAGAAACTTCTGGCTATAACTGTGGTTTTAACTTGAGCTCTTGTTTTGTTATTTCAGATAGAGCTTTAATTTTTTGTAGCATCCCGACTACAAATACTACACACTGTTGTTGGATCTAAATTTAGTACTCTTGCAATATTAACTAGTTAGTCACCTGAATCAAAGCGTTGCAAAACATCAAGCTTCATTTTAAACGATAGCAGTTTTTATTTTTTGTAGGTTTTTTCTGTTTATATTTGTTCCTTGTTTACGATCCATATTTGAATTAAAATAAGATTTACTCGTACTCCTAATTTAACATAAAATATAAAATTATAAATAATAATACCCAATGATTTTAAACGTATAGTTTATACCAAAATGTTTTGTTAAAATAAATCAAGAACGAGCTCAAACCTGACTAATACGCACCAAAGTAAGGAAACGAATGAAAAAGTTGCATCACAAATTAAACCATTTAAGGAAAATTCCATATTTTCTTTTAAAATGTTGGTGCATATTCTTCTTCATGCATTGTTCGTTTTATTAGGTTTCCACAAAACATTTTTCCAATTTTTTTCTCTTATGTTCATCATATTCCATTTTATATATTATGCACATGTACCAAACAAAACTCGAGTTGCGTCCAAAATGCGATTCAAATAAAAATTAAGATATTACATCTTTTTACGACGCAAGTCAAGGCTCTAGTGTATTTATTGGTCTGTATTGGTGAATATCCGCCCGTTTTAATTAAAATAAAACACATTTGCTTATTTAGACAATGAAATAATCATTTATTGAAAGTATGCTCCATATGTAGCTACAACTATCCCCCATCTCCCCATGCAATTTACGGATTCCCTATCCGAAGAAACCCTGAGCTTTGGAGGCGATCCAATCAATAAGCCAATTTTTAATTTCTGCGCGAGAACTGAATCGCTGTTCAAATAGAGACGTCTGCATCGAGCGGAATAAATTTCTTTCATGTGGGATTCAAAATCATTTTTCATCTCCAGTAACTATTCGATGTAAAAAACCTTTTCTTTGTTGTCTATAAGCAGTATTTCACAAATGAGTTTTCGACGTTCGAGATCTTTTACTTTTAATTCATGTGAAACCCAGTTGCTAGCTTTTTGAACCATTGTTGATCGATCAACATTTAAGGATACAGCCAATTCTGATTGTGTTTGAGAATAATATTTAGCCAATTCCGTTTCCAATTCCGCATCTTTCAGTTTTTTTTGGGTGGTTTTCCAATCTCTTTATCTTCAATATCAAAAATATCATTTTGAAATCGTCGAAACCATTCTATGCAAGTTGTATTCGATGGAGCATGCTCACCGTAAATTTCTACAAGCAAGCGCTAAGTTCCCGCTATAATTTTCTTTATAATAAAATAATGTAATAAGACTTCCCGCAATTGATGTTTATTTGGAATAAAATTCGACATTTCCAAGGAGTAAGAAATACTAGTTGTTTATACTTCAACCAAATGTCGTATACTGCGCTTACCAGCTGAGATCAAGTACTATACAATACTAGTATTGCTCATTTATAATACACGTAAGCAGTACTAGTAACGGCATCTATTTGGAAAGGGCGGAGTTATATTCACACACCCAATATATCTCCACTGTTAAAATGTTATTTATATGGATTGAAATTGAACGTGTCTAAAGGCACGACGAGGGTCGGGAAACATTTCTCTTGGGCGTAATTTGCTGTGACTATGTTAGTTGTGATATATTTTAAATCGCCTCTGGTCAAATTTGTTTTTTATGGATATTATTATGACCATCCACTTTTCCCTTCCCCGAAAAGCCCACGTGTCTTTATAATGGGGGTAAAATTTAAAGTGCTCGACTTGGCATTCTATAAATTGTTAAGACGATCTTCATTTGTACGGATCATTGCGTATGGCAATTTATTTAGATAGAATAGTTTTAAGAAATCATTGTCTGCTTTAGTTGTAAATCTTAAACTATAGTATAATGTTTGGCAAACCGCCAAAAATTTTAAGAGTTTCTTTAAAATTTCGATTTTTAATTTTTTTTATGTAATGGAACTTTTTTTAGGTTGGAACCGTTCTTTTAAAACGATAAAACTATGATGAATAATTCACCAAGCCTAGGCGGACTGAACGGAAGCATTAAAAAAAATTCAAAAATTTGATTTCAAATCTCCGCAACGTGGCTGATAATGTTAGCATAATAGATGACTCGTTGTCAAGATCCATTCGAATGTTGTAACAGCACATCAGAGGATGTGTTACCAACCATGGTAATGAACAAAACGTGTATTTCCAAAACAAAAATATTTTAAACATAATAAAATTGTTTGGCTCACTCCATCCTGCACGGGCCACTGTAAATGAGCAACTGCTACGCAAAGTGATGTATGTAAGTTGTGTAAATAAATTTTATGCATAAGAAATAATCAAATAGATGAATAACCAAATAATACAATAATACAAATAATAAGAAGTTTCAAAAAATTTCTTGTTTCATAGAAACGTTCACAACTAATTATAAATAAGGACAGAACAGAAACTAGAACCGATACACTTATCCCAATTTACGAAGAAATGCTTATGTCTGTTATAAAAAATTATAATAATTGAGAAAATATCCAGACAGACATCCAAATTATCTCTATGTAGATGTGAACAAATAGACATTCTTTATATCTGTTGTTTTGATGTTCACAAAGCACAAAAAATACAATCGGGAGTGAAAAGATGAAAATACGACAAAAATACTGTCTGCATATTCCTCTATAGAATAACAGAGGTGATAAAACACTATCATCTTTAGTTAGAATTACCCTTGAGATAATTTTTTTTTTGTTCGTGTATGAGTATTAGGAACAAAAAAAAAATTATCAACCCTCCTGTATTATGTAGATGTACCTACATATGTATGTACGATAACTTTAAACTTTGCTTCCTTTTTTGCGCAAAGCAGATCATTACAATGAAACAGCAGATACGGTACATAACGTAAAAAACATTCAGATGTAAATCTGATTTTATGTTTCTTTCTGTGTTGTTTCAAAATGTTGGATCCGTCAGCTTTAGATCAAATAAAAAAATGATTTTTTTTTATAAATAATTTGAAACTTCATAGTTATTTTTTATTATGTACATGAGCTGTATATGAGGATACAGAATATAATATAATTATGGCAAACAACTGTTTTTGAAGAACATGATAAGTTGAATCAGTATATTATAAAAGTTTTTATTTGCGGAACATATGTTTCAATCTTTTTGTTTTTTGTTTGTTTTAATTTGCTTAGCAGAAGAACACATGAAAAAGTAGTAGAAATAATTAAAAAAAAATTATAATTGCATTATACACTGATTAACTAGAAGCAATTTTCTTATTCAGAATATCACCTCAACCGTGTATATACTACATAATTTTTCGTTCCTTTGTTACATAAAATATGTATTAAAACAGTAACTTGATTAGTTTTTATGTGAAAAACACAAATTATATGAGCATAATTTTGAAATTTGAGTGTATCCATTGGCTACGAACGTAACGGGAGATAGTAAAATCTGATTAAAAGTAGAAAACGCGTTCTGCAGTACATGCATATTTCCGAGTGATTGAAGTTTTATTGAAGATGCATTTTTAAGATAGAGACATTATTTTTTAACGAACAAAATACTCTTAGAACATCTTGCAATTTTATGCACACAGCTACCAAGATATACAAAATTTGGAACAATAAAATAATTTTTCTCCGCCCGCAGTGTAAGATTTAATACCCGGATAAATTAATTTTTTCTGCTAAACGATCTTTCCATTTTTAAAACCGCTAATTCACGAACAAATAGTAAATTTACAAAAAGTTGAAACATAAAACAAAAATATTTCGAAAAAAAACTTTTGTTTCTACAATTTTATTTACCTTTGTGAAAAAGCACATAGAGAAAAAAAGACAGAATAATTTAAAGCTTTTGTGTTACACGTGGAAATAATTTTTATTTTTATATATAGAACGAAAAAAGCACAAGTTATACATAATTATACGTGGAAACTTTTTTTGTGCTGTTGTTATTGTGCTTTCGTTCAAAATAAATAGAACAAGGAACAAAAAAAAACGAATCAGTAGAAATGTTGGTTTTCCCCGCGTATTTTTTTATTCTGAGGTTTTGATAGCACGATGTAATATTTATGTATTACGAAACGAATAAGTAAATTAACATTAAACAACTAAATGGTTAATTGCAAATAATACGTAAGCATTATTTGTGTTTCAATTTTGCTGAGTACACAACGTTTAACGTACATAATGCGGGTGTAAAACCGATTAAATTAGTTTCGTTTACAGTTGATTAACACCACCGCTAGAACGGTGCGGGAATCCTTGTGTTGCACAAATTTACGTGTTTGGTTTTACAAAGTAAAAGTTTCCGTTCGTTTGCCCAGTTTTATTAAAATGCGATAAGCGTTGATATTGCAGTGAAAGCCATTTTGCAGCAGATGAATACGGATAACTTCACAATTTAATAAAACACCAGATTTAAGCATAAATATAATTGATTAAGAGACATCTATGGTGGAGTACAGGGTTTTTCAATAAGAGAACTTCAACTTTTTTTTTGAAAAAAACACAAACTGTTCGACTTTTGAACTAACTTTTTTTTTATTAACGAATTTGAACATATACATTTAAGTATGAAACTCGATTTCTTTTGCATGACCACCGCGTGCACGTTTTACGAAGTCCAATCTTTGAACCCAATTTTCGACCACTCTTTCGCATAAATCGGCCGAACTTCCAGCAATTTCACGATCTATATTGGCTCTGAGCTCTTGCAACGTCGCCGGCTTATTGGCATAGACCAATGACTTCACATAACCCCAAAGAAAATAATCTAGAGGTGTCAAATCATACGAGCGCGGCGGCCACTGGATGGGCCCATTTCGCGAAATAACGCGCTCATCGAACTTCGCTTCAAATGGTCAAACGGCTTTAGTTGTTGTGTCAGCTTGATCTTATACGGATGTAGGCCAAGATCTTTACGTAAAATTCGCCACAATGATGTCACAGAAAGGTCCAATTGTTGCGAACGTCGTGTGAGCGACACATTCGCGTCTTCTTGAACTGAAGCCCTGGCGGCTGCGATGTTTTCAACACTTCGAGCACTTCTTGCTCTCGAGGGCACCGGAACATTATGTAGCGAAAACGTAGACTCAAATTTTGCCACTATACGGTCGCTATAACAAGTAATAAAGGTTGTTAATATTTAACACTGGGCAGGGTGTTCTTTTCGTAAGAAATTAAAAGAGGCTAGACATTTTTCAAAGGTTACTATGTCACGTAATAATTCTGATGTCTGATTTTGATGCCTGTCATCCTAGCCAATGCAACAAAGTAGTATTTGGGTTTATCTGAAATTCCGTTTCACTGGGATTGGTTGATTTAAAATAAAAATATTTGTAGACGGAATTATTTGAGAAAGCATTTGTAGAAAATAAGTATAGGGAATGAAATTTAATTCGATAATTGTTTACTGTGGAGAGTTTTAAATTTCTTGACTCTTGATTGGATCAAATTAAGTGTTAACAAATTGTTTCTCGGTAATATGACACCTCTTCGGGCTTGTTATGCTGATATTCAAATACAGAATACAAACACTCACACTCGGAATTATAAAATTTGCCTTATTAGTTTCAACGTTGGAAGAGGTATATTTACTAACCATAAAACGTACTAAGAGCTTGTGTCAATAAATTGCTGTGATTTAGTGTAAACATTCGAAACTTCATAATAAAAAATTTCACATAAATTGATTTTCTAGATCTACGAGTAGGTTAAATTTGGAACAAAATCGCTCTTCACCCGTATTCCAAAATTTAAGCAAAAATAGCAGTTTTTGATAAAAAAATATCTTTTCTTCAGCCCTGACAGATTGAGCGATCGAGATGGAACTTTAATCTACTTTGAACACGGTGAACTTTAGTGGAAATATTTTGAAAATCTAGCTTATATGACAAAGTATTTAAATCAAAGTATTCATGATTAAAAAAAAACAAAAGTGGTTCCTGCGTTAGTTTTCTGAGAATTAGGCGGAAATGACTATTATTTATTAAAAAAATGAAAGAAAAAGGTGAAAAAAGTTGGATGTTGGTCATAATCTGCAATCCTATTTTGCTAAAATGATATTCGATGTTATTTGATGTTAAAGGAAATAAACGACAGCTTTCATTGTTGACACTGTCGTCGCCTTCTATTTACTTGTTTTTTTTTATTTCGATGGCCTCAAATCACTCATGGAGATGTAGCGTCATCAAAATAAAAATAAACATATAAATAGAAGGCGAAGACAATGTCAGGTCGCCCTTTTGCGATTTCGTTTCCTTCCTTTGTTTTGCAATTACTTTTATGCTGATTCTATGCGGTCACCTAAATTTGTACTAACCTAAGGAACGGTTCCTTGACCTTGTTGGTGAAATTGTTGTCGCATTGTCTCTATCTGCTACTACTATTTCATGAGACGGATTTGCGTTTCAAGGAACCAGTAGAAAATCCTCTTGTATGTTATCGTAAAATAACAAAATTATTCTCCTAAGATTTAAACGTCACCTCGGGAGTAATCGCAGTAGATCACCCAATAGTTGGACAAAATGCCGGTTAGATAAACTGTTTTACCAAAATGCAATCAAATATTCTATGAAAAACCACGATTGGCTAGTACAATTTTGAATTTTTCGTAGCGTATTGAAATAATTTAAATTTAATTTTATTTCCTAGAGTACTTGGCCGAATTTTGTCGTAGTCTGTTCAGGCTGTTAAGGTGAAATTTGGTAGAAATAAATCCACTGTCATTAACAGCTTCCAAAGGAGCTTTTTCGTTTTTCCTCATCTTTTGCAAATATTTCGAAAATTTAGCTTTGACGGAAAAAAAATATCAAAAAAACAGGAGGTTTTTATGATTAAAACGGAACAAAAGGATTCCTGTTAGTTTTCTGAGAATTCAGCAGACAACATTGTTTTTGATAAATAAATTAAAGAAAAAACGTGAATAAAGTTGGATGTTGGTCATAATCTATAATCCACCGTTCCTCTATAAGTTCTCTATAATATCTCACAGAACCTGTTATCTCGCCATCATATTGTGTGTCTTTACCTTCTATTTACTTCCTAACGGAAATGGTGACGGTAGATGATCTAATAGGTCAGAGTGCCGGCTAGTTAAACTGTGATGGAACCAACCGCAAATTTTAGTGATTAAAAACGTACGTCCAACATTATTTTTTTATAGTAAGCGCATGTCATTTTCTATTTTCTATTTCGTTTACAAAATCTTTTTACACATTTTAATTTTAGTAGTGTATTTGGGTTCGAAATTCGAATATGCTGCCGCTATAAATTTCCATACCCAGCAACTATAGAGGGCCGTTTAGCATCCAAATCAGGTTGTGCTAGCGCCTGCTAGTTACGATAATAAGTAGAACAAAATTGTATCGAGAAAATTTTACGGATACTACGGAATTTTTGTGTAGAGACACTCAGTATACAAATACAAAATGATTAGAGTATTGATTTCGATAGTCTCGGCCCTTGACTAGCTTCATGCAGTGATGATAAAAATTTTAAAATTTGGCATCCGGATCCAGTGAACAATGAAGAAAATATTCCAACACCAGATAATGAACCAATTTGTCTCATATTACACAACTGAATGTTCTGGCTACCACCGGTGATAGCCGGTGATGGAACCGCAAAATTATGGAAATTACCCAAGTAAAGCTCAAAACATAACAAAAACGAAGGTGACCATCGAAATCGCCTGTCATATTACAAAACATGCAATATAAACACAACCATCGAAGCTGGTAATGACGATTTTTTGTTAAAATAAATTTAGAGTTCCTTTCTATTTTTATCGCCGGTGAAACAATGTTGCCAACTGTTTTATATACATTAGTTTCTATCGTATAACCGTCATATTATTAACCATTTTTTTTTTCAATTTAGTAGCGTAACGCCCCAACGTCATGTGCCAAAACACAAAAGATAAACAACATTTATAATTTTACAACTTTTATTAATCGAGTATGCTAACTTTTAGAATCCATTATGATGCAGATAAAATAAATATGTCATGGTTATGTCGTTTGTGGTTGTTTTTATCGCCATACACAGACGCTCTTTTTCTGTTACCTATATACAGCAAGTCGGCGATATTTTTTATACATTCATCAACGCTCGTCGTGGTCTGTGTTCGAGCTTAAGGCCCTTTTCCAATTACTTACTTATTTGAGACTTATTTGGCGTCATATTAAATAAGTCGGTCAAGTCATTCCAATTCATTGTAAAGACTTATTTTTGACGTTTGAGAAAAACATTTCTTCTCTCATGAGCACTAGATTAAAAAATAAAAACAACATATATTACATTTAGTCAAGACACAATTTTGGAGATATTTCTGTGTAGACATACTTATTCAAATACATCAACTGATGAGGTTACTTATTTGTTTGTACTTCACAAATAAGTAACTAATTGGGCCTAAGCAATATAAGGAAAACAAAAGTTTATTGTCGATTTGCATATGCAGCAGGTTTACTAGCATTAGAATCATGTTCCAGAAAATAAGCATTTTACATACCGTTCGTGTTGGTTAACTAACTGAATGTGTTCTATTTGCTTTATTCGGTTCAATTTGATGATTTTTTCCAGTTATACATATTGCTACATTTACCAATATTCATATTAATGTTTTAACTGCCATTGTGCTGTTGTTTTCCATTGTTTAAATAAAGTGGGACATAGTTTTTCATTTTGAGAGGTTGTTTAAGGTCCTCTTAAGGCTTATGGTGCTTGACATCTTAGCTCTGAGAATTCGGGAAAATCGTTAGCTGTTTTAAGTTTCTTTGTGTGTCTAATCGAAATTTAGTGAACTAGCCAGGTACCTCAAAGTTAACTTACCAACTCATACATTTTTTGTAGCATCCAGATTCTCCTACTCGTATAATATCGTGTAGCGCCATGATTCCAGCTGCTTATTATTTTGATATCTGGTTACTAATATTTACATTGCGGACCCTTAGCAGTGAAATTATCTACTTGGTTGTTAATCTCGCGATATAACTTAGCTTTGAAGTATTCATGGTTCTCTAGATCATCTTCTGTCGTCTCGAGAACACATCTTCATGTAATTCTCCTTGTTTTGATACTGTTCTATGATTTATTTTTTGTTTTAAATATTCATCAGCTATTTTGTATTTCACTTTGTCAAATGTTTTATTCTGTTCTAAATAATTACTCTTTTGGGTAGCTGTTGATGGTTTAAATAATTTGTATTATTATTTTTTTTAGTACGTTTTGTTTGTTTTCAGTTGACATGTTGTTTAATATGCCACCGTTACTTAAATTCTTCATCTGCGAAATTTTTATTGTTGCTGATATCAACGATCTTTGGGAGTCGATTAGTGTCATTGTTGTTGGAGTCATAGTCGCAGTTTCTAATTGGTTTTTAATTTCAAGCGTAAATATATAGTTTTAAATTGCTACGCATATTTGGGCAGGTACCTGTTCTAAAACGCACATTTATACTCATATAGCTGAATCCGTGTCCATTTCTACTGGTAATTATCACATAATGATGCCACGTCACAATAATAAAGTTTATGCCAGTTCAATCGAATCACATACAAATCAACAAAAAAAAATTGGTACTAACTTATATTGCAAAATACATAAAACTTTTTTAATGTACGTTAAAACATTGACAGTTAATGGATTTGTGGTCGTATTTCAGTTTGATATTATTATGATGATTATTTCCGTTTTATGTACCCATTTTATTAAAAATAATTGACGTTCTGGGAAATTAAAGTAAAATATCAGGAAAATAAGGAAAACTGTTGTATAATAAAATTAGAGACGAGAAACCCCCCAAAATTAAAATCTTTTGTGTAATATTAAAAAATCATAAAATAAAAAATACTTATGTTACGGTTTTACAATCAAACAGAGACCAACACTAAAAAATAACAGAACTGCACAAAAAATTAAAAAAAAACCTGTCAAAACAAAACTGAATATGTTTGCAAAAAAAAATCAAAAAATATTAAAATAATAATGATTTTCTTAAATTTCAATTCAAGATTTTTTTTCTTATTATTTTTATTTTTTTTATTTTCGTTTCATTCTAGATGGGAACTAGAAAAAAATACAAATGTGGTTGGTTCTGTTTGACAGACAAAAAAATATCTGTGTTTCCATGTAATTTCCATTTCAAGGCAACAATAAGATTTGAATGGAAAATATTTTAACGTCAAATGTTCACCATAATTAAAATTTGAATGTCACAAACAGTACTGCAAGGGGCCCACCAGATCCGCAATTAAGGAACGGGCCCCCTTTTTTTCATTTAACTGTTGGCACATCCAGAATATGTATTAAATTGTACATGTTGTGATTACAAACATTTACTCGTGCACATGCGAATTTTTTCATGATAATAAAAAATTATGCTATCCCGTTTGTTTAACCAACCGATGTGTAATATGGTGAATGGAGGGGTTTGATGCGGAGTAAGATAAATATTTTTAACACATAAAATTTTTGGGGTGGTGAATGAATTTTTTTAACTGTATTGTTATTTTAATGTATAATGCTTTAATCAATTAAGAGTTTTATACTTGAAAAACATTTTGTTGAGTGCTTGTAAATAATCGTTGTTAGCCTTCAAGAGAGAATGTAAACCAAGTAATTTTGAAACTTTTTAATTTACATTCTAACAGTTTAGCAATATTGTACAGAGTGTCTCGCAACTGGCTGACCGAATGGTGGGTTCCTCTCCTTCAAGTTATATGCGATTCTGCGATTTTGTTTCTAATCACTAAGTAAAGAAGTAAGAAACTATTTCATTATTCGAATTTGTCTCTCATGCGTTTAAATTTTTAATCCAAATTAACTGTATCTGTTGTACACTACACTACACCCACAATTTATATTTTCAAGTTTGTTATTTCTTAAAACCAAAATTGTATTTTTGGCAATTTTTATTGAAAATGTTTGATTCAGTGTTGGATGAATAGTCCGAAACAATTAACCAAAGGCAAAATATAAAAGTGTTAGGAACTGAGCCCTCACGAGATAATCACTTCTGTCTAGAAATTAACAAACCCAAAAAATTCACTGAAAATTGGGTAACACCGCCAATTACGATCATCGTTGGTTTAGAAAACTAAACCAGTTTTAACAGAAATGATGAAAACTTTTCTAAGAATATAATTACCATTGCACAAACCCGGAAAATTCACATAAAATGAAGATCGAAAATATCCATTAAAAATTCTCCACAAAGCGACTTAGAAAAATTTTCTGATTCTTCATTGGGAGCTTTCAAGCCCTAACAATTGACAACATATTGAGTAAAATGACCAATAATATGAAAATTGTTAGCTACGAGTATGCGGGGCGGGTCAGAAAATGCTCATCGATTTTATAAAAATTTGTTTTTAAAAATATCCTGTAATAGTATATATTTTATATATAACAAAGGAATAATTTGTCACCTGCATTTGTGAGCTAAAGTGCTAATAAAATTGTTGTTTTTCCAAGATCTTTCAAACATGAACGATTTATATGTCACATGATTTTATTGGAATGAGCTAACTGCAACTACTTCCAGCGCCACAACGGTATTTTTGAGTACCAATGTGCTTCACCTTTTTTTGTGACATTCATTAAAACGCTAAATTTGTGAAATAATTGATTGAAAAACAAAATTTCGTTTCTTTCTTAAACGATATGCCACATGATAATATCAGAATCAGTAATAATGTATCTGTAATCAGGGCCACAATGGTATTTTGGAGTATTAATATGGTTCGGCTAAATTTGTAACAATTTTCAAGACCTTGTCATTGACATGTCACACTTACACATTCTACAATAAATCAACAATTAGCTACCAGCCCCAAAACGGTTTTATTTGTCAACTGATATGGCGGTGAGAAAAATTTAAACTGCTTCCAGCGCTACACCGGTAGTGTTGAATAATATGGGGCTTTAGAAAAATTTACAACATTCTTCAAGACCTTTCCAATGAAAAACGACACGTTTATATTATAAATTAATAATTTGCTACCAACGCCAAAACGGTGAATTTGTGAACTAAGTCACTGATTATAAAATTGTTGCTTTATTATATGGGAATAACAGGTTGTAAGTTTTTTCAGCGCCACAATGGTAGTTTTGAATATTAAGGTGTTCAGAAAAAATGTCGACGTCCTTCAAGGCTTTTTCAACGTTATACGACAAGTAAAGGTTGGGCCATTTAAAAATTTGTTTTTAAAAACGCCGTTCAATGACTTTATTTTGTGGAAAATGTTTTTTTTATTGTATAGGTTCAGGTCGCCAATTTAAACATGAAAAACAATTTTGTTCACATGGATCCCTCTGATGGCCTTACAGTGAGCCATCCTGTGAGCATAGCTTTTAAGAACTTTTTCGGTGATTTCGGCGCCTATTTTGCGAATAACTGTCGCAATGTTATGTTCTAAAGCTGGAATTGTCTCTGGATTATCCGCATAACATCTATCCTTAATGAAACCCCATAGAAAAAAATCCAACGGCGTCAAATCGCAGCTCCGCACGGACCAATTTAAAAGTTCAAAAGGGCTGATTATTCGGTTGTCAAATTTGGCGCGCAAGAGATCGGTTTGTATGGGATGTGGTGCCATCTTGTTGAAATCAAAGCTTGTTCACATTCACATTCGTAGCGTCGATTTGACGCCTTAAAAAGTATGCCAATTATACCATCGCACCAAACAGTCATTCTTGGTGGATGCTTTGACTGAAGCTGTTTCGATTGGTTTACTTAGCCCTCGAGATGAAAATGCACTTCGTCTGAAAAGACTGAAATCACGTCATTATGACCATTATGCTTTATATCCTACTGCTGAGTTATCTGGACTTTTTGTTCGTCCTCCTCCTTAGGCAGGTGCACTAATGGCCAGTTGCTGTGATCGGTGTCAAGTTGAGGTCGATGGATTCTGTCCTACACTATGGACCACAGCCCCAGTATCCTCGGGTGTCCGCACTATGCGAGTTTAGGGACCACTTCCCTCATTCAATAGCATGCGTTTCTTATGAACTTTCTTCACCAATTTCACTACCGCGATTCCGCTTGGCGCTCTCTCACGACCCATATTTCTTTACAAAATTCTCACGGTTTCTGTTACACAACACTTACTTTGAAAATAAGTTTTCAATATTTCGAAACCCGAAAACATGATCGTTTCATGATGCGGAATATCAGACTGGCGAGCTTTCATAATTTCAAGCAAATCGTTCAAAAAAATGTTGCCTTAGCCTATGATTTAGAAACAAAACAATAGATGGCCCACCCTTTATCTATTCTATATTAGATGGAAATTTTGCTACCAGCGTCAAAACGGTGGATTTATAAACTAAAATTATATCGAAATTATTGTGTGACCCAAGACATTTAAAACTGTGTACTACGCGAGTATATTCACGCTATTTGAATTCTCCGAATTAAAAATAAAAGAAGACTGGCGAATAAAAAATCGAAACGGTACAGACATTCAGACGGACAGGCAAACTTTTTTGCATTTTTAGTATCAGGGATCTTCAAAACAAGAGAAGTCAGGGTATTTTTTCTCATTTTTATAAGGATTTCAATCACTTGGTCGTACAAACCGAAGTTTATTTTTGCTCGGCCAAAACTTTTAAAACGCCGTGCCACATGATTATATCAGAATGATAAAAGGTATATGTTGTCAGCAATTTAGTATGTGGTGTGCTAAGGTGCCTGAGCTAAATTTGCAATATTCCTCAAGTCCTTTTCAATGATATGTTACACTTATATTCTATAATAAATTAATAATTAACTACCAGCGCCAAACGGTGGATTAATCAACTAAAGTGGTGATAAAAATGTGGCTTATCCAAGATCTTTAAGACGATATACCACATGATTATATGGGAATTAGAAAAATAAAACTGCTCCCAGTGCAACAACGGTTTGAGTACTAGGTTGCATGACCAAAATTTGTGACATTCTTCAAGATATCTTCAATGATTTGGAACACGGCGTACTAGCGCCGAAGCGGTGGATTTGTATGATTACAATTTTTTTTAGACCTTTGAAATGATATGGCATATGAATGTAGAAGAATGAAACAAACGACGGCTTTCAGCTCGAAGATGGTAGATCTGAGTACTAAGGATCTGCAGCAAAATTTATTAATTTTTTTTGTTTTATTCTTCCAGACCTTTAGAAACATGTATATCAAGTATATATTATATAATAAACGAAAAATCAGCTACCACTGCCAAACCAGTGATGAGATTTAAGAACCTAAGTGGTACCATCAAAATTGTTGTCCTATCCATGATCTTCCAAACGATGTACTATATATATCAGTATATTAGAATAATGTAAAGTAATTGGGTGTTGTTATTGTGTGGTTTTTCTGGGTGACTTGCTATAGCAGGTACCCGACCCCCTTGAAGTAGCGATCCCTAAAGCTTTTCGGTTCACCAAAATAAAAACAAACTGACAGACAATCTTTTTTTGGTGTTTTTGGGATCAGGGACCTTCAAAACGTTGAAAAAAAATGGTTTCTTAGAGATGAAAGTTAATAAACTTGTGCTGCTGTTGCTGAAAGCTTTTCTTACATTTTCGTTGGTGGCAGCTGTGGAATACGAACCAACGCTATTTCTAACTAGTGATAAATTGCGCATATATTTCGCGTTACTGCTTGAATTGGTAAATTGTGCATACACTGCGGATTGCTTCTAAAACATTGCGTGCAGGTATCTTTGGATTGCTGCTGATACATTACGTACTTGTGGATAATTTATGGTACAGCACATTTGTGCATTTAATTATCGTAAAATGCATCTCGTATTATATAACCAGATTACGTCATTTATTTTCAACAGTGCTTATTTTACAATTTTATTCATCTGTATCGTTTGTGTGTGTTCCAATTGGCGTGGTTTGCTATATTTGTTAATTTCTCGAATAATAAAATTCGAATCATCGAAGCGATTTAAATTTATATTGCAATTTTGGCTGAAAAAGAGCCGGAAGAGTTAACATATTCAAGATTTTGTTGATAATAATTTAATAGCGGCAAAGGCCAATCAAATTCGGCTTTGTCTGGATGAATTAATTTCCAAGCGAAACGGATTTCTAATATTTCCGAGCTGCACTAGAAGACAGACTAGAGTAACTAAAGGGATATAATAACCTGAAGGGCAAGCATAACGTTGATTTAAATTTAGTTCCTAAATTAACCGAAATGAAGCTTGATCATTTCAATGGAGATATAACAACGTGGAAGTCGTTTTTGAAATTATTTCATACGCATGTGCGCCGTATGTTGTTACGGTCTCCCGATTTAATCAAATTTGAATAGTTAAAAAATACGAAAGGAGGTAATTAACGCCAAGATATAATTGATATGGTAAATTATATAGTTTGATCATATTCCTGCATTAATCTATTTGATAGCGATTAGCTTCATGATAGTACTTCGAGCTCAAGAGGACACCGTCGTAGCAACAACGTATATCGCAAAATTCGCCTATGGTTGTCAAGTCAAGATCAGCGATCTCATTTAAATCACTTCCACGATGTTATTTAGATGTTACTTTCCATGCAAAGAATCGATCTTTTTGCGTGCATTATAAACGAGATGGGCCTATATGCATCGCAATAGCGGTCGGATCGGTCGGCGATTGTATTAAAACCATAAAGAAAGTTATACGTGAATTGTCTGAGATTTAATCATTATATTTGCAATTGCCCCAACCAAGACGATTGTCGAAATTGTAAGCTGAAACAGTACTCGTTACTGCTTATCCTAACATCACACAAGTCTCCAACATCATCCCACACTCCACTTAATGGTGACGTATCCACAATACTCACGAATTCGAGTACTATGCACAATTCTCGAACTGCGACTGTTCTTCATGCACAACTAGCTACATTGTCGAGCATGCCGGCAAGTTATGTTATTCTCACTACTGCTGAGGTATTAGTGTTCAGTTACAGAGGAATTAATGTAGCTGCTCGAGTCATGCTACATCCTGAGTCTCAATTAAACGTTGTCACCAAATTATTGGTGTCTATGTTCGGAATTCATCAACAACATCAATTTCTTTAGATGAATCTGTGTCGCTAACAAATAAACCTAAATTCAATGGATACACTACCAATCTTGAAACGTAAATACTCAGCAAGGAGTAATGATCAACCGGCCTTCATATTTCATAATGGAGTATATTAAATAATTCTGCTAGCTGAGCAAAGATTTTACTTTAGAAATCAAGTAGACATAGCTGTTCGGCTGAAACAACCAACAGCGAGTGGCTGAATTGATTATTGGAAAATGGGCCTGTGGTGCGTGCAAAATAAATTGTTAGATATCCTTCTGCGCTTCAGAACTCATAAGGTTGCAATCAGTGTTGATACTTTGAAACAGTATCGGCAAAAGTAAATACATCCACCTGATCAGAAATATCAATATATTGGAAATTTAGCATGCAACATCCGGTTCAGACGTACAAGTTACGATATTTACTGTAATTAGCTAAGGAAAACAAGGCTCAAATACTTGATGCCATCGGATCCTTAAGATAGGCCATGTATATCGAGGATTTGTTGACTGAAGCGGACTCCATAATTGACGCTGTACATCTTAGATGTACCGTTTCTAAAATTCTACAAGATGCTGGAATGCATTTAAAGAAGTGATCGTTGAATGACGAAATTAAGGGCTTTAGATGGTACTGTATCAGCTGACCGAGCAATTATGTTTTTTTTTGGAATCAAAGAATTTCTTAAAAACTTTGAGTGCCTATTGGCATTCAACAAAGGATTATTTTCGAGATAAAGTCTCACCAATAACTAATTCAATTAGGTTAGCGAAAAGTTTGTGATCCAATAGGGCTTACTTCTCGAGTGGTTATGGTTGGAAAGTTCATTATGGAAGCTAAAATATGATTGGAACGAAGAACTTCCAATATCCTACGACCTAGACCAATTACCGCAATGACTTGGCACAACACGTATATATACCAAGTCATCATTTTAATCGCAACTCTTTGTCGACACTAAATCAAGTACACGGTTTTGCTAGTGCAATCTAAAAAGGTTATGGGGCAGTTTGGTATGTAAGATCTAAAACAATACCTGGTGTTGGCATTTGATTGCTCTGTATAAAACCTCGCGTAGTCCTATTAAGAACAGGCCTACGATTGTGTGTAGATGCGTTACTTACTAAGTTGATTGCAAAATATAAATCATAAACTATATAACATAATTATAAAGTTTCCCACAAAGGCATATCTGACCTGTTTCGTCTGCATAGTCACTTGGCTAGTTCATTTGGAACTGACATTAAGAATCAACCGAATCATTTACGGACGGATTGTTAAAATTTGTTACCACAATGGGATTACCAAGCAAATCCTATCCGACAACGGAAGCAACTTTATCGGCGCAAATAACCAATACGTGAGCTCTACAAACTGCTCACCATCCCTAAGGTATTGCAAGTTATTAGACAATTCAATATAAACGACAAAGTAGATTGTCGTTTATTCCTCCAGGAACTCCTCAGTTTGGGGTCTACTTGAAATAGCGATGAAGGATTTAAAACATCATTTACGTCGACTAACAATACGCGATTATCTTCGAAGACGTTTTCACTAAAATACCAAATTGGACACACTATCGGAATTCATCTAGGTCTTCAGGGTCATGTACGAGTTGCGAAAATTAAAACGTTAGCAGATAACTGACGAGATCCACCACAAAAATTACTATATAACCTGTCAGTTTTGAACAAGTTCAACGGGAGGAAGAAGGAAGAAGCAAGAAACAATAATACATTTGTTGTCTTATTCGAATTTGTCTCTCATGCAATTTATTTAATGTCATTTGTTATGTATCAATGAAAAAAAGTTGTGCTTAAAAAATGTTACCGGTTCGGAAAGAATTTTGTGTTTGACACTTGGTGGTACATTCTTTGAAGGTATTTGGTCTCCTCAAGGATATTACTTCAAATTGTACTGTCAATAATAGGAAGAGAAAAACGATAATTTACTGAGTTTATATCCCGCTCAACGTGATACATCCATCGTCTAGCTGTTCTATCATGAGTTCTAGTTTTCAACGAAATTAAATTTCTAACTTGCTGACTTCAGAATTTAGTGAATTTTTAATAATTTATTTTATTTTGCTAACGCTGCATCCCATAGAGCGATTTGGTCGCTGATATTTGACGTTACGTAAAAGGTTATCTACTTATTAATGTGCGATTGGTCCATTAAATCTGTGAATGAGCCAGTTTCCCAAGCCGCTGGATGATCACATTGCTGTTCCCATGTGGTCATTTACAGAATATGTAATGCTATCCAATTAAATTTATACAAAACAAATTAGGCAAAGAGAAGACGTTTAACGTTTTAATTTTCTTGTAAACGAAAATTATTTATAAACAAATCGTAATTAATTGATAAGAAAAAAAATAAGATGATGCGTATCAAGAGTTAATTTTCCGATTTTTCGAAAATATTTTATAATTTATAATTAACAGTACTGCAGTGTAAAAAATCTCTCCCTTTCTATTTATCCACTATTTATTAATAATTAACGCAATCGTCGCTTAAAATCTGTTCATTTATTTATAATTAAAATTATCCATTTTAGTGTATTGTTACATAAATATTATATTTAATTGCATATGTGTACATAATTAATTTAGTGTAAAAAGTATCATAAATTTTAAATTTGTTTTAATTATTGACCAACTAAATATTATTGGTTTACAATTACCATACATATGTACACGTTATGTACATAACTCGCTTATATTGATTGTGCCACATCTGCGGTATTTTGTGTAGCACCAAAAAAATAAAATGTAACAGATATTAACGAGATTAATTAGCATAAAAAATGCATTTTAATTGCGTTTAACAAATTGGTTCTCTTTTCTAAAATTTCCCTTTTTTTGTATATTTTCAGGTATGTGGCTTTAGAGAAGAGCAATGCGTACCAGCTATTTGAAGCTTAAGTGTAATTTTAAATATATTTTAATAGACATTTTGTTAAAAAAGTGGGAGCGACCTTAAGATGGATTAGATATTTGTTTTAATTCCTTCGGAAATTTAAATTTTACTATCAAAAAGTTAACTTGGAAAACTGGAATACTTTTAACCAGAATTCCTCAAACCATCAAAAATGATTCGTTTTAAATTTAATTATGTTTATGGACATAATGCTGCACCAGCACTTATGAAAACTACCCTCATTAATTACAATATATTGGAATAGTTCAATCTCCAAAAAATACCATTAAGGAATGAAACTCTTTAAAAACCATATTTCTCTGTATAGGTTATAGACTTGTTATAAATGTAGCAACCCACCTTCAAATTTAATGAAACAGCCCATTAAGTTTAAGAAATGGATACCCATGAATATATTACAAAATTCATTGTATTACCTTCATCTATACATGAAATAGGTATTAGAATTTATACAACCGCCCACACCCACTAAAGTCAATCATAATGCATGGAATTATCTTAGGGTACAAGGAATAGGTACCTCTGAATTTATTAAAACAGCCCACACCCAGTAAAATTAGGATGAAATTGACCCTTGACTTTAATACAACAGCCCACACTCACAGTAATCGATCAGGAAATGGGTACCCCGAATTTATTACAACAGTCCACACCCAGAAAACTCGATGATAATGCATTTCGAAATGGGTATCCTTGAACTAATTTCGTGAAGTCACATCCACAAAAATCGATCGTAATGCATTCAATTTTCAAAACATTTCCTTTTTAAGAAATGGGTGCCTTGAATTTATATTTATTTCCTGAACACGAAGGTAATTCGATGCAGTATGATCGATTTTTGTGGGTGTCGGCTATTGTCATAAATTCAGGGTACGAATTTCTTGTAAAGAAAGGCATTTTTTACGCGTGTGGGTTGCTATCATAAACTCAGGGGTACTCATTTTTTGTACAGAAAGGCAATTAGCAAATATTTATAGTTGTTTGTTATTTTTATAATTTTAACTTAACGGCATAACTGTGACTGGAATGCTATTAGGTGGTGCATAATTTAAATCCGTTGTTCAGGATGATTTTGCAGCTGAATTACATCCAGTTTCTTAGTGTAAAGTGTTTCAATTTTTCAATTCAATTGTGTTTAGTTCGGTAGTAAAAAAAACACGTAAAAACGGCTTAATTGTGATGTAATTTGTTTAAACATTAATCTTCTTGTGGATTGACTTGATCGATGCAGTGTATTTAGATTAAATTTCACCCAATTGATTTTATAGTAATGCTGACTAAACCTCTAGCGTCACCATGTACTAGATAGAGGTAAACCTTTTGTTTCGGTCGATCATTTTCAGATTTGCAATTTATATGAAAAAATTGTTATTCGGTCTTGAAGTATTTCAATTTTTAATTTAAGCGTCGCAAGCTCAGTTGTAACCAATTTTACAATAACTTTTAGTTCTTCCAGTGACGCAAGTTTCTTTTCTATCCATTTTAGCTTGATAATAATATCGGATAAGTTCTTATCTGCGTCGCTAATAATATCTGCTTCAACGATTGATTCGATGAAATTCAGCAGATCTCACCCAACGAATTAGCTGAGCGAATTTTTATATCTTGTTCGTGTGAAATATGAGCACACTTATTGTGGAAATAAATAACAAGAACCACCACAATTAATTCCGGAATATCTCCTTTTAGTAATGTCCAAAAATGTAATAATAGTGCCCCAGCAATTAAGCGGGAAAAATACACTGCGCAAAACAAAAAATGTTTCTAAATCTAAATTTTTTAGAGAAAATACCCTATTTTCAAACGCTTGTATCTTGGTGAAATTCCGGTTTAATTTTTTTTACTTTTAAAATGTAGGAAATTTCGTATTCCTTCCGATGGTGCGGTCCTTGTTTACATTATTTTGGGTTTTTATGATTTTTTTTGAGTCAAACAAAATCGCTGTTGAGTTATTGCAGTTTTAGCGAAAAGCATGACAAAAGTCGTATAAATGTTAAAAAGTGTATTAAGTTGTTTTGTCTTGTAAACTAAGTACTCCACGAAAAATTGTTATATATAACTTCTTAAAAAAACATATTTTGCGAAAAACAATGGTTTAATTTCTGACTTATCAAGTTCAAGTGTCAAGATGAATTGGAGAGAACAATCACTCGTTCGTGCTACGAATATTGCGACTTTAATTCAAGCAGGTGAAGGTTTTCGTGAAGTTGGCCGCGCTTTAGATACGTTTAAATCTGTGGTAAGACGTACGTGGCATAGATATTTGGAAACCATCAATATAAAATGGCGTGAAGGATCTGGTAAACAAAGAGAAAGTACGGTGGGAGAAAATCGCGCTATGCACGTCACGCCAAAAAATACGAGAAGTAGTGCTCAATAAATTCGAGCAAATGTCCCCATAAATAATCAGAACACACAGACCATACGGAATCGGTTGAAGGATTATCGGCTACGATCACGCCGACCAATTAGAGTGTCATATCTGGCTAACAATCATCGTCGGCATCGAAGGAACTATACGTTGATATACAGAAACTGTACTCATCGGTAGTGGCGTAATGTGTTATTTTTGGACGAATGACGGTTTACCCTTTATGCATCAGACGAGCGATGCAGAGTTTGGCGTGCAACGGGGTAACGAATGAAGCCTGATTGCGTGATGCCAGTAGTAGCATTTCATGGAGGTTCGGTGATGGTTGGGCAGGAATATCATGGAATTATAAAACAGATTTGGTATTAGATGAAATTTTAAGGCTTCATGAGCATTCTATGCTCAGCCACATTCAGCAGGACACTTGTTTAATAAACCATCCTCCGCGAAGTCCAGATGTAAACCCTATCGAGTCTAAGAAAACGGGCAAGGATACCAACAAATTTGCGAGCTCAGAGATGCCTTGCAAGAAGCATGGCAAAATATTACTATACCACAGTGTATTTATGAAGTAATGGGGGCTAGGGGTGGAAACACCCGTTTTTTAATTGTTTTGTTTTTGGTTTTTCGTATTATGGTTGATTAAAGTTTAAAATGTTATTATGCTATAAAACATTGTTTTAGTTTTTGTTTTTTTGAAACGTATTTTTCCTCGTGCGATGAACATTACACGAGACTCATGTAAGGTAAATGTCCCAATTAACGTCAGTGACCCAATTATCGGCAATATAACAAAAAATGAGAAAAAACAAGAATATGTGCATTTCTATTGCATTGAGACAACAATATTAAAAACACCTGATATTATTTAACTAGAAAGAAACGCAAAACTATTCGTAACGGTAAAAATTTACAATTTTTTATCCTTCCCCGAATGAGCGTTTTATAATTTTAGTAATACTGTGTCATTTGACTAGAAACGTTACTTAAAAACTCCAAACTGTGCCATCAAGTTCATAAGCGTTTTAAACAAAAAACTTTAAGTATTCCATATAAGTGTCTAGTGTTATTACAACATTTAACAAATTTATTAATTAAAATAAAAGATTTATTTCGTATTTTGTGGTAAGTTTTTATTAAAATCGTCATAATTAAACTGCCGATAATTAGAAAGCGAAGAATCAAAAATGTTCTAATTATCGGCACAAAGCCGATAATAGGTCCAAGGTATTAATCAGGAAATATTGTTTTTTTTGGTTTTTATTAAAAGTATTTTAAGTGCGCAAATAAATTTTTAATTACCACAATATAAACGAACCGTTAGGCCAATTTTCGGCATGTCTAAATTATATGAAGTCCTTTGAATTCGCGTCTTATAAAGTAACATTTAACTTACCAAATTTGATATGCCGATAATTAGAGCATAATGTGCCGATAACCAGAAAATGTAATTACAGTAAAGAAATATGTAATTTTGCTAGTAAATTACTGTAAGTTAAGAAAATAATTACATTTTTTAAAAGATATTTTATTGATATTTTATTTAGTATTTAAACTGGAATGATCACTAATTTAATAATATTTATAAAGTACGGTTTATAATTATGCCGATAATACGCGAAGACTATGCCGATAATTGGAACTTCTCTTTCAGATTATATATATAATGATGAAAAAGACACGTCGAGGCTGTACAATTAGGAATGGCATGTAGTGCTGCAAGCAAAATGTTTAGCGTTCCTAGATCTACGATCCAGGATAAGGTGAAAGGTAAAACAGCCTGGAACAAGAAAAGCGGACCACCAACAATTTTAACCGAGAAAGAGGAGGATCTGGTTGTTAAATGGGTACTACACATGGGAAAGATTGGCTTTCCAGTCACAAAAGGTCAGTTGATTGACAGTGTAGCGCTGTTGGTGAAGGAACTAAAACGCCCAAATTGTTTTAAGAACGGCATTCCTGGCAGACATTGGTGTGAATTATTTTTAAAAAGACACCCAATTATATCAGAGAGGGTGTCTCAAAATTTAACTGCTAGTAGAACATCTATCACAGAAAATGATATACGGGCTTGGTTTGGAAGAATATCTTCTTTTGTAGAAGAAGAACATTTTCAAGATGTCTTGAAAGATCCATCCCGCGTTTTTAATGCTGATGAAACGGCATTTTTCTTATGTTCGCAGGAGAAAGCCGTTTTAGTAAGGAAAGGGTCTAAAAAGTTTACAACAGGATTGCAAACGACGAAAAGGATTGTCTAACCGTGTTGGTTACAGTCGGCGCTGATGGTGAAATGGCTCCACCAATGGTACTCTACTCTTATCAGAGAATTCCACTTAATATAATAAAAAAGTATCCACCAGATTGGGGTATTGGGAAGTCTGAGAGTGGATGGATGACGTGCCAAACGTTCTTTGAGTACATAGCTAATGTATTTTATCCTTGGCTGGTAAAATCAAAGAAACAATTCCCGGTTTGCCTATTTATGGATGGACATAGTTCTCACCTATCTCTTCCTTTGGCTGAATTTTGCAGAGACCATCAAATTATTTTAATTGCCTTACTTCCGAACGCGAAACATTTGCTTCAACCGTTGGATGTTGCATGCTTCCATCCAATTAAAAATGAATGGAGAAATGTTCTAAGAAACTGGAAAATTGAAAACAAAAACGTCAAGTTGAGTAGAGTAGATTTTGCGCCTCTTCTTAAAATTTGTTTAGAACAGGCTCTCAAGAAGCAAACAATTGTTAATGGATTCAAAACGTCCGGACTATACCCATTCGATGCAAACGCGATTGATTATTCTAAGCTTTTAGAAATCCAAAGACCAATGTCTTGTGAACAACTACAACATTACAAACAGGGCACCGAGCAAATAAAACCAATTCTCGAAGCTTTTGAGCAAAGACTGACAAATGTAAAACTACAGGAGTTTAAAAAATCTGGCAATGTATGGATGGGCGACATTAAAGATGAAAACCTATTTAATTTTTGGAATGGCCTAAAAAAAGAAAGTGTCAATGTACTACCAAACATTGATAATACTTCTATAGTATTAGGGATCACCCTGGATGATGAACTTTGGTCTGGTAACGAGAACTTATTGGATTGCACTATTGGACCTGACGGTATTGTCATATTGCCTAACGATCTATTGGCACCAGCTAAAACCCCAGATAGAACACCAGTTATTCTGGAGGAAATTGTGCATATTTCATCACATGCAATTGAGCAGAATTCACAAAACAAAAATTTACCTCTAAGAAATGAAACAACAATCGCGAAAACTGATCAACTGCCTATCTGCTCGTATTCATCATTTAAGGAAGAATTTCCCACTCCTTTTAAGAATTCGTTTTATTATCCTGAACCTCCGGAAAATAAAAAAAAAGTCATAAGAAAAAAATTAACGCCTGATGCGTTTACTTCGAACAAATATTTTGAGCATCTCCGGAAATTAGAAGCTGAGAAGGAAAAAGCGTTAACGGAAAAATTAGCACGAGCCAAAAAAAGAGAGGAGAAGAGGAACTTGAAAGAAACAGGCGAAGTGCACAACCAGACCAGAGATAAGGAACTACCGCAACCTTCAACTCTTAAGATTAATGATGACAATGATGTTGAAAAAATTAAAAGGAAATGTGTTCCTGGAGATTTTGTAATTGTTAATTACGAAGAAGAATATTTTCCTGGGACGGTGATACAAATAAGAGTGGGTGAGGCGTACATAAAAACTATGCAAATGAGCGGCCAAAATTGGAAATGGCCTGAAAAAGAGGACATAATTTGGTATAAAGATGAAGAAATTTGTACTTTCATTAATCCTCCGTCTTTATTAAATATTCGGGGAATTTATGCTGTACCCGTAATTGAAAGCCTTAGAAAGGCTTAAATTTCAGTTAAAGTTTATGCTGAATTTGTTAATTGAGTACCTGAGCGTGAGAAGTTTACCCTTATTGGCCTTATTTTATTTTGTTGGATTAAATTGTTTTTGTTTTTAATAATATTTTAAGTTAATTAAATGCTGTGAATTATAATTATTAAGTATGATTGAAATAAAATAAGTTTATAATAAATGTTTCTTTTTTCGTTAAAAATTCTTAAAATGTTTTTTTATGTAGTTTGGCGATAATAGGAACGTCATCTGCCGATAATTGCATCACAAATATTTTTCAGTGTCGATAATAGGAACATAACCTTTAATAATAAACATAAATAATTTTAATTAATTATTAAAGATATTATTGGGATTTCTCAGATTTATTATTCAGTAGGTTTCTGGTTTTCTTTACAAAAGGAAAATTTATTAAAATTATTTAAACTAAGAGTAATATTTTACTGGAAAGTTTGCTGTCGCCTTAACTTACCGGTAATTGGGACATTTACCTTATTTGAATTGTTTGTCATGTTTTTCGCTCAAACTGTAATAACTCAATAGCGATTTGTCGTATATCAATTTCAATAGGCTCATTCTCAAGGTTTCTAAATTCTCTACAAAATGACTTATTTAGATTCGTGAATGAAACATCAGGAAAGTTCTTTGACAGTCTCGGAAGTTTGGGATTTTTTCTCGTTAAAACATTTTTGTTTCACTCAAAAAAAGTCATAAAAACCCAAAATAATGTAAACAAGGACCGCATCGTCTGAAAGAATACGAAATTTTCTACATTTTAAAAGTAACAAAAAAATTTAAACCGACATTTCAGATACAAGCGTTTGAAAATAGGGTATTTTTAGAAATAATACAAATACCAATGTTTAATTTATACGATTTATTTGTACTAATTAATTTGCTTTATGCAAAACGATGTGGGTTTGAGTACTATTAGTTTGTTTATTATTGATATTGTTTGTATATTGTTTATTATTAATTATCAATAGTGAAAATTCGCTCCTTATAAATTACATGCAACTTCTCTTTGATTTCCTCACAAGTCTTTCAATAAAAAATAGAATTAATTAACTGGACAATATTGTACCTGTCCACAAGGTTGCACTTATCCATATTCGACGAATATAAAAAACTACATCATAATCTGTCCGTAATTATAACATGCGGCTTTTATCAGTGTTTATGACAGCGCTAGTTTCTTAAAGTGTTTCTTAATAGTTCATAATTAGCAATTGTGAGGTACTGACGGTTGGAGCCGCTCACGGATACCACATAGCGGTTATTTCTGAACTGAGGCGGATACACAAAATGAAATGATGATCGAACTTTTAAATCGACGTTATTTTGTTAAGAAAGTAAAAATGCGATTTTAATGTTTTTGGTTATTTTTATAAAATCTGAAACTATTTCAATTTTTGTGTAACTGGCAAACAAACAGTCATCATCAATTAATTTATTGCGACGGTAAGAAAACTAACTGAACCCACTAAATATTTATCGTTTAATAAAAAATTTTGAAGCCATGTGGCAGAAACAGAGGCTTAAGTAGGCGACAATGTATGCAATCATCAGGACAACATTGCTGCTGTCAAGTACTAAAAATCGTTATAAAAATGTTATAAAAAAGTCGGCAAGATATTTATTGTTAATAAAGTTAAATAAAAATAAAGTAGAATCTTTTATAATTCATGTAAAATACTCGTACATATGTCCAAAACAACCAAAATTTGTTCCAAGAGTTCTTGCAGGAGTCCCATGGGATCGGCAATATAAATAACGTGTCTTTTATAAAAGGGATGGTTGCAAAAGTTAATTAAGTAATATTTTAACCAAATTTCAAAATATTGACATGTGGGTAGGTTTTCTGGATCGTTCATGAGATGATCTCTTAACCGATTGTTCGGTTAAGAAATCTGTTCAACAAATTTTTGAAAGATTCACGTGTAGGTAGGTTTTCTGGAATAACCATGACACGGTCTCTTAACGGGAGGTAAAACATTCGTTATTTACATCGCCGGCTCCAAGAATCGTGCGATTTGTTTCCTCCGCTGAGAGACCATATCATGATCAATTTAGAAAAAATATCCGCATGTCAATCTTACGAAATTTGTAGAACACATTTCTTAATTGAAACTTGTTGCAAAAAGCTCTTTGTAAAATATCCATTATTTATGTCACCCCAGGAATCGTTCGTTTTTTTCAGCCATTAAGTGTCCATATCATAATTATTCCAGAAAATCTGCTCGCATGTCAACATTTTTAAATTTGTTGAACAGATTTCTTAATTGAAATGTGAACACTCCTTTGTAAAACACTCGTTATTCATGTCGCCGACTCACGTAACCATCCGATTCGTTTACTTCGTTAAAAGGCCATGGCATGTTCAATTTAAATCTTACCCGCGCGTCAACCTATTGAAATTTGTTGGACAGATTTCTTACTCGTAATTGAAACTTGTTGCAAAACCCCCTTTTTGAAAGATGCTTTTTTATAAACGCCGCACCAGTAATCGTTCGATTCGTGTGTCTCGGTAAGAGGCACACTCACGAACATTCCAGAAAATCTACTATATGTTAATAATTCAAATTTGGTTTACATATTTCTTAATTGAAACTTGATGTAATTATCCCTTTATACAAGAACCATTATTTATATTACACTCTTGTTAAAATTTATGTTCTTTGCCATAAATTTTTTGAAATGGCCAGCAAGATAAGAACTAGTGTTTATGGGACACGTTTCATTAGTGTTTTCTATCTATGTTGATGAGCCGTTGACTTATTGCTATTCGTTAAATGAAGCTTTAACTCTTAATACCACCTTCCCCAAATTCTGCTCGCGCCCTTGATAGTGATATTCAAACCATATCTATTAATCTAGCTATTGAGCTTTATTGGGAATCAAGCCTTCCAGAAGACAATATCAAGAGAAATATTAATGATAACATGGGATTTGGAGAAATTAAAATTTCCGTGTTTGTCCATTTTCGTGTTTCGTTAAACAATTCAGCTTCTTGCTTTTGTTGTGTTTCCGTGTCAGTAAATAATATTGTATGAGCTAAAATTAAAGAGTCTCTATGAAATAAATTTCGTGGCCTCGGCTTATTCTGTCGTTATGACTTTATATTCATATTGCATTAATTTTCTGATAAGCTAGGAAGATAGCTGTTCAAAATTAATTAAGTTAGCAGAAGAGAGCAAAATAAGGACAATTAATAGTTAAAATCTAATTGATTATGGTTCAAATAAGGAAAAATTAACATTATTTGTAAATAAACATTATTTGCCTTCCCTAGATCCACTTATTAATTTCCAAATCTGAACTAAAATACGATATCAAATATCGATCGATATTACTCGATTGCTCGATCAAACAAGCATTAAAAGCTGTCTAGTCTTTATACGCCCACAATTTCGTAAAATTACCTTTATTACGTTGCACGGTTAGTTATTAAAATTAACCAAGGCAGAAGCGTTCTTTCAAAAAGGCGTGTATTGGATAAAGACTCTTGTAACACTAATCAGAAACAAAATAAAATAATTTTTGAATATACAGGGTGTCCCATCAAACGAAGCACGGTGATAGAGGAGCTCATTTCCAACAAAAATAGCCAAGTAAAATTTTTTCGATTTTCGTTGATGGTATAACAGTTATTCCACTTTTAGTGTGTTTTTACTAAAATCGCATGCGCACCAACCAAAAAAATAATTTAAGAAAAAAACAAGAGTTCTTTTATTTAACTTTCTTTTTTAATAAGAGTGTGGCCTTTCCAATAACATCATGTTTATAAGCTGTATTATCTTCTATCAAACAAAAGCAATGGTTCTGTAAAGTCTTTTTGTTTCTCAAAAGTTTTTGTTGATGTTTAAGAGTTGCCATCGGCAAAAACAATGTACTACAGAAAGTTAACCCATTATCAGAAAAATATGCGACACTAATGCAGATTTTAAAATGGTATCACACACCGCGCTATTCACAACAGAGTCTTTTTTATCAATTTTTTCACAAACTAAGTCATGTTTATTAAAAAATGTACTTAACAAAATTTCGATTTCTAATATCGATGCTTTGTCAGAAATAAAACAAAATGATGAACACAATGGTAAACTAAAGTATAACAATTCTTTTAAGCAAATCTAGTGGCCCGAATTAAACAAAATGCGTGGTATAAAAAGAAAAACATTTTGCAATCCATGTTAGTAGTTCCATACATACATACTCGAACGTCTATATAATTAAAATTTCAATCAGCTATGTGGCTATATAATACCAGAGACGACATCCAAATGGGGAACGCTTTCCCGATTACAGAGTGTTTCAAACCGTACATCAAATCAGACATCTGTGAAGGCGAAGTCCCTGGTCATCCGAAAAGATATGAAACAGCCGGTCAACTTGATATAGACGAAGATAGAGTAATTGGAATGGAGAGAGACGACCCATCTATAAGTGTTCGTATGTGATTTCTCTTAAAACACTAAAAGTGGAATAACTTTTGCACCATCAACAATTCGAAAAAACTTTACTTGGCTGTTTTTGTTGAAAATGCTCCCCTACCACTCTGGTTTATGTATATTATAGAAGATATAGCATGTCATTTCCTTCTGCCTAGGAGTAAAATACTAACTTGCGCGTCAGCTGCCAAAAGCAAAACCACAGCATCAATAATATAAGTACATAAACCTAGGCTAAAAATGGAGACTTCATGATGATTCGATTGAATTTTCTCTACGCATAGTATAAATCAAATAAAAATGTGGTATTGATAATAAATTATTCTTACCTTGGCAATCCCCCGTGTGGAATTTTAATCTCATTAAAATTTCTCACAAAATATTAAAATCCTTGTACCCGGAAAATACGACTCAAGCTAAGCACATTAATGATAATTTTGAATTGCGCAATTCAAAATTATCATTAATGTGCTTAGCTTGAGTCGAAATTTTGCGATACTATTTTTTTATTTTACATATTTCGAAAGATTTGAAATTGTTAAACAAATCGCCAGGGTAATGATATTCATTGAGAAAGTTTCTCAGAAATCAACCACTCAATTAAAATCAATATTACTGAGAAGCAGTATCCAGATCATCAACATAATTGAATATTTTGAAATGGCAAATTCAAATTGCTTCGTCCATTTTAAGAAAATAATCTGTCGTCGATTGTCATGTATTGTGATGCAAGCAATCATAGTGTTAACAACTAAAATATTTGCTGTATAAACTTTCGTTATTTTCACATTACATTAAACTTAATATCCAGAACTCATTCGAATGATGTACCTTTTTTCATAAACGTATAGTGCACCAATATTTAAAATGTCAACTCCACAATCATCTTAATTGCAACAATATTACAACAAAAATATAAAAATTCTCCGAACTCCCACATTTCAAAATAGTTTTGTATGACATTTCATATTTTTATGGAATAGATTTGAAATGAAAAACTACAAATAAAACAAAAACTGAAAAACGTCGGGAAAAATATTGATGTTAAAATAAGAAGTCAACTGTAAAACTTAATGTAAATACCGATTAAGATGATTTATTTTACTTAAAGGAATTATAGCATATATTTGTATGTACATAGTAGATTCTAGTTCGTTTGCAATTCCTGTTCCGTGGAGAAAAGAATATACATAAATTTTTGATACATAAATCATGTTTATGTTTGTTGAATTAATGATTGTTTGAAACAATTTTCTTCTCTTTTTACTCTGAGGGTTAAATAAGAAAAATTTTAATATATTTTTCAATTTTTGATTGTATTTCGCTGCTATGCCATATGCATAAAATACTATTATATTGATATACACACACACATGCATACGACGAGTGTATACTAGTGTAAGTCGACGATGATAAATTTATGATTCTCTTCAAATGGAACACAAAAAATAAACGATTAAAGTCTTTAAGAAGTTGATGATTGAATAATAATGTTATGCATGTACTCTTATATCTAGGATATACGAAACTTAACGGTTTTAAAACTAAATTTGAGAAGATGAAATTACAGATTGAATATAATTTTTTCTTATCGTTTATTTGCTGCTCAAGTTTTATGTACTCACTTCAGATTCCAAATAATTATTTGGTTCGTGACCTATTGTGCTTGATAAACTTACTCTACGTTACTAATGTGAAAATCAAATTATTGATTGTATCTTTTCGTGTTGTTGTATTATGAATCCAACGAATGAGGGAACGAACCCACGACACGTACATCACAAAATTTTTCGGTACATGTTTATTTTGCATATTACAATTATTTATTAATTCATTACCATTTATATAGGGAACCCAAATTTTATTTTTTCATATATTTATGAAAAATTTCAATTTCACACATACGTAGCACATAATATGTATGTATATGTATTTTTCAACATGATTCATATTCATGTAGCAAACTTTGTATTTCTATTTTTTGCTATATGGCATGCATGCATTTTCTTGCAGTATAAATTATTAAAATTACTTGAATTAACATAAAATTCTATTGTGTCAAAAAATTTTATGCAATAAAATTTTTATATAAATTGCATATTTGGTTTAGAAATGCAGATTATTTTCTAATAAACTATTAAACTGTCATTATGAACATTTTATGGTATTAACAATTTTGTTTGTTGGTTAATTATTCATGTTACATGTTCTCGTATGTTGAATTGAAGATGTATTTATGTCTTTCGAAAAGGTTGTCTAATTGTTATGTATGGCATTAATAATTAAATTATTCGTGATTTTTATCGTTACGTACCGTAAACAAGATAGTACTACAGAAACTAAAAGCACGTGGCACATGGGGATACGCAATTAGCCAATCTCAACATAAATAAATACGCATTAGAATAATTTATGGGGTTTTGGACCGGTGTGACGAACTTAACAAAATTTATTATTTTTAAAATTTATGCGAGTCTGCATTCAATATTTTAACAGCTAATTCAATAAAAAATTCAACAGAAGTGATTGAAATTATTTAAAAGTAAACTTATTAAATTTTCTGTATTGTGTAATGTGTTTACGAGCCCGATACTAGATATGTCCACGCGGTGTCATTATATACAATTAATAGCCTATAATAGGCTTTCAAAATGCCATAGAGTGGCTGCTATCGCACACTTAGGCCAATAGTGGACCGTTGTGATACCACATGATCCTATCCTTTACTCCCGTTGACACCATCCAGAGCTACTTATGTAGCGTAAAATATCTCGCACTCCACAGTCCGCGAGTTCCAACAGGCTGTCCATACCATACACCCCTAAGTACTTATGCCTTCTGTCTGATAGTGCCGGACAAGAGCATAGGAAGTGATCTAAAATCTCTTCCTCCTCTTCGTCCATACAACTTCTACAAAAGCCATTCGTCTGTAGACCCAGCCTTCTCGCATGCTCCCCAAAAAGCCAGTGTCCTGTCAGTATCCCTACGACCAATCCTATTTCTCGTTTTCCTAGGGATACTAGTGCCTTGGAGCACCACAAGTCCAGTGTTGGCCAAACCAGTTTTGCTACCCTTCACGTGAGAGTGTTGGTCCATCTCTCATTTGTCGAGGCGATTGCCTTTTTACTGAGCACCAATTTGAGCGCTGCTATAGGTATCTCCACACCTGCCCCTTCCGGCTGCATCTGGAGAGTCGTACTGTACCTAACTAGTTCGTCTGCCCAGCTGTTTCCCGTGACGTCCAAGTGACCAGGGACTCAGCATATCTGGATTCTGAAATACTCGCTCATCTCATTAAGAGATGATCGGCAATCCAGCGCCATCCGTGATTTCAGACAAACCGCCTCTAGTGACCTGACCGCCGACTGACTGTCCACATAAATTGCGATATCCCTCACGGATACCACGTTATTCTTCAATCAAGTCACGACTTCCTCGATCGCCATCACTTCAGTCTGGTACACGCTGCAGTAGTCAGGGAGACGAACAGATAAATTAACATTAAGCTTCTCATAGAAGACTCCGGCTCCTACCTTGCTGTTTAGCTTAGAGCGGTTCGTGAAGAATTGCATTGCTTCATTTTCCACTATTGATCACAGGAAGGACACATGGTCCGGAAACCTTTATCGAAGCACAACGATGGTTTAATATAATCTAGATTTGCCAGTTCTTCCCTTAGCGATCTAACTATCATCGAGTGCCCCGCCTGAAGACACTTCCTCTGAGAGACAGCCGAGAGTTTCGTCGCCATATTAGCCGCCACCTGCTTATCAAAAAAATTCGATTGGAATAAGCTGGAGCATAACCTCTAAAGCGCGTGTGGGTGTTGTCCTAAGTACCTCGCTTATAAAGTATTCAGGCCATTTTTTGCACCTTCTCCATCATCCGTATATATGTTACCTTATCCAGAGCTGTCCACCACACGCCCACCCCTTACGTCAGCACAGGTCTTACCACTGCGGTATAGAGCCAGTGTATCAGCTCTGGTTTGAAACCCCATCTCTTACCTATGGCGTTCCTACACGAGTAAATGGCTACATTAACCTTATTCACCCTTTCCATGATGTATGGCTTCTATCTGAGCTTACTGTCCAAGATTATGTCCAAAAACCGCGCTCTGTTAGCAAAAGCCAGTCTAGTGTCGTCTAGTGCTATCGCTACATCATCTGCATACGCTACCACCCCTGTCCCCTCTCACTCCAGTCCAACAGCAATCCCCATTCATCACTACACTCCAATGAAAGGGGACATTACACCTCTCTGCGGGGTACATCAAACCACTTGTCTTCTAATGGTGGACTCCCCAGTTCCGAGGTAATAATTCTACTTACCAGCATCTGGTTTATCAACCTACTTACAGGGTAGTCCACCTTCAAAAATGACAATCCTTCCATGATCGCCTCCGTTTTACATAATTAAAGGCACTCTCAATGCTCAGAAATGTTACTATACAAAACTCTTTCGAGTAAATTGACTTCTTAATCGTGCGTACTAGATCGTGCAAAGCTGTATCAATCGACTTTCCCTTACAGTACGCATGCTGCGACATTGCCCAATTTCTTGGCTCAATTTTTGTTCGAATAACTACATCTACCATCTTTTCCAAGATTTTCAACAGAAAGGAGGCTAGAGGGTCTGACCTCAGGTCCTTTGGACAAGCATGTGAGCTCTTTCCCGATTTCGGGATATAGACTACTCTGACCTACTTCCATTTCTTAGGAATATAGATCAGTTTCAGACATCCCCCGAATATAACCAGGGAAAGATGACTTCCGAGTTCCTTTGGATCTCTGCTGGTATAGCCCGATCCGGGCCTGCTGATTTATAAGGCTTAAAACATTGAACATTGAAAAAATACTGAACATTGAAAATGTTCCTCGATGAGCTCCAGGTTCCATCGTGTCATCAAAGCTTCCTGGAAAATGGATCTCTATGAGAAGCTCCAATGATTCCGCACTTGCAGCCGTCCATGACCCGTCCGGTCTAGTTAAATAACTAGGACTGGCTGGGTTAGTAGATATAATTTTCCTAAGGCTAGAAGTCTCAGAGACCTTCTCCACTCTACAACAGAAGAGTCTCCAAGACCCTCTTTGTGTCTTCCTCAACTCTTTTTTGCACTTTCGTAGGTCCTCCTTATAGAAGTCCCAATCCCGAACCTCCTTTGTGTTATTGGTTTTTTTTTTTTTTTTTTTTTTTTTATTTTTTTTTTATTTTTTTTTATTTTTTTTTTTTTTTATTGGTAACTATGCGATCTGTTTTGGGGCTCAAGGCTCACACTGCTCTTCCGCGGTTATGCTTTTAACGTCCTTACTTTACGCCTTGCGGCCAACTCGAGGACGTACGGCTATAGGACCGATTTTAAGACCATCTGCACATTGCAAGCTCCATGCCAGCCTATACCAGCATGGGAGATGGGTCGGCCCATGAGTTTTGCACACCGACAGGGGGTCATAGATGTGTTACATTTCACCACAGATCGAAATCTGTTGATGAAATTTCACTTTGCATCCTGCCCCTATCGGGATTCGAACCCGGTACCTCCCGATCCAAACGCCAAAGCTTTAACCACTGTGCCATTTGGTCGGTGGTTATTGGCTTTATTATAGGCTGTCCTACACGTCCTCCGATGGATTCCCAACTTCGTGGTCCATGTAGGTTTATGCATACCCCTAGGATTTATCTGGGGGCACGCAGCATTAAATGAAAGATTGCATACCTTTGTGAAAATATCAACCATGCAATCTAATTCTGTTCTACTGTCGCCGGAGAATGAGTGCAGAGAATGAGTGCTCCCTCGCCACTCTCTACCCTTTGATCTTATGAAAAATTATTTCTGGTGCAAAGTTCACTCTTCCCGGATCAGTTCTCTCAGGTTATCCGGCAGAACCTCCTTCTCGCGATCCATATAGGCTGAGGCTAGCCATCATTTTTCACAGTCAACCTCAACGCTCACCGCTGTAACATCCCCGCTACTAAATTGAGGAAGAAAAAAAATATTCAAATTACTTTTCACTAAAATACACGATCTGATCTTCTCAGAGTTACTTGAGTATATTAATGAGCTACAGATCCTGTTATTGTTAATCCAAGGTTCTTGGATTAACACCAAGTCCTCATCTGATTTAGTCAGTCTGAGAACGAGAGCTGCCGAGACAAGTTTATTTGTACAATATTAATCATTGATGACTGCCTTACTCACCTCTTCCTGCACTCCCTGCATCGGGATAGTGCCATTTGGCTCGTTGCTGCGGACGCCATCCTCCTCTTGTCGAGAGTTCGACAGGATGTCCCCATCAGACTCAAGAGAGGAGGTTACCTCTCCTCACCAATCTAACAATAAGTTGTATAAAATAATATTATTATATACAACTTACATAATTAAAAATATATTTGAAAAATTATATAAAACAATAAAATGTAAAACACTTAAAAAATTTGAAATTGTATATTGTAATTGTAAAATAAAATAAAATATGATTTATTGTACACTCCGCTTCACTTAATTACGACCACCTGTTATATTGATTTCAAATGTCAATAACTTCCATATTTGTTAAACTAGAACAGTATTTTATACATGCATTTGAGGATACATTGACACTTATTCTAATAACGGTACACAGATTCCAACAGTAAGGCCGTTATCTGTATTTTGTGAAAGCATCGAATCGTAGAGAACGCACAAATACATGCATTCTACTTGAAAGCTACCCCACACATTTTCCATGATATTCAAATCGGTTGAATATGACGGCCGTGGCAACAATGACACACCTTTGTCTTTTATCCAGCCTGCAATAATTCTTGCTATATGAATTGGGGCATCATCTTGTTAGTAAACCCATGGCGAAGGTCCGAAAGATCATAGATCATGAAAATAAAATGAATGTTCCTCAGTACCATCCATATTAAATTTATCATGTGATTTTTGCCAAATTCCAATCGGAATAGTTTGCATGCATTCAAAGGAGGCTTCGACTTCATATTTTTCTTAATGTTTGCTACTAATAAGCATGCATTTGAATCAGACCAAATAATCGCCCGTTTATACGTATGGGCACTTTAGTCTCTGCAATGTGTTCTTTTCGGTTTTCCATAGAAACGACTATATACGATTTGAGAATAACTTCGATGTTGTTTTTTCGCGTTCTGAAGGTTTTTTTCCTTTACCCATTTTCCTAAAATATTTTTGTTTTAATAATAAATTTAATTAAAAATAATAAATCAACACTAATTAAGATAAAATTTTTGCTGTTCTTACTCCAAGCACCAACTATTCACTACTTGTCGAAATCAAGTGTCGCATTGAAAATGAATGTTTTTTGACTAGGGTTGTAAAAAAATACAGATAACAAACAAACATGGAAGTTATCGATATTTGAAATCAATACAATAGCTGGTCGTAATTAAAAAAATAAATAAAATAAAAATGACGCATTTTCCGGTGGACTTACATTACACGATACTTTCACGACAGCCATATGTGGAGGTTGTCCTTAAGCTACCAGGAGAACGTCACACTAATAGGTTTCAAATATGCCACGGTACGACTTAGGGCTAATGAGGTGTGCCATGAATTATCAAGCTTTCAATGGGAAATCTTAACTCATTTAATGTTTTATATTGAAACCGTTTTTCAATTTGTTAGACGGGGCCGGTCCTAGAGATTTCCATGCGGTTTCATTATATACTTTAAATAGTCTTAACTAATAGGCTTTCTAAATATCATGGTGCGATTTAGGGCTTTTGAGATGCACTATGAAATAACAAGCTTTCATTGGGAAATTATAACGCATAAAATGTTTTGTTTTACAACTTTAAATCGCTTATTTTTGTTGCTTATTTTATTTAGTGTTATGAAATAAGTTTCTTTATTTTTTGTATTTCTTTTGGTTTCCACCGGTTTAATTAGAAGCAGATCATCGTGAATCTCCCATATTCCACTAACTCTATTTATGTATGCTTGGTAATGATTACGCCTAATTTTGAAGATGGGTTTTAAATTCAAAATTATGGGTTTAAATCCAACCAGATGGTTGGATCTTGGATGTTGTATTTGTATATTATAAAAAACGTGACGATGACTTTATACATCTACCATTACTATCCAGCAGTTAGATGAAAATAATTAAATTTTTTATTTTAAGGCGGTTTTATGGTTGGTGTTCTTTTCTTCGTTCGTTCGTTCTGACAATTTTTTCGGCCAAGCATATTACTCCAAAATGACGATTGATGACGCTTGATCTTGCCCAATGGGAGCAGACTTTCTTTATCTTTCCGTGAAGCTCTATTGCCCGGATTGTTACTGATTACCATCCGGTGTATTTTCTTCTAACTTCGTCTTTGGTTTAATGTTTTCGACCCATATAGGTATTCTTTCAATTCAGATTTTGTTTGCTGTAATTGAGCTAGTGTTTTAACATCGAATCTTGAAAGTCGAAATCTATTAGTGCAGAAATGTCGTAGTGAGAGTGTATCGGTTACTATATTTTCTCGCGTGGCGTATATGGCATGTAAACTGGGTAATATATCACGAGAGGGTTCTGATCCGTATAAACGCGGAATTCACGGCCTTCAATGAAATTCTGAAATTTCTCTATTTCTACAAAGGTGGCTAGAACCTCACGATCAAAGGTTGAGTATTTTTGTTCCGTTGGTGAGAGTTTTCCTCTAAAAGAAAACTAGTGGTTCCCATTCATTATAGAGTTTCGTTATTCCAGTACACCTTGACTTGCAACGGTGGAGGCGGCGGTCTTGAGGTAATGGGTTGTGGTTTCTTTGGGATGTGCAAGTAATGTATAGGTCGCCAAAGCATTTCTGATTGTCTCTAACTCAGTCTGGCATTCAATGGGCAGGATAATTTGCTTTTTTACCTAATTTAATCAACGGTCAAATTTGGTAAGAATCGATGGTATCAGTTGACCACTCCGATTATGTGTTGGATCAGCCGGAATGAGTAGGATATGCGAGAACCTTGATTGCTGTAATTCTATCACTTGGATGGTAGAGTGCCGTTTTACGTGATTGCATGACTAAGAAAATTTAACTTTTTACACCAAATTCACATTTGGATAAACGGATTGTGATTCCGTAATCTGAACAATATGTGTAAGTACTCTGAATGTTCTTCGGCTGTTCTACTAGCGACTAAGATATCGTCGACGAAAGCGAATAGGTATGGCAAATCTATGTTATTTCGTTCATAAAAGGTTGGATTTACCTTTCTGAGACCAAAAGTGATTTTACAGAAATCATGCATGTCAAATCGTGTAGTAATAGCAGTTTTATATTGATCTTCGGAAACAACCGGAATTTGGTGATAAGCTCGACACAGATCAATTTTGAAGAAAATGCTGCATCCATGAAGATGTCTTGAAAAATAATCGATGTGCGGTAGTGGGTATCTATCTGAAACAGTAGCTGCGTTTAATCGCTTGTAATTTATACATGGCATCCAGCCATTTTGGTCCAACACGATTTTTTGCAAAGATCGAGATTTTTGTATGTGCTGGAAAGCGTCCTTCGCTACTGAGAACCGCTCATCATCTAGATGGCGTGGTTTGCAAAATAGAAGTTAGCCTTCTGTCTCAATTCTGTGAACTATATTTTGCTTTACTGGTAAGTCATGGTGATTGAGTATGGTAGATTAGGTTGATAAGGTTACTGCTGGATCGATCAAGCGCGTATTCCTTAAGTCGACCGTTAAACCGAATTTTAGCTAGGAAATCCACACCATTGACGGGTTTGCTAAATGATGCTGCTACGAGTGGGTGGCGAAATTCGCGACGATGTCCCAAATTTAGGAGAAGTAATTTCGAACCATAAGTTTTCATTGGCGAACCATTTACTGCCATTAACTCTAGATCGTTGTATTGAAATAGACTTTTTTCTGATGACACAGGTGTGACAGTAAAGTCAGCGCCAGTGTCTATCTGGAATGTCAAGTTATTGTTTTTACATTTGACGAATAAACGGCAGATTAACGAGACTCCAGCATATGCCGTTGCGATGTTGGAAGTATGTACTTAGTTGTTTTGATTTGAATTCTCTCGTCTAAACGTGCAATCCGGCTTGCCATATTTCATGAAAAATTTCTAGAACAAGATCTAGATATTCGGAAATTGTGTAGGTGTTGTTGCATATTTGTAACTGGTTGAAACGAGTTTTAAGTTCATTTATGAATTTGTATCGTTAATGTATGACGAAGTTGCTATCTGTGGGTGTGCAATTAACCGAACTCGTGGGCAGATGACATGGATGTTACCATTGAGGTTTGTACTCCATGAGTGTATAATGGATTATTGAATGGATGATTTATTCCAAAATCCTGTCAGCCTTCTCGTATAATTTATTTATATCGTCGTCTTTCATACCTAATCAAGTCGCACCTACTCGTATGGTAGATGCGGTAACCGTGATATAACACAGTTTTTTTTTTATTAAACCACATGACAATGCATTTCACTCGCCTGCTACTCTCATTAATTCTCGGTGGAAGCTTGCGAAGATTGATTTCCGATTTTGGCAGTGTGCAATACTGATTGGATCCACCTCATTTCGGACTGCTCCGATTTTTTTATGAGGCTGTCCTTTAGTGTGGCGTATCTATTTTCGCTTGGTGGTTTCATTATGATATCGGGCACTAAGTTTGATTATGCTTCGTTTAGATTTTTCACGATATTGTGAAGTTGCGCGTTATCTGTCGTTAGACACGAGGAGGCCATGATTAATTCGGCATGTTTGAACAATATTCGTGAATTACCTGTCCAAAATACCGGCATTTGATACCACTTTTTTGCTACGTGGGATATCTGTTTCTGAATACTGTGTTGTCAAATGATTCTTGGTTGTCATTACTCATTATTCGTATTTGGTTTTTGTGGTGTTGTTGGTATTTTATATCATTTATTATGTTTACGTCACAAGAATAACACTATAACGGTTTTTCGAACTGGTTGAGATAACGTGTTTCAAAAATTATATGAGTATGAGATTATGTGGAATACTACACGGAAGATGAAATAAATTTGGATGAAAATGAAACGGAATTTAATATTTACACGACGAGGGAATAATTTGTACTTATACGGAACAAAACAAAGGTACGTAGTAAAATGTAATTAAGAAATCGCTTACCTGATGACGTGTAAACTCTCGTGGAAATTTATTTTGATTACACTTAACTTTAAATTTTGGATACCAAAAAAGAAATGTTTATACAGTCAACCCTTCTATAGCGCAATTAATTCGTACCGCGTTATATGGAAACCGTGCTATAAGAAACTGGGTTTGTCGCAAATTTTTGTTTGTGTTATAAGGAAACCGCGTTATAAGAACACCGCATTATAGGAGGGTTTGTCGCAATTTTTGCTTCGCGTTATATAGAAATCGCGTTATAGGAGGGTTGACTGTACTTAATTTTATTTTCACTTGCATGTTACTGAAAGCAAAAACAAACTAATGAGAACTACTAAGATCATAACTAAACCACTGAATCGTTTATTGTTGTTGCGCCTGGAGTTGCTACAGGTAGTTGTTGTTGATGTGCGATTTGGCTGTCCAATGTGTAACGTTGGATTTCGCTTGGCAAATTTTTGACCCAGTTAACAGGTTCCCTCGTTGGCCACTTTTGACTTTGTGGGGCTCCCTTGAAATTTTGAAACTCTTCACTGTTTTATTGTCGTGCAGATTGTGTGTATGTGTTTTATTGTGTGGTTTTTAAACAAATGCACGAGTTCGAAAGTTTACTGATTAATGGTGCACGGTGGTACAACAAGACCGATTTTAATTTTCATTCACTCTTGCTGTGGAATGTTCACTTTTACGATATTACGGGTTTTTACAGATTTATAACTTTTATTCGGGCGTCGGGTCATCACTATAAATAATAATTGGGTATTATGTTATAATTTATTTTATTTTGGTCGTTTTTATAAAATCTTCACTACCGTTGTTAGGTTACTTATATACTCCTAAAACTTATATCTTACATATACATAAAATTTTGAAGACTTCGACTTTGAATGAAAATTGCTTCATTCAAAGTTGCAATGTCGTAGATTTTATTGTCATATATTATTAATTATATTGTATGGTATAAGCGCTTTCAACATACAAATTCTTCGAAGTTTTCACATCACTAAAAATATGTTAATTTAATTTTTTGTTTGACTCCTTTTTGTATGATGTTATCTATCATATTGCCTATTTTCTTTACGCTAGAAATCGTAACATCGTTTTCGACGTCTTTATATTTCTCTGTTAGAGTTTTATTTCGTGCATCCCGGTTACTGTATAATTTACCAGATGTATCCCATAAACAAGTAAATTCTTGATATACTTCTAAAGTTCCAAAAACAGTTCTCTCCGTTGTCACCGACATTCTTATTCTACGTTACTTTTAAATTGTTTACTGCCTTTCATCAACTGATGAACAGATTTAAAAGTTAAAATGATTTTTTTATTTCGTTTACTGATTACTTTGATCACAAAATACTATTCACAAATACAAGAAAATATACTTGCTCCTACTTCTTGTGTGTCACCAGAAAATATTTTTTTATGCGTCTTACCTCACTGAAATTTACAACACTTGTGTGATGAAATATCGCCCGACATCGCTACACAACATCCAATTTGGTTGGTCGGTTGGGTGTAATTTCCATCAAACCAAGACTACACACCGTTCGAATGTGTATCCGATCCAACCAAATTGGTCCAACCGCCCGACCAAATTGGATCGTCTTTAGCGCTCTTTAACTGGAAGAATTACATTATAACGACGCAAGGCTCATTTAATTTCCCACTTTTAACAAAAAATTCTTAAAAAATAAAACAAAATTATTAAGAAACAGACAACATTTATTTAATTGTTTGAAAAACAAAATAAAAAATATTAAAGCCGATTTACATAAAATTATGCAAATTTATTCAGCATAAAAAACCGAATTATAATTTCAATCGAGATGTGATGGTATATAAGAGTACACCTTGTTTGAAATAAGTTTTTCATTTTGTCTTTGTTTGTGTTTATTCTGAAGATAACAGTAAAATTATTTTGTTTTTTGAAACAAAGCAAATAAATAAAGTTTTGTTTATAATAAAAAACTTTTTATGTGTTTTAATTTTTTGCCATCATATGCGCGATTTAAACAAGCAAAAACAAAAATTGTGTATGAAACTTTTTCTATCTTAAAAACCAATTGAAAATGTTCAAGTTGGTGTAGATTTTACATCTTCTAATTTTTCTCGCGTGTCAATATGTGTTTATTTTAACAGTTCTTATGTACAAAGCTACATTGAAAAACATTGTACAGCGGTTTCACTGTAACAGGATGTGCATTTATGTAAAATATTTGTACCTATAACTTTGAAACACTCTCAAATTTATTTCTGTGTCTTTCTAGGAAAATTTCAAGAACAACAAAATATGTTTTTTAAAGTCAAGCAAACGGGTACGAGTATATAAATAAATAAATAAATAAATATTTATTGTCTGAATTATTATTGTATCATTTTTATGTTCTGTTTATTTATTTTTCATTTTTTGATAAGACATATTTTAAGAGAATGAACACAGAGCGCAAAATAAAAAGAAGTGTTTGTAGCTACGTACTCGTATTATACTCGTATATGGGAAAACATACACTGTAGAAGCTGTTGTTTTTGTTATCTTGAAGAATAAAAACAAATAGATACTGGTGTTTATTCTTCTACCCATCATTATAAGAACTCATCGCTTCAATAGTACTCCAAAATAAAAGTGTCGAGAAAATTGAAACGAAAAACGAATGAAAATATGACATTCTCAAGCACATTTAATATTCACCCTCACAAACCAGGTTTTTTTTATCGGTTAAGAAAGATAAAAATAATTTTCACAATAGATTTACGGGAGATATAATATTTCAATAACCACTTGAAATATGAAAATAAAAAAAAGATGATTTTTCATTTTGCTCGCATCGACCGTCTTTATGGGTATAAAATTTAAATAAGATTATCATATACAAGCCGAGTAATATCATCATTTAATTTTATCATTCGAACACACTTACACATGCCAGAACAAAATATTACATTATTATAAAGTTAAATATAAAAAACTCAGTGATATTAATTTCATCATACACATGCACCAACTCATACCAATTGAGTCTTTGATATGCAAATAGATTACTTTTTCTAACATCTCTATCAGCATGCATTCTGATGATTTATATCGTATTTCAAAATTGCATGCAACTATAACAAATATAAACATTTTGTTGAACTTCAAAGCTGCTAGTCTATATTAGTATCAAGCTTATAGATCTGTGAACCATATACACAACAATACTAATTTATTTACATTTGAATCTACCTAACTTACTCGACAGTAGTAATATTGTGTTTGATAAAGTATTTATGATTAGAAATGTTTCTGGAATTCAGTGATAATGTTGAGAGGTTCTTTTTAAAATTAATCAACGTAGAAGTTTCGACTTCTTGATCAATTATTAACGGCGAATTCACGTCGTCACTAGCTGACAACATAGACAACGTCGACATCTGTTCGACAACGTGGACTACTCGTAAATAACGTTTACTGCGTTTATTCCTCAGCTAAATTAGCAATGCTATATGACAAACTTGAAGTGACTGGTTTTATGATTTGTTAAAGGTTATAGCAAAAGCTAGGTGTATTGGAAATTGTATTCTTTTAAAATCAAATGGGATGGAGTTTTAGGAACGCGTGGGATTAAAACTTCTTCACCTTGGTATTTTCCAGCTAATATGGTTGCTCCAATTAAATTTGTCATAAGTTTTTTAACAGCAAGTCGTGTACCATTACAAAGTTTTGGTTGGTTAATATTTCGTATTAAAATAATTGGTAGACCAATTTTTAATTGAAAAATATGTGGTAGAATTTAAAAATTCTGTAGGATAATTTAACACTTCGTCTTGATCTATAACACAAGCAATTGATTTGGATGGAATTGATTCACCAACAATTTTAGTTTGCCAGTATATATAAGATTATTGTTGTTGTTTATTGCTGTCAATATCGTACCCTTAACCAATTATGATTTTTGAATTGTACAATATTTGGGTATTCGCTTTCAATTAATTCTTCTTTAGATTCTTTTAAACTTCATAAGTTTTCTGGAAATATAATTAAACCAGTTGCAATATCAATTTGAATTTTTCCTTTTCCAATGGCTAATAATTTTTTTGAAAATGTTACAGCTGATTCATCATTTTATAATTGAACACGCGTATTTGTATTTAAGTATAACAGGTAGTGTTTGCCTAAAATCACCTAATAATAATATTGTTGTACCACCGAATTTCTCCCAAATTATTATTTTGCATTGATGTCATTTTTGATGTTTATTATATGTTACATATTGGTGTTTCAATTATTTGCATATTTAATGGGAGTTTGAGTGCTGAATATGCTGTTTTACCGCCATCTAAACATGTTGCTGCTATACCTGAAGAAGCAATTGCTAATGCTATGTTGTTTTAAGCTCTTATATTGAACTAAAACTAACTACATCACTAAAAGTAATGATATTTAAAATGTGTTTCCAGTTCCCCTGGAGCATCTTAAAAATGTAATCCACTTCAACTCTTTGATCATCCACCTCTTTCACCATCATCAAATGTGTAATAAAACCTATGATTTATTTATCAAAAATACCAAATCGAAAAATTATTTAAATAAAATAAAAATTTAGCGAAATTTTTGGTTACAGAAAAGGAGAAACGGTTACATTTAATTAAAATAAGTGAAAATTAAATTTCCTAAAAGCAAAACCCCGAAAATAAGACCCATATCAGCTTTCTACCTATAATCATCATCTTACCAAAAACGACACCGCCCCCTCATCTCGATTTGCAAAAAAAAACGAAAGTCAATAAACTAATCAGTACTCCTAAAATTACCCCCATATCTACCTATAGATAGTAGGTACAGTTACCAAAATCCATCATCTCGTTCGCTTGCGAAAAACAAAAGTCAGTAACGCAATCAGTACCCCAAAAATGACATCCATGTCAGCATTATAGGCGTAGATAGTTTGTAGGTACCGAAATTGACACTGCCTTCTCCATCAGACCTTGCGAAAAGCAAACGTGAGTAATGTGATCAGTACCTCCGAAATTGACACCCACATTGGCGTTGATTGTGTAGGTGGGCACCAAAAAAGCCACACCCCATCATCTCGAATTCAAAAAAAAACTAACGTCATATCGGCATTATCGGCGAAGATAGTAGCTATGTACCAAATTTATATATATATATATATATATATATATATATATATATATATATATATATATATATATATATATATATATATATATATATATATATATATATATATATATATATATATATATATATATATATATATAATATTTCTATTGAAATCGGTGCACTAGTTCTTGAGTTTATCGATCGAAAATGCTCCTATAGAAACTGAACATTCGGTGAATTTCAGGTAAAAACACTCTTCATGACCCATAGAACATAAACACAACCGTATAATTCCACCAGTATTGATTGAATGATCTTGTTCGACAAAATATATTTCCAAGTAACTTATATTATCTGTCTCATACCGTTTTTTCGTCTAATACTGTGTGTCTAACGTCGATTTTTTACCTAAAGTGCCAACTAACCAATTTGGTGGTTGCTTCATATAAGCCACATGTAGATGTCTCTAGATGAGATTAAAACAAAATAAGCATAATATTTACATTTAAACTGCAAACTTAGTTCAGATTTATCAATAGCCGATTAAAAATGTTGTCGAAATTGATAAACCTTAATTTAGTTAGCAAATTTTAATTGAATATCAGACACGGTTTGTTTTGGCCCATCTATGAACGATTATTATAAACAAACCATTAACTCTTTTAATCGGAAAGTTAGACGAAAATAGTCGGGTGAGGCACAAAGTCTAAATTACTGACTCAGCTAAGCCGTTATATCGTACTTGTGATTTGTAGTTGTTACTGTATCCATGAACGTACTGGGTATAATATTTAGTCCGATAAAACTCTAATTAAATTAGAGAATTAGAATAAAATTTCAGTGCATTATGCTTTCCGGCATCTATTGATAACTGGCACGAACTAACATAAAATTAGTGAAATCAGTAATTTAGTCGAAAAATTGCTATCAGGCGCAAAGTATTAGATTTTTTAATGCTGCGTGCCTGACGTCTATTTTTTTGTCTAAATTGGTGATTCGTTCATACTAGTGATTGAAAAATATCTATAATAGTCATAAATCAAAATATGTTAGATAATCAGTTCTAAATTGCAAAATTACTTAAGATTTATTAATCTCTATAAATGTTAGTTTATTTAGCAAATTTTATTTAAAAAAAATCGATTAAATGCAAATTTTTCCTTAACATAGCCGCAGAACGTAAAAATAAATTTCCGTCTCTATAAAAATGATAAATTTTTTTTAACCATGGTATATTTATTTGGCTGGCATCTACTGTCATTTGGTTAAACTAAAATAATTGAAGTTAAATAGAACTATAAATGTTTTGTTCACTGAACTGAGAAATATGTTTTACTTGTATAAATTAAATAAAAGTGCAGTTAAACAAAACATTATGGAAGATCTTGTCTAATTGAGTTTATAATGCTGGAAGGTTTATGAAATCATTTTCTTCACGACTCAAGTCTGTGGTTAGTTTTTGGTGGAATTTTTAGAGTGTTCATTATACTCACCGTGCATGATGGGTGTGTTGTCCAGATGACCACGTACTCACTATAATAACAAGTTATACCAAACTATAATTAGTTTAGGTCACCGTATGAGTCGCTCCTTATTCTAACGATTAATTAATGCGATCTAGTATCGAAAGGTAAACTAAGTTGGCCCCTAGGGTAATAAGACAATTGCCTATTTCCTAGACAGTAAGTTTATTAGACCACTAACGTAAAATAAAGAAAAAAATAATCAGAAAATTGAATTGCTAATATCATTTCAATCCTATGTTGTTAACGTCGTTTAAATTGTCGACGAAAAGGAAATCAAAAATCTTTAATTAATCTACGTAATAGATAACGCGTCGACAAGTGTATAGATTACATTGCTCAATCTACCATTTACAACCTTGATTATTAATTATTTTGCCTGGTTGTAACTTTGTTTTGCACTTGCATTTTTATCTAGCATTTAAAAAATTGACTAAAACAAAACATGAAATCGACAGACAATTTTATATGCGCAAAGAGTTATGGAGCTCCAGGCTAATTCAACATCACTAGTAAGGATTTACCCAAATATGGTTAAGTGTCTACTGAAATTAAAAACCACAATTGTCAGATAGTATGCTTGGTTGGTTCATGGTTTACAGTCTAAAAGTCTTACATTCAAAACTAGGTATAAACTTTCATAGATTTATGTGCTTTATTAAAATCTAGAAGTCATGCTAATGCCACATGTACTATAAAAAACTACCGAGGGTTGGGGTCTATATTTTAGAAGTGCACATGCTAATGTACTAATTGTTTTAAAAAATTGACTATATGACGTTATTTTATGTCGAAAATTCTGATCTTGGACTATAGATGGCAGTATAATTAAATAAAAGAGAATTTTTTTATGTTTTTTTGTTTTCGTTTAACGTCAGTTATGGTGAAAATCATTGTAAATTCTAAAAAACATCTGCTTTAAATTACAACACAAAATTGACCATTAGTAAGAATCAAGTTATAATATTATTATTAAATTATGCATTTAACATTTTATCGAACACCAATGCACGTAAAAAGCTACACGAAAAAAATTACAACCACTCTCTTACATATTAATGACATTCAAACAAAAAACAAACAAAAAATTAAGTAATTGTTGTATCCAATGCCCGACTTTCTTTTACGACAAATGTACAAACGTTTCGAATATACCACACTTAATTTCTAAAGCGAAAAATTGAACCTTACGGATTTTCAATAAAAGCTTTCTTGTATATTAGAATCATTATTCCTGCTTAAATTTCAGAAAACCAACAATTGCAAAAATGTAAAAAGCTTCAACGGAAGCTGCCACTTCTATTACACAGATGTTCACCACATTTCGCCTGGACTGTAGTGAAGAGATACCGAATTTTGGTGAACAACTTTTTTTTATCAAAACTTGTCATTACCGGTAAAATTTAAAAAATCATCTGAACAAATTTTGTTTGAAACTTACTCGTAATCTACAATCTATATGTTTTAACCGTTTTCTTATGAAAATAGCTTAATTATTAAGTTTCATGCGCCGAATTTTTGTTAAAAAGAGCTTGTTGAAAACCGTAATTTCCGCTTAAATGTTGGAAACTAATCTGGACCGGTATTGTTACAAAATTAATTTAGAACCTTTTTCAAAATATTTGTAAAAAAAGGAAAACTTCTATGAAAACTGCCACTTCCGATGGACCGATTTCGACCAGACATGACTCGTAAATAGTAAGTTTCAAACCAATCACAAATCTGGGGTTGATTTTTTGTTGAAAAGACATATTGTCAGAAATCGCCATTTTCGGTTAAATATTGAAAATCTGATCTAAGCCAATATTGTTTCAAAGTTAATTTAGAACCTTTGAGTTCAATGTCTTTTTGTTGTAAATGATATAGTTTTCAAAATATTTGGAAAAGCAAAGAAAAAGCTCTTATGGAACCTGCCACTTCTCGCGTTACGTGGCATGTGTAACGTGTCTTCACAATGTTTAAAACGACGGTCTGTTGGTAGTCAATTTTTCAAACTTCTATGATTTGATGAGCACGCTATTATTTCCAGCAGGATGACAAGCGCAAGAGATAACACATCACACAAAAGTCACCGTTTAAATCAAAAATTCGATCGTACAAATCAACGGTCACCACAATAAGTGACTTTGCAACGAGACGCGGCGAGTCTTATGACCAAAACTATCACGAACAAGAAAACAAAAAATAAATAAAGAGAGAAAATGACAACTAACCTGAATTCTGCTGTCTGTTTCATTTATGGCGGAGTGTTCCGAACAACCATCCCTGCTTCTGACTGCTGCTCATTTTGAACCCTTACTCGTACACTACGCATTCTACCATAAATTGGCGGAATTCAGACGACGATACACCAAATTATTCAACGAATGCGCCATTTCACAATTCTTCGCACTTTTACTTCCCACTTACACACTATTAATGATAAGCCACAACAATTTTAGGTTAAAGTTCAAACGACTATATAATCAAGTGAAACATGTCCTAAACTGTCTTAAACACAAAATTTATTTTTAAACGTAATTTAACAGTGTAAAATATTATTAAATTTTGTGAAACATCCATTTAAAATGAAAACACCCATTCCAGCCGTAGTAACCTCTAGAGATATCTTAGGACAAAATACATTTAATGATATTTCGAACTATACAACCTTTGAAGTAGGGGAACACTGGGTCCCCTAGATTTTCCAAAAAATCTTGTTTTTAAATTGGATTGAGTTTAGTACCTAACTATACAACTTTTGAGCATTACATCCAGTGTTCCACTAGATGTTTCGGAGCATTCATGTATTTTAATTGAACTGGGACTAGTATAAAGTGTAAACATCCACTCCAACCGTAGTAACTTCTTTGAAATATCTTAGGATAAAGTAATTTTAATGTACGTTTTTATTAGTTTTAGGACAAGTTCGGAAAAACTTGAAAGTCGTTCTTAACTAGAGTGGATTCAATAAACAATAACCTAAAATCCATCATTATTCGCACTTACCTCGTCATGTCGTGATTTTACGGTTTACTTGTAAAACGCGCACTTTATGTCTGAAGCACCTGGTTATACACAAACACTGAGTTTATAATTTGAATCAAAAACATACTTGCGAATGAATAGCAACAAAATAACATTCAATTCGGCTTGGCCTAGTCTTGGATCGCCGTTCTTCGGCACCATTCACACTACGCATGATCACTACCTCACTGTCCAAGTTCGTAAAATTTAATTTTTGACTACACTCGCTTGCTGGCTTGTAGACAACACAAAAACTGATACACACAACAAAATGTAGCATGCGTCCTGGCTAAGTTTGGAACCCCCCATTTTCTGCTACATGAGCTACACAATAAACCACTCGACTGTTACGGTTTAAAAAACTCGTGTTGTATTTTTATCACCGGCAAAATTTCCATTTTTGTACTGCATCGCTTCCTTAAGATCTTTCTTGTTTTCTTTGGTTTTTGGTCCGATCTGTTCCGCATCGGTTCAACGAACAAAATATCTCTTTTACTTCTTTAACCTCATGCGGATTTGTTTCTTGGTTAATATAACAGTTCAGATGAGCTGCGCGTGAAAGGATGGTTGGATATTGGAGTTTGGTGAGCTTAGAACGGGATGAGGAAGTTAAGAAATGCTTGACCGAGCGAGGTGTTGAGAGGCGGTTTAGAACCGGCTAACTAATGTTTGGTGATTATCTGATTTATTATTGCTTTGTATGAGCTTTTAATTTTACTTAGAAATTTTGCCATTCGAAAAGCTTATTCCAACCAAAAAATGATTACACGTGATGGCATAAACAAGTTCCTATTCAGTAACTTGTTCGAGCGAGACGCGATGTGAGTTTGTAAGGAATACTATTACGTATTTATTTTGTTATAAATATTCAAGAGAAAGAATTTTTAATAGAAAATCATTTTGGTTGGAAATTTTAGTAGGAGCAAGCTTTTGCGTTTTAGTTCTTCTTAGAAAATAACTCAAATCTTAATTAAAACAAAAACTAATTTTGTAATATTTTTTAAAAATCTGATTGTAAACAAAATCAACCATTACGTAGATTGAGTCACCTATGAAAAACTGCGCATTTTCATCTGTTTTTCTATTCTAGTTATTCCCCGGGAATACTGCACTGGGGATAGTAATTACAGATAATTTTTTTCTGGCATGCTATGGTAAAAACTTAGTGTTAATTTTATTTTAAAACAAAACAAAATTGTGAACAAAATTTACATCAAACTTTTTAGTAGGCCAGAAAAACATGTAAACCACAAGTAGATTCTTTGCCCAATTCCGAGGGAATTACCAGAATAGGGCCACTGGTGATTCTCAGTACAAAATATCTTCTTGGTTCCCTAAAATTGCACAATCACAGAATTATTTTCCACTTTTTTCGACGGGTTAGATTGTAGGCATGCGGTATTTCTGTTAGACCTAAATTTTTTTTATAGAATTTTAAATATTTTTTAATTTGGTTGGGACAAACCAACTATTCAAAAACTTTCCGGTGGTCCTTTTCCTTAAAATAATATTCAGTAATAACTTTTTTAATTAAGAATGCGAGGTTCACCATCAGTGAACAACAACTGAACACAGTTTACATCTGTACTTAACCGTTGAAATGACCGTTTACAGTTGCATATAACTGCTACAGGAAACTCATATACTAAAGAAACTTTCTATAAGGAAAAATCATTGTTGTTCAATAATCTTTTCCACCGAAATAATCTTTTCTTTCGGTACATCTTATCAAAAAATAAATAAATGAATTGCTTCAGGTATTTCAGTTTGAAACCGAGCACATTTAAAAGGAAAATCAAGTACAGAAGAACACGGGTTGTGTGTTGTACTCGATATATCTGTCTGTAATAACAAATATCGAATTTCCTATAATCTCAACGTAATAATCGAGAATTATGACATTTATTTGATAAGAGTGATGATATATTAGATTTAATGGAAAATTCCGATACCAAAAATTACGAAAAGTAAGTCATTCGAGATAGTTACAAATACAAAAAGGAATAGGAATTTATTTAATTTGCGTGTGAAATAAAAACAATAAAATTGAAAATAGCGTGCTATAAAATTGATGAAAATCAAAATGTCTAAATTTAACACGAAAATTTAATAATTTTTCCTCTTTATTTTCCTTTGTTTTGTATTTATATATCCTTTTTATGGGTACTATTTGCTTTTGTTTTTATTTAATACTAATTTGATTACAAAATGCTTGATAACATCTAATGTTTTGAAATGGAACGAAAAGAAGGAAAGAAATTGATCCGCTATACGGTGACGTTAAGCATCGTATAACAGATTTAGAAATATTCAATCGATTTCAAAATGAAATAATTCCCTTTAGTGGCATGGTTTTATATTCTTATGCATGTTCGAGAATACATTTTAAGTCAAGCGATACTTCATGTTGTGTTAGCTTTTTTATATCTCGTATAAAGTTGAAAATTCTATATTAAAATAAAAAATCATTTTCACAATGTATGGAGAGCTCTAAAAGTTGAGTGACTTTACATTTTTTCGCCATCATCATAAAAATTGGGAAAACAAATTTTTTTAAGGAGTTAATAAAACTATGGATGAAACTCGTAGGATAAACTTTTTATATGTATAAAATAATCTGCTCATATATGAATTCTTATAATATGACATATGCAAACTAACAATAATCTGAAATATTAAACACAACAATGTTTTGTTAAGCTTCTTTCGTTTATTTAATAATGATCCATAAAATACAACGTCATCTTTTAGTGGAGTCTGATTATTTGGTTTGAGTACATTTGTTTTAACATTTACTTAAGGGTTGTATCGTCGTCGATCGGAATACGAACTTTTTATATGTAAAGATAAATGATTTTCGTTTTATTCATTCTTATTTATTAGACAAGGTGGTATTTTGGCGGAAGAGGGAAAATTATGGAAGACAAAATAGACAGTAAATTTTTTTCTTTCCAAAAGATTTAAGGAATGTGTTTTTACAACTTAAGCTTCAATTCCATTAAAACAGCGTTTTATTTTGCAGAAATTTAGAACGAGATAAAAATATAGGTTATCTCCGTGTGTGTACATCAGTAAACAAAAAAAATTCTGAAATTTTTTGTTCTTGAGTTGGTTGCAATAATTATAAATAAAAAATATCAAACTAAGTATTTTTTATGGCAACCAAACTGAAAAAAATTCCCCCACTCTCAGCAAACTTTTATTTGTTCGATATTTTTATGGTGTAGTAACATTACATACATTTTTTGTGCTTGGTGAGTCAACACACTTAAAAATGTATTTTTGGAGAAATAATATTAGGAAAATTTGAATTTGTCAATTTTTTGTATTTCCAAACAATTAAAATTGTCCTTAGTTTGATACAAATTGGTTAGAAGATTGTTGAAGTTCGTTTTCTACCGATTGTTAGTTTTCGTTAAAAAATTCTCAATTCAAAATTTAAAAATAATACCAACTGTATTGTGAGATCGTTGCTTTTAACTAGGGCAAAATAGTTCCTTCGACTACAAAAAACACTCTACCTAGGTAACACATTGAAGAGAGCGATGTATTGGGAAATGTTTTATAAAAAAATATGATTAAAATTAAAATGTATTTTAATTTATCTAAACCCTCATATAATCTCAACCAAATCAATCCTGTTTTGTCTAGTCCGGCTAGTTAGCAATTTTAAATTTTCTGGTTACTTCCATGACGAGCTTCGGATCTCGAAATATTTTACGATTCGTTTTTAACCCATGCTGAAATAATAAAATGTATAAACTTGTATCAATTCCGAAAATATTATGTACCGCAAAAGTTATAAACCAACGTCAATGTACGGTAATCTGAGTACACTCGACAAACGTATTTTAAATTAGAAGAGAATACTCACTCTTTTATTTGCGAGTCGAGCTCTGTTTTAATCACAAATGATTGTTGCAGATGTGGTAAAAGAAGCTATTTTCATGTCCCGAATACATTATATCGAAGTCTCAAATTTAGTGCTGCTTATGCTATAGTATTTTGGTCTTACGTCGATTTGACTGTCAGTTCTTGATCGTTGTTACTTTACGGAACTAAATGTGTCTATGTAAAACAAAAATCTAGATCACACATTCTATACTACGTACGCATAAACTATTTTCGGGCCGTATGGGTTGCTTATAAATATTTTGTCGGATGTCTAGTGCTAGTCAATCCTTATCGACATTCAACTTTTGATATTCGAGGCTGGAAAATTCCAACATTAGCCGTGTTTCATGACACCTATTGATCCGGATCAGTTCAAATTTTATATGGAAAATCTGACCCAAATTTTGTTTTAGATCACAAATTTTGATTTGAAATCTAGTAAGCACCTTTGCGTTGTTTCATGAAACATGAACTAAACCGGATCAGATCAAGCATCAAGAAACACATCATTATCATGATTCTTAAGGTCAAAAAATATGAACGTCTTATCACAGCTTTTGCATTTGTGGGGTCGCTTGAATGAATATGCTTCATATGTACTTTAAGTGCCCGTTTTGTTTTATAGCCATCACTACATTAGGCAAATTTAATTGGTTGGTTGGTCATGAATATGGATGGCATTGTGTAACTGAAGATCACTTAAATTATCGAACATTTATTTACAAACTTGGCACTGGCTATTTCTCTCCACAGCGATGCAACCTCCTAAGTCGGGTGCTTGTATTTTACTAGTATTTTGACTTAGTTCAATTGTAATCTGCAATCATTTAAATTGCAATCTCAATTAGATGATCCACTTTCATCCTCATCAATCAGGATCTCATCTTGTTCACCTTTTATTGATACACTTTTTTCGAGCGGTTAATTCCTGGATGCTCTTAGAACACAAGCTGGTTGGTGCTTTTTCGAAACCTATTGGATTTATAACGTTTGATAAATTCTCATAGTGTATTGAATATATATTTACTTGCATAAGACATCCTCTTGTAAATGTTTCGTGATATCCTTCACTTGCCGTTTCCATTAGGACTTTTGTTACTTTAAAAATTTTACAGATTTGGTTGTTATTATATTTTGTCGATTTTTTTCCGCCTGGTTGAACAAATTTCACTTTAAATTTGATTATCTTAGGTTAATTATGAACTCGTCAAAAATTTCTCCTCGCATAATTTATAGCAAAACAATTTTTAGATATTTTCGTAAATTATCCAAAATAATTAAACGTCATTTTTTTTCATCACAAAAATAATATTCAATTTATTAGTAATTTTTGGGATATAAAATTATTGTCAAATATTAAAAATAAAGTTATTTCAGTTTTTTTTAAATAATTTATAGGTTAGTTTTTGTTGATGTGAAAATTTCCCCAACTTTTTATACCATAAATAAATATATTGTATCTCAGTCGCGTTAATGTATATTTTAGTTCTTGTTTTTGTTACATTCTCAGCTAAATTTGTCTGTTTTCTGGCAGAATAGCGGCTTTAATATAAGTAATTGTTTACTCACTGCTACACCGAAGTTAACGAAACTGGTATGGATAAAGATCGGTTTGATTAAAAAGCCTAGTTTCTTATTGAAACTAATGAGACTCATGAAATAAGGTAATCTTGATTTCCTACTGCTTGTAATATGAAGCTTGGGGTCACTGTGGAGATTGATGATTTTTTGTAACTAAAGGATCGTGAGATTTGCATGATCCACTCAAGAAGACGAAAGTGGACGTGGTAGTGATATTCGGTGCACCATGTGTGCCGCTGGATCATGGAAGTTGCATGATTGAGACCGACGCTAGAGGAACGCGAGTGTGAACCAGATGGTGTTGTTCCTGTACCATGCGTGTCAGCGCTGTGTATGAAATGAAAAACAAATGTGCGCCGTATTGCTGTTTCTTGTAGTTTTTACAGCTGTTTCTGTTGTGGCCGCTGTTGTTGCTGCGACCGCTGCGATTGTCGCCACTATCCGGCTCCCTCGGGGGCGTTTTCGTCATTTTTAGAAAAATGTCAGCCCATGAATTTATTGCTGTTAGGATGTGCTGGCTTTCAACTATTCTTTAACAAATTTTATTTTGCAATGAGGGTGGTTGCGGTCGCCTCGGCATTGACCCGAAAAAGATTTATTTTTCCACGTGGGTGCGCTCGCATATTGAACTCACACACAAAAAATAATGTTAACACCACACGCCACTGATATATTTTTATTTTTCCACTCAGTTTTTATTACTTAAATTATTTTTTTCAATGTTTTATTAATTTTCACACGGTAAAAACCAAATAGGCCATTATATTGCACCGCACCATGTCGCATAATATTGTACCATGTCGCATAATGTTGCACGATGTTGCGTTATGTTGCACCATGTTTTGGAATATTGCGCTATTGTGCGTGATGTTACAGCATGTTGCTTGATGGTGTTACTTGTTGAGGAATGTTGAGTGATGTTCCACTATGCTGCGTCATAGTGGTTTGTGCCGTCTTTTCACATTTTATTTGACATTGACGATTTTGATTAAATTTGGCGGCGGTACAGGGTTTTGTAATGCATGGAATTAACTAAAAGGCGTTTTGATTTCTCGATAATCCATTTAGGAGTCCTCAGGGCCACCATGTTGCACGTTTTGTATGGTGAGGCACCAAGTTGCGTGATATTGCACAATGTTACGTTATTTGTCGCATCATGTTGCTAGATATTGCACCATGTTGCATTATGTGTACCATGTTGCGTGATGTTCCACCATGTTGCGCGATTTTTTAGTATGTTGCTTCGCGGTGTGTTTTGTGTTTTTGTAGAATGTTCCACCGCGGCCTTTTGAAAATGTTGGTTATTATGAGTAACAATATTGGTTTTTAGTTTTCGCTATCTCAGTTTTGACCTTGGTCCCGTTTGCACATTTTGTTCCGCCTCGAACGATTTTTATGGCGTCTGATGCGGCCCGGGTCGACTAATATGATTTTGATAAAAAATAGTGAAGAGAATACAAGGGGATCAAATGCCTGAATCGATTTCGATGGCTGCTAATTTCGGGAAAATTCGTTTAGTAGGTCCTTTGGTGATAAAGATTTTATGATGCCAGGAATGGATTGCGATGAGTCCTAATTTTTGGAAAATTTATTTAGGGTTTTTCGGGTCGAATTACCTATAATAAAAATGGGTGAAATTGATTTTCGGGTGCTAAGAATTGATAATGGGTTCTAAATTCATGAAACCTTGTTTAGGGGGTTCTCAAATGTTATTCGGGTTCCTATTTAAATAAAAATATTGATTCGAACGATTTTGATAAAAAATTTGAGAGAAGATATTTTCGATGTTCAGAAAATAATTGGAATGGGTCATGATTTTGGAAAATTTGAATAGAGGAGCTCCGAGTTAGCCCCTACTTTAAAACTTTTTGTAGATATCTGCCGAAATGTTATTATTTGAAGGGCAAAGATAATCACAGAACATAAAGGAAAACTCGTTTTTTATTTATAATAATAGCAGTTCCTCCTCAACTTGCCCAAGGGATGTTTCGTGTCATAAGACTTCGTAACCATTTAACCTGAAATTGTGTGAATCGGTTAAATGAGATTCAGAAACTAGCATAAGATCAATATCGTGTTTTGCTAGGACGTGTTGTAGTTCGATATTGTGTGGGCTAATACCGCTTACTTTCCAATGGCATATCTTCAGATAATTTATCGAAGACATTTTAGTTTCTGGATGATTATGGTTTGATTTTGTAGCATTCCTTGTAGGATATTTTGCGTTGTTAACATTAACTGTATCATCAGTTGCATGCATTTATTCAGGGTAGGTTTGGCATTTGAGGATTCACCTTGGGTGTAGCTTTATACCACCGCCTGGGACGTGATAATTGAATAATATTTCTAGGCTGGGCATGCACGGTAGTTTGCAGTGTGGTTTCCACCGCAATTGCTACATTTATTTTCTGTTGAGGAGTTCGTTGGTCTTGGATAACTTTTGGTTTGGTGTAGTTCACTGCATATGACGCACACTGATATCAACTTGCAATTAGTTCTTGAGTGAGCATACCCTTGGCAGTTTAAGTATAGGAAGTACTTTAGTTTATATATTGGATGAAGTTATCATTTGTGCAAAATGTCTACGCTATTTTCAACACCAACATATAGACAACTCCAAAATACGCGTAGAGAGGATTACGACGTCCAGACGAGAACTATATACAGCTGTTTTGTAGTCTACCTTAAACAAAACACTATACACAACAATAATTTCAACTATGTGGTTTGTTCTTTCATTTTTTCAGGATTTTTCTCCAATTTCCAAGAAAAATAAATTACTTCATTTACATCGCACACAATTTCCGAAACTTTCAATTTAAATAATATTTGTTATTGTCATTATATCATGCTATGCACATACGAGTATGACGACACAGTACGCCATATACATAAATTTACGTTATAAAAGCACCAAAAAATGTTGTGTACCTCAAAAATTGTTACCGCAAATATTTTTCGTTCCAAATGTGTCACTTTTTTACGATTTCAAACACCCTTCGCAAAAGGAAAATTCAAATAAATATGTATAGGAAAATTTATGAAACAAAACGTCTGGAAATAAAAGTTGTCATTAATTCTGCTGCTCTGAATTTTATTTTTTGAAATATGTGTACCAATTTTTTTTATTATTTTGTTTATTTTGAAGATGATATGTGTCTTCGAATTTACTTAGCACATAGGATATGAAAATTCGTAAAAAAAATCATTCGACATTTTTTAAGTATATTTATTTAAAAGACTATATTTAAAAAAACAACTGACAACATTTCTGGTACATATCATTTCTGGGAATGAATATTATTAGCACATTGATTTTAGTAAGATTTGCATTATTATTATTATGATTATATTTCCCTTATCAGTTGGATATTTTCCTTATCTAAATATTCGCTCAGAATAATAATAATAATAACGGTACATAAAATTAAATATGTCCTTATACAATTTTTTTGTTTTGTTATTGTGTGAATCTTGTTCACATAAAATCCTTACAGGAATAAAGTGGTTTCCTCTTGAGACCAAATAACGGCACATATACCTCTATATAGGATAGTAAACAAAATACTGTGAAGATTTCATCTTGTGTATTCATCTGTTGGCCTGAAATATTTGCAAAGCAAGAACATGATAAAATTGTTGTAATAAAACTTTGATTTTTCATTTGCATGCGTTACTTCTAAAGAAACACACAAGTTAAAGTTTGAACCTGTCGCTTAATATTCAAGCAACTTCTTAACAACACAACATGAAGAATATAATTTTTTCAACATATGTTACACAGCCTCCCTACAACACTCGAATACATACAAACGAACAATTTTTTTCGTTTTCGTTAGACAGTCCACTGTTGTCATTTTTATTAGATCTTAAAATTGAATGGTTTGCTGAATAGGGTGGAATTTATTTTTATATTGTGATTATATAAATAAAAAAATATATATTTTCATGTGATTTTTCTAGTTTGGTTGTGTGTTGTTGTATAGAAAATAACAAGAATATACTGAATTAATTTTATTATGGAAGGTCTATCGACTTTTCTATTTATTAAGTGAAAAAATTTTCACTGAATTTACATTTTCCGTTAATATTTTAAGTTCCACACACAATTCAACCAGCATAAAAAATATCTAAAAATTTTTTTGTTACCCTAATAATATTGTTTGCCCCATTCCAACCATCTTTAAATAAGATTTTAGCAAAGTGTGTTGCCTAATTGTTGGTTAAAAATTTAAAATATTTTTTTTATGTTTTTTAAAATATTTTTTATGTATTATGTCCCTAACAGGATTTTATGATAATTACATGCTTATAACTAATAATAATACTCGTAATTATATAGTTTTTTTTATTGAATTTAATATTTTAAGTGCACACAACAAATGATCAAAAAAGTCGTAAAACTCTTTCAAACTATAATATTGACCAATAGCTCTAGTTTACAGTACGTTATGAAATCCGTATGTCGATAATTACACCAACCGCTTAATATATATAATTGTGATGTAATTTAAATGTGATAAGAATAACTATTAACACATTTTATGAATTATGCCGCAAGTAAATTGATTGGTCTTGCCTATAATTAATGAACTACATGTTACTTAGTTTCATTACTTAATTTACATATTATAATAGTTGCTTATCTCGTATCTTTAATTATTCTGGTACGCAATTAAAAGTAGTCACACGGGAATGTACATATGATTAATGAACAGAAACACATCAAAAAGAAATAGCTTTACACATTAGGTGCATGTTTGTTGACGTGGATTTCGTCCATGACTTTAGACTGTCTTGCACTTAAAACGGAAATTGGATTTAGGGCAACATTTTACTGATTTCTCTTGAATCCTAAGGTTTTTAATGTGTAACTTTGTATTTTAGACTTCATTAAAATACAACCCTTCAAAATAATAATGCTTAATAAAATACTCAGACCCTCGTGAGCTGGCCTTAATGGATTAAACTAAAATTATAAGTACAACCTCATGACCATATTACCATTAACCTATTATTATGAATTTGCCCTGTAAAATCCAGTGTGTATCACTGGATTATGATGAATACAGTTATAAATTTGGCGCTTTACAACAACAATTCTCGTAATTTACACCGGAATATTCCTGAATTTACTGAAAACACAACAACAATAAATAAATAATTTTCACTATTATTTATTATTAATTCACTTTTCCCAATCTACATAAATCACCCAATTTGTTTCATTTTAAACACTACTAATAATTTTCCTCACTGTTCACTTTCACGTACTGAATCTCATAAATGACTGTCATTGCATCCGTATTGTTACGAATTTTCCCTGTCAAATCCGGTTCGTATCACTGGATTATGAATATTCTTATAGAATTTGACGGTTACAACAGCAATTCTCGTAATTTACACTTCCAAAATATTCGCAAAAATACCGGAAATAATCTCCGAATAGTTTCCAAATAATTACTAAACAATTACGCCGCTACTGGAATATGCATACAATATTTTTCTCACTTTTATTTTATCAACACTAAATCACAACAACAAATAATTTCTACAATTATTTATTAATTCAGTTAATACACCATTTACAATTTTTAATTACACCACTATATTCACTTAACAGTACTTATTATTTTCCCGCGATTCACTTTCGCGTTCAATCTTTAGCGTTTCGAATATCCCAAATGATACACCAAGACTGACTCACTGCATTCGTTGCACTCGAATTTATGCACAGATCAAATAATATAGATTCGTCTGGATTTATTCTAGAGGTTATGTTTTAATCCGGTATACAACAAAACTTATAAAACCAACTACCTTTAGTGCCAATACTCAGGCCCAGATACCACCATTCTCAAAACAAAATTTGGTAATGTTCTAAACCCTCAATGAGCAATTTTGTTGAATATATGTCTCGCCAATGCCTAATTAATTGCCCATCCTCCCAATAGGCGAGATCTTGGTTAACATTTAGTTATGTTTCACACTTATTTTGCGATAATCTGGAATACCACTAAACTGTCATAAAAATACCTCTAATGGTACTACTAATACCTAGAGGTAACTAATGTCATTAAACTGATTTACGCTGAAGTATGCCCATTTGGTTGGTGGATGGTTGGATGTAAAGTATATGTAAATATGTAAAGATATTTTGCTAACCTGCAACCAAGCTGCCACAAACATCGTTGCTTACAAACTACTCAGAATGACGCCTGAAAACCAATATTTTTATGAAAATGGACTAAGACTACATAAGATTTTGGTTAAACCTGGAATTTTTGGTGACTTAATTGATAATGCTATACTAACAGTCCAATTTGTAAAAAGTTTCAATGACATTTTCGATAGTCTAAATTAAAAGTTAATTAAATGTATTTAAACTTCTAGAAGACAGCTTACCATTCAGACAAACTAAAAATTATTTCGAAAAGTGAAAAGTATTCTAAATTTATAACAGCGTTGCAAAACCACCATAAATGCACACATTATGAACGAATAAGGATTCCCTTTGAAAATTATTTGTTATTTTAAGAGAGAAATGGGCACGAATTTTGCTACTTTTCAAAACTGTATATCGGACGAAACTGAAAACATAGACTTAGACTGGCAAAGTTTTAAGTTTGAATATGAAAACAGCATAAATCACCTGGCGGAATTAACTAATTTGTCTGCACCAGATGAAATTATTGAAGCGGTTGATTTCAGAAGGAGAAGGAGGAAGGCAGCAGGACGCATCTGAATTTTTTTAAGTAAACGTTAATTTGGGTTCTCTGACAGCCCCGTCAGAAAAATTTGATCAAATTGCTTGATCTTTGGTAAATTTATTTGAAAAATACTACCACAACCATTGCAGTTCTCCAAAAGTAAGCGAACTTCTAACAAATATCTGTATTGAAATGATAGCACCGTAGTATACTTTCTTTTTTACCCGATCTAAATAATGTATGTTACGAAGAAGTTGAAAAATGTATAATCAAACGTATAACAAATTTATTAAAGGATATTAAAATTTTATAAAGGAAACAAAAACTTTAACAACTAGTTTTATTTCCTTGTATCTTTCCTCTCCTCAGTTTGTTTGAAATCAATGTTGCTGTTTCCTTAATTTAACTTAAGATCACTGATTTTCACCATCTATCACTAGGTTTTTTTTTGTTAATTTACGCAATACGTAAAATAAAGTAAAAAACCTTTATGTGAAAGATAACTTCTGGCTAAGTCACACCGCATCCCCAATGCAAACAACTTTTCCTTATGACTTTTGCATTATGAAGAGCATACTCAACTCGGTGACCGAGTAGTTCCGACGGGCAGAGCGTCCGATAGTTTGTGTGTCACAAAAACTAAACGCCGCTCAGAGAAACTACTCGGTCACCGAGTTGGAGTGTTACGCTGCCGTTCTGAGCGTTTAGACCGTATATTTAAGGGTATTCATTTACTATTTATACGGACCATGTTAGCTTGCAGTGGTTGATGGCCCAGAGGGATTTGTCCGGGCGGTTAGCTCGTTGGGGCTTAAAGCTTCAAGCTTTCAATTTTCAAATGGCATAGCGGTAGGGATCGCAGAACGTTGTTTCGGATACCTTGTCTCGTGCTTTGTGTGAAGGGATTAATTTCGATGATCACCCTATTAAATCTAACGCTGACAACCTATTGAAATCGCCTGTTAGTTCGCCAATTGGTTGAGGATCCCTCGAGTCAATTCAATTTGAGCCCCTACATATAGATCTGTCAGATCCAGCATTTTGGCAAACTAATTATGTGAATCTAGTTCAGAAAGTTCAAAATGCCAGACGCTCATAGCAATCTCAGAGTATAAGAGGGAAAAGTTGTTATCACCCCAACTATGGTTTGCGATATGAAGATACTGACCTACCGATTTGGTTAATGGTTATACCGGACATATTAACCCCTTAAATTATTCAACAGGCTCATTTACCACCTTCGTCTGCTCACATGAGTGCATCCAAGACCTTAGAAAGGATTCAGAGACAATTTTATTGGAAACGAATGGCGCAAGATGTAAAAATTATTTATTAAGAACTGCAAAGAGTGTAAAATGAATAAAGCTGCAAACTATTCCATGAAGCCTCAAATGGGAAATCAATCTGAGTCGACTCGTCCCTTTCAAAAACTGTATATTGACTTTCTCGGGCCTTACCCTCGTTCTAAGCGCGGAAATACGTACATACTCATTGTTTCATTATTCAAAGTTTACCTTGCGTAAACCCCTCCGTGAAGCCTCAGCTTCTCTGCTATCATAATACATGGAAAATGAAGAGTTTAATGTGTTTTCTGCTCCCGAAATAGTTTTCACGGACAACAGGAAACAATTTATATCCAAGCTATTCCAGGATTTGCTACATAAGTGTGGAGTGACACATACACATACGCCTATTTACTCCTCTCAGAGTAATGCGTCAGAACGTGTAAATCGTACGGTGCTAGCCGCAATTCGTTCATATTTCTCTGACAGCAACACCGAATGGGGCCTACATTTGGGGGAGAAATTGGCGCTACTCTTCGAAACGTAAATCGTTCCTTCACAACCTTTTCTCCCCATTTCTTGGTATTCGGGCAACATATGGTTTTGGTACAGATTATCAAGGGCGACGACTGCTTAGAGAAGTAGATGACAACTTTCTATACATCGAATATAAACCGGATCGCCTGAATATGGTTCGAGATAACGTTTTGCATTATTTAAAGGTAGCATACCAAAAATGTGCGCAGCAATATCACCTGCGTAGCCAACCTAACATGTTTAAAGTGGGCCAAGCCGTATTTATCAGAACACTCCCGCAAAGCGACGCCGCAAATAAATTATCCGCAAAGTTAGCTCCAAAATGTATTCCTGTCCTCATAGACGCCAAAGGTGGTAATGTGGCATATAAGATTAAAGATTTAAAGGGCAAACCCGTAGGAACATAACACGGGAAAGACATTAAAATTTAATACGATTATTGCTTATTATCCGTTTACATTACGTTATCCTTGCAGTAATATCTTATGCCCGGCAATGAGACTTTCGCGGGTGTGAGTCGTCCCCACGATTTGCAACGCCAGTCAAATAATTTTTACCACCGTTGCAATTTTGGGTTAACATTGTAATAATTAGATATACAATTGTGTGGTTGTTCAGTAAAACGATCGTTCGATATTTATACCGTTTGATGAGATATACAGTTTTCTTGATGGGTTGGTCAGGACGTAAATGGCAGTCAAGATTTGTTTTCGAAGCAAAACACTTATATAGTTAATTTAGAAGTGTAACCGAGTGTAAAAAGTGTTACTGCTATACGAAGCGTGTTTGTGACATTGTTTACAAAAAGTGTTTGTGTTATAATTGAGAGTGAATAAAAGAAATTATGAAATGATCGAAATAATAATTAATCAAACGACTAAAACTGAAAAAACATATTGGTAGTCAGTGAACGTAGTTAATTAAAAGTACAAATACGAAAATATATTGTGTGTTCATCATACAATTTTACGATGATATCTATTAAACACAAACTATAAAATTGTAAAAAAAACGAATTTATAGAGTAAAATTATAAATATATAAAAAAATATATAATGCGTGTTGTTATTTCGTACCCTACCAGTCATTGGGGTTTCATTTCATTGAATGTGGTTGGTTGCTATTATTTAAATTGCCGATATTATAAAGTACTTTGAAATAAGTGTAAAGTGTAAAAAAGAATTAACATAACTATCAAATTAAAATAATAAGTGAAACAGAAGTTAAGCAAAAATGTAAAACTAACATAAAACAATCCAAATATATCGTAACGTACCATTGTTAAATAATAAAAAAAAAATTGAAATTTTCTGAATGAGATTTTGATCACAACATCAACAGTACGGCCATTAAATACTCGCCCATACGATTTTATGTTGTGGTTTATGGTGGTAAAGGTTATATCGGCCAGTAAAGAGGCAAATCTTAGTAAAGCGGCGTCTCTAATCAATTCGACCGCACATACGATTTTATGTGTGATGTCACGACATTTTGCAAACACTTATTGCAATCTGGGGTGCACGAGCGATTGCGGCTGGCGGCGAAGCGGTAGTTCCCGAACAAGGACGCAGCGAGATATTGGGATACTTTATACTTTGGAATTAATTGCAAGTGAATAATTTTATTGGTACATTTTTATCTGTAATTTTAAATTTCTATTGGATTTGTAAACCGTTATGTTTTTCTCCGGGTTTGATCAAAATTTATTCATATCCATGGGTCGTTAAATAAAAACAAAATAGGGAATGAAATTAGAATCGGTTGGTTGATTTGCATGTTGTGTGACTGTAACTTCAAATAAAGGATAAAGTTAGTGTTAAGAAATGCGGTTAATTCTAAATTGCTGGTAGCCTTGGACCACCCACTCCGTACCGACGAGTGATAGCCGGAAACAAGTCTACCGCCCAATATACGCTACAGCAATATTCTGCTAGCAACAACTATCTCATTTGGATGATAAGGGTTGTTACAACTTATAGAAAGAATAAAACTCGAACTAAACCATACCTCATTATTATTTATTCGTTTACAAAATTTTGACATACGAGTATTAACTAAAACCTCTCAAGTTTTCCGAAAATTAATTTTTAAAACATCAAATTAAATTGAAATATAGTTTTACAAAATTATATTACGCAACAAAAACTTATTGTTAGTCAAAATTTTATATTGTGATACGTAGCAAGAGATATAGATTTCGATATCGTTCCGTTTGAATCATAATAATAAACAATTGGCATTAAATTCAAAACACGGTCAAAGGCAAAAGTCAAAAGTTTAATAACTTTTTTCATAAGGAGACCACGACCCTAACCTACAATATTTCTCAAAATATTTTTCACACATTTCTGAAAAGCAAAAGTCATAAGTTTTCTACTGGAGATGCGCTGTTATCATTCGTAATTCTGCCGGAGTTTGTTGAATAAGCACTTTAAGCACGTTGTCAATTGCAACAAATAGTAGAATCATTAATTTGAAAACGCTCGATTGAACGTATGGAGCCATGATTTTGGATGTTTTTCTTATGTGAAATTACAACTATTAAAATTTGCCACTATTCCATTTTTAGTCATTTCGTGAGCGCTGATAATCAAATTTTACATAAAAGCACAGCTTTATTTTATTTCGATAAGTAGTATTTTCTTTACACTACCAATCGTCAATAATTATATTTGCATCTCTAGTCTAAAGCGCCTGTTCTTCGTTTTTGGGGCTAGATGTAAACCACATTTACTATTCCTGCATCTAATTATTCACATATTATGAAAAAATGACAAATGTAACTTTGTAACTTTTTGTGAAATTTTCTTACGAATTATACTTTCCCAACAAAATGTTTGTAAATAACTAATTTTCAAAATTCTTCGCAGAATTGGATTGTTTTCGGGCGTCTAGTAAGAAACATCACCAACTCAAAGAGGCTTCGATGATCATTTGTATTTTAGATTAATAAATAATAAGGTTTTAAAGTTTTAACCAACTGACCGATATACTGGATGGAGCATACTAGCATGCTGAAGGAATACGTTTCCGATTCGTTACATTTTTAAACATTCTTCCAACAACATTCCAATTTGTATTATCCATACCGAGCGATATTTGACGTAGCGCTAAATTGTGTCCACCATTCACTTTATGTAAGATATTAACAACAATTTTGGAATACTCGTCAAAAATTGCTAGAGCCTACACATTTTTGTAAAAGTAATATTAAAAGTTGAAATTTTGACCGTGAAATCGATATTTTCAAAAAATCAATGAATCTCCGTTTTTGCTTTAGAATATCGACTGACACACACGTACATTGAACATTGTAAACTCTGTTTTTCGATAATTAAAACGGCATATCTAGAAATCTTGAGATAAACCATTTTCATGGTTACTACTCTTCATTTTAAGAAGGAAGGAAGGGGAGTAGGGAGGTTGGTGGCTTGACGACAAGGAAAGACCAAACCCGAATACGAAAAAAATATTTAATACATTTTCTGCTTCTTTAACCTTTTACAGATTATTATTAAAATTGGCCTTACTCATTATTATAATTATCCCAATGAGGTCCAGCACTCACGGGTTGCCCACAGACAATGAACTAAAAAGCCTGTATGTTTATACGAACAATAAATGATTATTAAAATACACCTTTGTTGACCGTCAGTAAAAAAAAATATTTACCCACAAAAAACTATGTTCAGGATAATAAACCTGGAATTAAAATTTAAATCTTATGTAAAACGTGAATTAAGTTATAAGTCACTTATATTGTTATAATTTTACAAGTTTGAATTGTTCACACAGCTGTAGTTATTTAGCTAAAATTAATTAATGTTATTATTGGTTTAACTGAATTATTTTGTATTTAATTTATAAAATGTATTAACTATATTATTAGCTTACCTGGTGTTATCACTCCATAAATTTATCGCTAACGGTCTTTGTTTACCACTTTTCCATCTTCTGTGTTATCGCTAGAGTGATAAACAAATACACTGCCATCTCGTTTTTAATAGTTTAATTTAAACTTCAACAGTTTAAATATGGAGAGATTTCGCCGCGTTATTTTTGTTGGAAATATTTCGAGCTGGGCAGAAATTGTATTGGAAATTTTCTGAGTAAATTATTAACTAAAAGAAAACGTAGATTAGCTGTTGTGAGAAACAAATTTATTTTCTATTGGAACCGAAATTTTGGAACAGAACCCTAACAAGCTAACAATAATATTTTCTACTTCTTGGCCACGTTTTCTTTAGAAATCCACAAAATCAAAATTCAAATTTAATATTTTACACAATTCGCAATAAAATATAAAAACTATACAGTAATTTGCATTCAAAGGCTATACAAATCTAAATCAAAACAAAGTTCCCATACATATACAAATTTATGGAATCCTTTTCTTGTAATTTTTTTACTTTATTAAATTATGTTTCGTAAAATGGTAGAAAAAATTTTCATATTCAAAATAGTTCTCGATGAATATTTTTGATTTTTGTCTAAACTGATCTTACTTTTGTGCAATAATTTTTACATACTAGTATATACAGGTCAAGTTTTTTATAAATTCCAGGCTTTTATCTCGGAAATGGTGCAACTAAGAAAATAATTACTTATAATAAAAAAATTTCAGTGTCGAGGGGGACGTTTAGTGGTGATCTTGAATCACCTTGAAACTCATTAGTATTGGAGATTTTGGCGAAAGTTAATTTTTTAAATTAGAACCTATTTTTGAGTTAACCAGTTTTGATTAAGCAATTAAAAACTAATAAATAAATATGTTTGTTCATACGAAATTTTTCGAAAAGTGTATGGCTTCAGAGATATAAGCAAACATTTTTCTCTAAGTTCTACCATTGTTTCGTATTAACAGGAGATAAAAATAAACAAAATCAAATAATCTTTGAGTATTAAGTAAATTTTTCAGTTAGGTAATGCTAAGTCAAATACAAATTGATTTTATTTATTTGTATTTCTCATTACAACGAAGCAGTATTAGAACTCAGCGAAAATTGTTTGATTACATCTCTGAAACCATGCACTTTTTGAAAAATGTATATGCACAAAAATTCTTATTTATTTATTTTTAACTGCTTAATCGGAACACGAACGCAAAAATATAGGTTCTACTTGAAAAAACACTAATTTTCCTCAATAGTCAGTTCTCATCGTCGCTCATTGAAAGACCGCTATCTGTATTTTGTTACAAATTTAGTAATCTTGTCAAAAAGCATGCATTTTTAATGCGTCATTTGATCACGACCAGTAGAGAAACCTCTGTAAAATATAAAAATTTCGCATACACGTTTGTGTTACATCGAATCCGTCTAGAGTAGAGAGTGGCCACACAATTAAAACTAATTTTATTGTAGACCATTTTAAAAGCTAAAAGCTGTTATTAATAAAAATTTATTTTCATATTGCTGCCTCTTCCGTACAGTTCGCTTGAAAGCCACCTCCACACATTTTCCATGATATTCAAATTGGGAAAATATGGTGCCCACGCAGCAATTACACTTGCTGTACAAATTGGAACAGTATCTTGTTGGTAAATCCTTGACAAAGATCCGAAAAGCTCTTTAAATTTTAGAAAAGCCTCTTCTAAGATACGTTTTACACTATTTGCCGTAGGCACTTGGCGAAACACACTAGCACTAATTAAACACATTTTACTAAATACTTGTTTTCACCATCTACAACGGCTGGAGGAATATCGAGCAACGTAAAGGGTATGCAATCAGGAACAACTTATAGCTCCATCTTAAAGTTGTTCACACTGAGTTAGCGATTCGTTTGCACTCTATTGAGTTCGATTGGCTGGACAAAAAAATTCGTACAAAGGTAGCGGAAATTTCACATATTCAATATGTGACACAAAACGGTAGGCTGGATGTGTTGCGAGATAAGGCTTATCCATTTAACCGTAGAGGTAATAGTGGTTCGTCTGGTTTCCAATTTCATCTGCTCCTGCGCCAAATAAAATTGGCATTCAGTCATTCCAGAATCTCGCTGCAGATGCTTAAACTACCTTATTTGACCACCAACCCAACTAAAATCAGAATGTGCACTACAAATAAAGAAGGTATAACTCTTTTTCTCCTTCTTCTATAGCTCTTGCTTCTCCTAATGCTAACCTCAAAGTGATTAGTGCGATAAAGAAAAGTTACGTGACCTGATAGCATTTAAAGCGGATAAAGGCAATACAATTACTGTGCTCACAAAAGACGATTACTGTAATAAAATTTCTGATTTTATTACAGAAAGCAAAGCAATAGAGCTGGGCAGGGATCCAAATTCGTATTTTAATAGAACTGGTTTCATAAGTTTTTTCTAAGTTCATACTAATTTATTTTCGGATTTCTCGGTTAAGAACTCGGTAGAATTGATTAACAAAATTGAAGACGTCGACATTCCATTACATTCAAAACTAGATTCGTTTGGCGTGGCCAGCCTTTTCACTTTTATTTCTCTTCCAATTTAAACTTTATCTCAAATAGTTTGTAATTACTTAGATAGGGATGTTGTAGATGAGGGCATACGTCGTGAACTCAGTTTGGTGTTTGAGACTTGTATTGAACAAAATTATTTCTGTCTTGATAATACATATTTAAAAGTCGCTGTCTACTCATCGGGTCTCCTCTGTCATCTTTGTTAGCTAAAATTTTCATGAATTTTTTCGAACAAATGATTTTATCAAACAACAATCCTAATTTTCGTTATAAAGGATGATCCAATAAGAGCTTCCGGAAGTTTTTTTTTTAAATGAAACGCATTAATCCGCATTATCGCATCCATCCATTCTATGGGTCCAATTGAGCACTCTTTCGAGCATTTCGGCTTATATTTCGTTCATTACGCGTGTTTTGTTCGCTTCTAATGCAGGAATCGATTGTGGTTTATCGATATAAATAAGTAATTTCAGATACCCCCATAAAAGGTAATCTAACGGCGTTAGATTACTTTTTATGTGGGTATCTGAACGTTGCACCATCCTGTTGAAACCACAAGTCGCCACTCCAATATCTTGACTTTTTGGCAATAAAAATTCATTGATCATTGCTTTGTAGTTTGCGAGAAATACGGTCCGATGATGCCACCTGCTTCCAATAATGAAAAAGTGGTTCGAAATATATTGATTGTTTTGCGAATAGTGCGTCCAGTTGGACGATTATGAACACCATAAAGTGGTCGAAGAGCACGAAAACAATTTTTCACTGAACACTGATTTTTGAAATAAATGTCCACAATTTGTAAACATTGTTCTCACGTTAGTCTTTTTATGGTGAAATTTCAATGAATACTGAACACAATTGTCATATGAACATGACAGTTGTGACACATGAATCCCAATGAAAATCCCAATTATAAAACGCACCTCCTATTGGATCACCTTTTATACTCTTTTGGTATATATATATTGATTACATACTATAACTATGGAATGGAACTGGTAGACTGTTAGACTCATTCTTTACTTAGTTAAATTCTCAATATCCAACATTGATTTTACGTTGGAAAGAGAAGAAAATAAGTGGATTAATTTTCCAGATATAACAATAACCAGGATTAATTCTTCTGTAGACTTCAAAATTGGATGTGTTTCCGCCACGTATACAGACACTATTATCCCTAGTTCTTCAAACCGTCCCAAAAAAATTTAAAATGTCAGCATTCCACTCACTTATAGATAGGCTAATAAACTTCTCTTTCACAAATACAAATTTTAACATGGAGCTTAATATAAGTCTACAAATAGCAACGAATAATGGATATGCAACTAAGACTATATTAAAGTTATTAAAAAAAAGCTAAAGCGTCAAACCCTGACAACGTCAATTTATCCATCGAATAGTCCAACGCGGGAAAATTGGCCTCGCTTAGAATATATCGGAAAAACTATCCAACGGATTAGCAAACATCGTGTCCGATTATACCAATATTTGTTTTGCATTTTATAATAATAACACAATAAATAAAATGGTTTTTAACAATAGAGCTAGAGTTAATTGCCTTTCGAAGTCTGGTTTTTATAGGATTGATATCAATGATTGTAGTTTCTCCCATATTAGACAGGGGGCGCAATTTTGGAGTTAGAGCTTATGAACATTTATCTGGTTGCAATCAATCATACAGCTAACTTAAACAATTTAGACACATTACATATACAACCCAAAAGCAGACGCTTAGCCTTAGAATCTTACGAAATTTGAAAATTCATATTCCTTAACTTACCCAAAATATCTTTAACGAACAGAGAGAACTCCGTTTCTTGCCAATTACGGATCCCACCCTATTCAATATACCTTGAATTTTGTTACTCAACCGATGACTAATCGCTTATCTACTATCCCATCCCTTTTTTATTAGTAATTTTTCCCTAGAAATAACAGACGGTTGGGACGATCAACAGATTAATTGTTTTTGCCTATTTTTTGCCTGTCCTCTCTTTTATTTCGTTTTTGCGTTTTTTTACTTTATATAATTAAATTTTTATTTTTACAAATCAGTAGATACTTCTGATGATGACCTAACAAGTCGAAATCGATCGAGTGATATTTTAAACTTGTAGGACTATTTTAATTAAAATATTCAAAAGTTTAATTTTGTGCGAAACAAAAAAACTAGTGTTTAATAAAATGTGTTTATTAAGTTTTCTAATACAGTTTGTACGAAAGTGCAGTCATTTTATTGATATAAAAAATCAAGTAAATTGCTCTTACCGTAGTGTGACATGGCTCGCCAAACTATTACGCCACCTTGTCTGCTATGTTTTCTGTTCAAAAATAGTTCCTCTTTCCTTAAATCATGAAAATAAAACTGATGTATATCAGTTAAATTTTTTTTCGTCGGAAAATGAACACGGCTTCCATGTCTTATGATTTTTGGGAAATTCCAATCGGTTTGCTTTGCGTGATGCATTCGACGGAGGCATCTTTTGAAGTTTTTTAATTTAAGATGCTAAGTATATATTGTTAATCACTCGCCGAACCGTTGATGAATTTGAAGCAGACCTAATAATCGTTCGTATATTCTGATAATTCTCTGGGAATAGGGAACTGGGGAAGGAATTTATATGTAATTTCTGTTCAAATATTTTTATCCGGCCTACTTAGTAGAAAAGTTTGATGTAAATATTTATCAATTGTGAATAATTTTTCCATATCTAAATTGGCAGGGAACATTATTCCCCATTTAATTTTGTTTTCCTCAGCAGCCAGAAAAAAATGTTTAAATAAAAATTGCATATAAAATCTTTCCTCAGTTCTCTATTCCCGGGGAATTACCAGAATAGTGCCACTGGTTATTTAAAGTTTAAAATTCTAGTGGATCGAATGCTGTTTACGCGAAAGAAAGTTACCATTATGTTTTTTTTATAATCTTGACATCTAAACTGATTTCTTAAAATTTTTATTTGATTTTTATTTGGATTTGACATAAATGAATTTATATATTGATTCTAATTTATTTTGTAATATTTTAAGTATTGGTTTTGGTACTAAATGAACAAATTTTGCGTTTACACAACACCTCATAAATCACAAACTAGCAACTTTTACCAAACTCAAAGTTATTTTATGACAAGTTTGAGCCAAATTTATCAAAAAAAAAAACCATTGTCACAAATGCGTTAAATTATTTAATTAAACTGGATAATACAATATACGAGTACCTACAATCCACATTTACGTTTCATAAAATCGCATATAAAAAAGAATTGAATCACTGGTTGAATTTTGATACGATGATATTCATACTATCAACAATGACTTTATATGTTTTCTCTAACTATTGCATGATGACAACCGTACCGGTTCATGCAGATGTGTACATTTAAATAGTACATGTTTTTCATCAGATTTAAAATAGTTCTCGTTGCTTTTTCCATCACAAATCCAATGTTATTTTTACCTGTATCAGGTTTTAGTATGTAATTGAAACAACATGCTACCGTGTATGTAATCCACGAATATTCTATTTACAAACCATTCATGATATAGCTGCTTTATACTCGGTAACATTTGTAGCGAGGTTTTATTGCTAGGAATATTATGGTTTGCTCTTTCAACATACATACATAAGTACAAGTATTTATAATAAAGTTCATTCCCTCATTCATTCAATATTTATGGAAAGCTTTTTTTACAACTCTACTCGGTCGAGGCTTAATTCTATTTTACAATTTTGTATGTATTACATTTTACAGACAATACGAACAATTTACGAAACGTTTTAAATAAAGGATCAAAATCCATGTTTCATGCAATAATTATATCTTTATTTTTTTGTTGTTTCTATAAAACATTTTTAAACAACTTAAACATTGTAAGTAAATACATAATGGGATAAATATCATCTGGTTTTTACATTTAAGATTTTTTTTTACTTCGGTTGTTTTATTTGTTGGTTCCCAAACCCAATTTAATATTTTATCGTTCTGTGTACATTTTTATCATTAATAATATAAAGTTAAATTTGAATTTTAAAGTGTCATTTAATGGTGTTCCATGGCATTATTGATTTATATTTTTAAACCTTCTTTATTTATGTCGGGATAATATACACCATTAAAAAATTATTGCTAATAATGTTATTATAAATTTTATTAATAAAATTGTATTTTACGTCTATTTGCAGGTAAGCATTTATTCGCACAATTTTAATTAATTTATGAAGTGACATCATAAAACCGGCATCAAGCTATTTCTGGGCGAATCGATATTTTAGCTCGTAAGTCATAAAAACAAACATTATGTTTTAATTTATTTTAGTGTGTTATGAAATATGACAACATAATTATTTTTGCTTCTAGCCATACGAGTATAAAGACAAATTTTTGTGTTAAAAAGTTTGTGTAAAATGTACAAACACGAGTTAATTTTTAACCACAAAATTTTCACTTTAAACCGAATATATCAAAAATTGTGTATGTGTTTAAGAAGACTTATGTACGAAAAACTACTAAAATAATAAAGATGTAATATTATAAGAAAGCTTTCATACTTGGATAGTATTATAAGTTATGTATACTATTATAAAAAGGAACCAACAAAAAGCAAACTAAATCCCTTTGAAAATCTCTTAAATATTTTTTGTGTTACCGCAAAAACCCTAAAATAAAACAAAAAGCCTTCATCAAAACGATCATATTATTAAATACATACAAACACAAAGAATGAAAACCAAACTTTGACATAATTGACATGCCAAGTCTATTTAAATATTCATCAAAAAAATTGAAATGTATATTTTCCGGTTTTCTGGGGTAGATTTTCTTGCCTCCGTAATATATGTGTGTATTGTTATACGCCATTTTCCGAAAAATATGTCAACATATTCGTAATTTATATTGTCCTTTTATATAATATCCTTATTGTTTCATACTCGAACATCACCATATATACACTTACTCGTATGTACGGTATTTTGTTAACAAATCCCTTATTTCCGTACTTTTTTTTACGGTTGGCATTATCAACAATCTTTTAGTGTGTAATTTTTGATATATGGTTTTGGGATCCTTAAATGATTTGTTGTTACGAGTATATAGAAAAGTTGTTATTTTATTTTTACTTGTAAACATACAATATTTTTTATTTAAATGTTTATATTGAACTACATAATTTAACCGTAACCGATTAATTATCTGAGATAAGATGTTTTACGTTTAAGATCAATTTATAGGTTTGTCTGCGATTTATACATTTTCTTTGCTTCAAATATGAGCTGAACTGTTAATCCCATCTTTCGATAAAATATTTATAAGAAAAATATTATACTACATACACTAAACGTTAGTAGAACAGTAAAAAGCTCTGCGAAAACTTGAAAGTTGATCCACTTGTTTCTGAAAAAACATTAGTCTTTTTCAAAAGCTAGCAGAACCCAAATTGAAAATTGGAGTACATAATATGAAACCTCGAACTCAAAAATGATATATGTAATGTAAATTAAAAAAATTTAGGTTACACATTGGGCTTTCAATTTAATTCTAAGAGGCTCAAATCGAAAACGAGATCAAATGCGAACTAAGAACACAAAACAGCAACTATTGCCATGTAAATAATTGAAGACTTACTATAATCTAATGAAGTACACCATTAAACATTTGTGAGCTTTTCTCGTGTTTCAGAATCCAAATCGGAATACTGTCCGAAATTTTGGAATGCACAAAAAAGTCTATTGACATACAAATAATCAAGACTCATTATGGCCCAATAAAATGTTCATTTTAAAAACGTCAGGGTTCATTCGTTCAGGATTATGCTATGGTTAAAGTGGAAAAGCTCAAAGTTTTATTAAAAGTTAGTGGCACCTAAAACCCTAATGGGGAATTTAATAACCCTAAAATAAGCGTTTAATATTCCATATGGATTTTAATATTTTTTTGATATGAGTACTTCATCTTTTTTTTTAGATTAAAGACTAAAATGGCTGACCTCATATAGTAGAGACATAAAAATATCGCAAATAAAATTTATAGTTCTATATAACTATAATTACTATCGCGCAACAACAACTCGAAATTTGTGGTTGTTGTTTTCTTGTTGAAATAAACTCCACGGAAAATGTAAAAAATTCTGAACTTTTGTTTTTCTGATTGGTTTTGCGATCCACCAACCTTACAACTAATATTCAAAAGAGTAAGTTTCTGTTAAAGAACAACAAATTCCTACGGTTTATCGTTCCCGATGGCATCTTTAAACACCTGATCCAAAATAGTTTAAATAATTCGCCAGTTTTCTAGTGTTACTAGCTGGTATCGCCAATTTATATGCCAGTACGCATGACCGATTACTCGACTAAAAATCAAAAATGTCAATGAATAGAGGAAGCTGAGTTCGCTTTTTGTAAATTAAAATCTGTGTATCATCTTCTCTTTCTTTATAAGGTTCGCCCAATTGCCTTCTTTTCCAAAAAATTAAACGGTACAAAACGCAACTATAGCGTCACCGAATTGGAGCGCTTAACTATCGTGTTAAGTGTGATGAAGTTCTGACAATATGTTAAGGATTAGCCTTTCATCCTCACTACAGATCATGCAACCTTAAAATGGTTGATGGAGCAAAGAGATCTCTTCGAGAGGTTAGCTCGCTGGAGCTTAAAGCTCCAAGGATTCAATTTCACTATTAAATATAAAAAAGGTCGTGATAACTTTGTGGGAAAGTTTCAGTTCAGAAACACATTTGATCTTTCCAATGAAGATAACGATTATGAATTTGTTTTTGAATTGGTGAATTAAGCACCGACAAATTGAATGATGATCCCGAACTTCTATAAATATTGATAATTCATCATCTTAGTACTATGAAGGGTGGTCGATCATTGATTTTATTATAAACCATCGCAACCTACAGTAAACCAATCCTTCTCAGATTCTTCAATTTAGAAGTTGTATATCCTGTGCCCCCTCAAGAGCTCCGGTGGGACTATGCTACGACGTAAACCACCAGTTCCATGAACTATTCATCGATTTCTTTGGTCCATATAATCGGTCTAAAGATGAGAATTGCCATGTTTTCATTGTGGACGACCAATTTTCTAAATTTTTTTTCTTGTGTTACTTCCAAAAATGTCTGCAAATATTTTGAAAACCGCGTTTTTAGGATTTTCTCTCTCCCTGAAACAATCATAAGCGGATAACAATAAGTTTTGTTAAAGCTACGCTCATAGCGACGCAATTAAGAAAGTGTTTGGTAAGTTGTGTTCGAGATTTAAAAAAGCTGTTCTACACCAATGCGTTGGCGTTATTACTATTGAGCTCAGAGACAATCACCAACAAAGCACTGGTGGGGATATCATTCAAACGATTTACGTCATTGACATGAAACCCCGACTGCTTTTAATATTATTGTTTTTTACTTATTTTTTTGCTGGCTGTTGAGATTATCTCATGGGTGTAGGCCGTCCACGCGATTTGAAACGTCGACCAACGTTATTGAATGCCAAGAGATCCGAGTTTGGGCTCGGGGGAAAATCTGGGTTCATATACGAGACCACACGTTGAAAAACTCCGTAACGAATTTTTTTGTAATAATCATTTTTTATCATGATACTCAGCTGGCCGGTGTGACCGTAATACCTTGATCCCTCCTGACCTAATAGGGGACGGTGAAAAATTGTGCATTCTGCTGTCTCGTACTCATCACTGTATGAGCATTTGGGTATTTATTTTCTGTTTATTCGGTGTAAGTAGCTATTTAAACACACGTGACCCATCAGAAATTGTGAAAAAAATTGATGTAGCCATGTTTTCCCTCTAGACATTCCCTAATTCGAGGGAGCAAGTGCAGTGTCTATTACCCTATTTCCACCGCTCCTGCCATTGCTCCCCGTATAACACGATCTAGTATATCACCGATGCCAAGAAACTTCATTTACCCGATCTAGATCCGCCCATCTTCGATATCAGCCCGCACAGAGCCCTAGCTGTTTTGCCACAGACTTTCTGACATGTATCTGGAAGCTACGCCGAGTCAAAATGAGCTGCATGATATTCGGTGTGGTCCACTGGTTTCACCTTTACTCCATGAATGGAGAACTCTATATTCGTGAGAACTCGTCTTCCCGCCATTATTACCGTTTCAGTCTTCTCCGGGGCCAGGTTCAGTCTATCTCTGCGGAGCCATACGGAGATGCTTTCCGCATTGACATGCTCTGTTAGTTCTTGATCGTTCTTTGCGCTAACGACGAGCGGCAGATAACGGGTCTTGCAATAACAGAGCGTCCCGATTCTATAATAATAGTTGTTCTGCAAGATAAAATTTGATATTTCGGCATAGATATGAGCTCACTTGCAGTTCCTTTAGCCTTCGTATAATTAGGTTCCACGCTGTACTGTTGAATGCATTTCGTACGTCTAATGTGTGCACAGCTAAAATCCGTTGACCATACCTAGTTCCCTTCGCCGCTGAATCGACGAACCTCATGACTTCTCTTAAGGCGTCGGTTCTGGATTACCTCACTCGTAATCTAAAGTTTTCTAAAAATCTCCTGTCCTGTAATATCGTCCAGCAGTCTATATAGCAGAAGGTGCTCAAACAGTTCCCCAAATATGTCCAGGAGGCATAGGGGTATATACGAAGAAGGTATGATATTTTATAATAAAACTAACCGGGCTTTCTACCAGATGGAGAGGACTTCCTCTTTACAAAACTATGGTATAAACTTCCAGAATTCTTTGTGGATGTACTTCTGCTGCTATCCTAATGGCTTTGGGAGTAATTCATAGGGCATCCATTCTTCTTCGATTTAATCTTTTTCCACGCTATTTCAAACTCGGCGTCAGTGAAAATAGGAAAATTTTGTACCTCGTACACTTTTAGCTTAGTCAGTTCGTGTTTCGGGAAAGGTACATTGTAGGCGCCTTCTGGCACAGATGCAAGTCCTATGCAGTTCTGCAAGTTTCGTGTTCTATCACATCTCCTCATTCTTTCTGTAAGGTCCGCTGATGTTGTAGCGTTAGTTGCTAATAGGTGTCGATGTGTTGCAGAAAGGATACGTTCGCTTTCTAAACTACCAAACTTCAATCAGTAAGCTGACTTTAGTGCTAATTTTGCCCGTTCAAGCAACTAGCTAGCCGTAATGGCTAACATAATACACTCATTTGTATGGTATATTCGTTATCGGTTTGATTTTATATTGAACTTAGCAACTTATTACGTATTTTTTTATTTGAGTTACTCATTCCATAATAGTTCATAGGATAAAGGACATCAAAGACAAGGTACTTGACGAAACCAAGGTCTGTGCAGCAGATTTTCTTGGCTTAGCTCAGGCTTTTGACAAAGTCTGGCACTGCACTGTATTGCTGACACTTAGGTCACCTCAATTCTGTTATCTTCTTGAATCATATATTACAGTGAGACACTTTCATTTTTCGTAGGGACAAGTATACTCACAAATTAAAAAGTTCAAAGCTAGAGTGCCACAAGAGATTGTTTTAGGACCAGTCTTATACCTTTTATTCACATACGATATTCCGTTAACTGATAATAAAACAATGGGTACATTTGCCGATGACACAGCTATCATATCTGTAGATTGTAGGATATCATGGAGGAAACTACAAATAAACTTCAATGTGCGATAAGCAGAATTAACAGATGGACCGCTGACATATTAGGTTGAACCAAACAAAATGCGTACATGTTGACTACACCAACGGTAAAGTAAACTATTCGCTATAGCAAAATTCCTCGGTATGAATCTAGATGTTAAACTGCGATGGAAGGTTCATATCAAATAGAAAAGTGAAAAGCTTTCAATCAAACTGAAAAATGTACTAGCTCTTGTTTCCAAGGATTCCAAACCAAAGTTTTGAGGGATATTGTTAATACTCCTTATTGCGTACGTAATAGAGACCTACTTAGGGACTTTGCAGTAGAAACGATTGCAAGACAGGTAATCAAAGCAGAACGGAAGAATATAGGGAGCCTTCACAATGACCAAAACGTCAAAACCAGGTACCTGCTTGGTCACCGAGAAATAATAAGAAGTTCCAAAAGGAAAAAACCGTTTGAGTTAGCTTTTTAGCCAGCGCAAGGCAGTTAGTCAATATATAGTAGACTAGCAACATTGTAATAATTTTATATTAATAAATAAAATTCACCAAAACAAAATTCGCTTCGAAGAAACCAATATTTGCATAGTATACATTTTTCCAGATTGTTCGAGGATTATTTCAGCAACCTCACTCTTGTCTGCCAAATATTCTAGACTTAGCCTTTGAGCTTCACAATCCCACCGCTGTCAATATAATTGTTACGAATGTGGCCTGTCAAATCCAGTTCGTATCTCTGGATTGTGACAGTTATACATTTGGCGGATTACCCGCTATTTTCCACTAGCACTAAAACACATTAACAAACAATTTTACAATCCGACTCATTGCGTTCATCGCGTTGAATATTCCAGATTGTCCGTAAATAATCGCAAGGGATTTATTTTGGACTATACCACTATAAAACTACTTCTAATGCTTAAATCTAGATGTCCCTAATACATGTCATTCAATTCTTACCTCTTAATTGATCAATCTGTTGATCCACTAAGAATTGTTGTCTAAAAAACCAATAGGCGGGATCCTAACAATATATAGAGCATCATATTTTAATCCACTAAATTTTCATTCTTACAACTTTTTCATCTCATTCGCACTAACTTCGATTTCCTTTCCTTTCAATTTTATAATTGCTACCCCTAAAATTACTAATCAATTATCGGTTATATGTTAGGTAACACGAAATATATTAGAATTGCGGAATAATTATGTCTCGCCTATTTTACAAAGTAACCCGCCCACTCCACAGTGATTCTAATACATTCCGTGTTGTTTGAAAACACTACAAAATGTCAAATAACCATCTAGGGCCCAAAATTTTAGCATTTTGCACGAGAATAAGAGTTTGCTAAATGATCGAGGCGAGATTGGGTTTTAATTTCAACACCAAAGAAAAAAAGCATTTTAAGAATGACGTTTGCAGTCTAAGAAGTTTTAGTTTAGATTTTTTTTTGTTCTTGATTGAGAATGCGGCTTGATTTTAAGCCCTAGTACGTAAAATACAGGTTAATGCCAACCAACATAAATAAATTTTAATAAGAAAAGGTACGCTTTAGGCATTACAATAAGTTCACGGCACTTTTATGAATTGTAGAAGAAAAGGGTAATTTCAGGATCAATCACTTTAATATAACCTTAATTGTTTTCTGTTTCTAAAAGTTTAATTGACGTGTGCTTATTATTACGCCACTATACATTCTTATGAAACAATGTTTCTATGTATCCGTTTTCACCCAGTTTTACAACAAAAAGACATTACTTATTACCAACCTATGGTAACACAATGCAACAATGTAAATAAACTAAGGCTATATTAGCACACACGTCAAATTAAATATAAAACTGAAAATATTAGATGTTTTTTTACAAAGAAAGCATAATTGCATGGAGAAACTGCTACCCTCAATTTTTTTGTATGCTTGTTACTTTTATGTTCAAATGTAGTACTTTTACATAAGTATGATTTCCATGTAGCTAGAAGCAAATTACAAATTTTAATTGAAAAACGAAAGCAGTCAACATCTTCTGTGTGTAAGGTAAATATTTTCCACTTGCCCTTTCATTATAATATACAAATAAAACAAAAGAAAATCCTTTTACAATAAACTGCTGCTTTTCCTGATTACAACATTTACAATTTATGTTTGTATGAATTAGCATAAAACTTCATTCATTTTATACACAATTACCAAACACAAAACAAAAATTAATATTTTTCAATCAATTTTTTAGAGGTAAATACCTAAATTAATCATCCACCCCCAGCCAGGCCAAAATAAAATACCAAAAAACAAAATCTGGTTTCCCTTAGAGATTGGGAAATTTTTTTATTTTTTTCATAATTAATTTTATTTAACTTTGGTTTTTACTAATATTTTCGTTTAAGCGAAATACAATATTGTGGGTGTTTCCCTTGTTACGGAAAAATGATTAATATTTTAAAACAAAGTACAAACAGTTTTTCATATTTTAGTTAAAAATTTGGAAAAATTATCGAATCCTATAATTATATATTCCCAATACGCTATTGATCCTGTTATATTACACCTTGGTACTAACGCTATAATTAAATCACTAATAATAAATATTTCGAAACTATTTTTTTTTCAGTGGTGCTTCATTCTATCTTTAGTATCACCAAATCAGACTTATGACATTTTCCATTTGTCATACAATCCATATGAGAATATTGACATAGAAATATCATATCACATAGTTATGAAGTAATTTGTCATCATTGATATTTGAACTTGTGAAAAAAATGGAAATAAATAGAAAATCATCAATAAAAAAATATTCATTTCGGTAGTTGAATATATAAAACGAATATATTTCAATCAGAAAATTGAAATTTATAGCCAAATCGATATCATGTCGAAATAATTAAATTTATTTCAAATTTTGAATAAATTTTAAGAAGATATACATAAATTTGGTGAATACATATTTCGAATTCTATTTTGTACGTTGTTCACCCCTTTTTTTGTACAGGCAATTTCGAGAAAATATTCGACGGTGAAAATGAAATGGTGGTTTTTATTTTGGAGGGCACTACATGCCGAAAAAACATTCCAATTTGATTTATAATTCGAGGGAATTTCGTAGTAGGTAAACCCGGAATGATTTATGCGTTTACAAAGCGTTGAATAACAGTTTTTGTTGGCTGTATATGTAGGTTAGGATTTCAAATGATTAGTGTTATGCTATCGATCACTTGTCATTACGGCTCATTTTGCAAACTGATAAGTGATTTGATTGCAAATAAACTAAATTAGTGTGTTACGAGTATGGAGTTTTACTCTTTTAGAATGGACGAAACTTCTTAGAATAGACACAATTTTTCAACAACAAGGCCAACTATTAGACTAGATTAGATTATTATAATGCAGGGTAGCCTACAGTGTGCCACAGTCGTATTCGTAAAAACAACATTAATAACTGAATTAGTAAAATAAAACGTATATATTGTCAAATAAGTGTTAAATTTATTTTAAATAAATAAACATAATTCAAAGGTCGTTTAAAAACAAGAATAAATAAAATTCATTTATTACAAATAAAAGATAATAATTAATTTCATTACTGATAATTAAAATCACATCACACTCATATTCGTAAATAATTACAGATATGCTACAAATCTATATTTAGTTGGATACCCTTTATTTTTTTTACATCTTCAAGCGATTTGGTAATGACCGCACCAGTTTTTCGCACACCTTGGGTTCAATTTTGTACCATTCCGTTTCCAATACCTTCTTAAGCTCTTCTTTATTAGTAAATGCGTATTTTCTTATTCTAATTTCCAATTCATGCCATAAATTCTCTATAGGGTTTATATCTGGTGATTGTGGAGATGTCTCAATGACTTTTGGGCAATTATAAAGCAACCACTGGTTCATTATCTTGGTAAAAGACAAAATGGTCTTTTATACCCAAGCGTGCGCTGCTCTCTTGTAGATTTGTTCGCAATATGTTGATATACATGGTTTAATTCATGATACCCTCGATGAAATGAAGTTTGCCGACACCTGCCTCTGAGAAATAGCCCCATAACATTACAGAGCCACCTCCATATTTAACCGTTGGCTGCAAATTCTGTTTCATCAGTTCTTCATTTGGTTTTCTCCATACCATTTGTCGGCCATCAGATCCGAAAACATTATATTTGCTTTCGTCCGTGAAAAGCACGTTTTTCCAGAAATCAAATGTACGGTTTCTGTATTCTTTGGCAAACTTTAGGCGCAGTTTTCAATTTTTTCTGAAATCAACGGTTTTTTCCTAGCAACTCTACCATTGTATCCCGCGTTTCTAATAGTTTGCCGAATAGTTTCGGCACTTACACTTTTGCCTAGTTCCGTTTCAACTTTAACTGCCATTGTTGGTGCACTTATTCGTGGATTGTTCCTAATTTCCCTCATAATATAACGATTGTCGAATTCGTTCAATTTTTTCCTGTTTGTATTTCTCGGCGCATTTTTAATTCTGTTTTCTTCTTTATACCGCTTAATAATATACTGAATAGTAGAAATGCTTCGCTGAACAATTTCACTGATTTCTTTAAGTTTTTTACCCTCGTTATGATGAAAAATCACCAACTTTCTGAGTTCTAACGTCGTTTCATTTTTCTTGCGTCCCATTTTGCAATTGTAAAAATTTAACTTGCTCCTTTACTAATTAACAGCTCAAAGGTTACTAAAGCAATACATGATGAAACATATAACAGAATAATACAAAATGACGAATGATTACGAACTATTACGACTAAAAGACGTAGTTTACGAATATGAAAGTGAGGTGATTTTTTCGATAACGTCATAATGTGCCTTGTTTTGTGTAAATGTGTGAGTAAATTATTTGATGGATTGCATTTTGAATATAGATAACAGTAAGGCATGATAACAAACAAAAACATTTTTACAAATAGTTTCAATTTTTGACTTTAAATGAAAATTAATTAAAAATTAAGTAATTACGAATAAGACTGTGACACACTGTATATCGGAATATTTAGTTGTTTATCCATGTCCACTGTTCTTACATTCCTTTATATAGCAATTCCGATTAATTTGGTTTTTTAACTTAACTTACACGAAAAACTGAAATTTTGTATTAGATGCACGATATCAACAAATACCGTAAATTAGGTAAAAGGAGGCAGAGATCTCAGGATTCCAGTGATCTCTAATTTCGACATTAAAGAAATAAAACTATATCACATTATACTTTTTAAAAACCTTTCCTCATATGCAATCCTTAAACCAACAACTACAAAACGAGCAGACAAATGTAACCGATAAGTATTTCTGAAACTTTAGTAGTCGACTATTCAGAAACTCTATTATCGACTAGTCACAAACACCATTAATGGTCGAGAAAAATCAGATAATTTATCAAAATTAGAAAGCCCTTATGCGACAAGATAAGAGATGCATCAGCATTCTAGCACAAACATTTTAGAGCAAGTTGTATATTTTTTACACAAACTAATTATTAAAAACATATATCATTCTGGTTCAAATCATTGGTATCAACATTTCGTTTAAGAAATAAATTATATCTGCTAATTCATGAATTAAAAATTTGGAATCAAACCGGCCCTACAACAATATTTTACATTTCTATCTACAAATTTACAAATTTGACTTGAGAACATACAAAAAACTAAATACAGACAAAATATATTTTTTTGTTAAAAAATAATTAAATAGTCGACTCAAAATGTTTTCAATATTCTTTTAATCCCGTCTTTGCTTAAGCAAAAGTCAAAAAATGGTCAATTTTGCTAAATCTCGTGCACATCATGTTCACAGGTTCGTGGTAATTATTATATGTCCTGTGTTTATTTACTTGAAGAAACTGAGAATTTCTTAAGGTTTTATTCGGTGCTTTTATTCCATTAGACTCAAGTAACGACGGTGAATCGAATTCTTGCAGCAAGATTTTTCCGTCTTTGTCGTATTTCCAGCCATCCTGCCAATATAAGTAACGTACAAACTTCCTTCGGATACACTTTGTTACGAATATGTTCATTGTAGAATGGGCAACAGATTATAATAGCATACTCAAGCTGGGATCTGACGGGATTTTCAATATTCCAAGTCCACCGTTTAATAAAGCCAAACACAGAGATTGCTCTATGCACTGCTCGATGTGATTAGAGAAACTCATATTTTCAACGAATGTAACCCTTTAGGTTTTTAAATTCATATACACTTTGTAGAGTGGTACCATTTAGTTAGGATTAGTTTATCGATGAAAAAATATCTCTTACATTTAATTATGTTGAGACTGAGCGGGTTGGAATCATAACAAGTGACTAGGTTGTCAATACCTGTTGTAACTTGTGGGTGTAGTTGATGTTCTCCACGATTTTAAAGATTTTAGGGTCATCCGTATACATTAGAACGTTTGAATAATGAATTACTTCGGTAATGGCATTATTGAAAATGGTTAAGGTCCATGGGTCAAAATGGGAGTCTTAAGGTACGCCGGAGGTGGCTGAGATTAATACAGACATTTTCTTCCCCATTTCGATGTGTTGAGAGCGGTTGCTTAAGTTTGATTTAAACCAGGTCACAAATGGAATGCAGAACCCAAATTTGTTCAAGCATTCTAAGGTTTTTTAATGACTGATGAACTCAAAGGCCGTAGCAAAAGTATGTGTATACCACATCAACTTGCTCGTGATTTTCTATTTCTTTTATCATGCTGCTGGTGAATTCCTACTTTTTGGCATAAAACCATGTTGATTTAGGGATATGCGTCGTGGTACCACGGTCCTGAATGAAGTTCATATTATTAGCTCAAATAAATTTGGAATTGATGGAATTGACGTTATACCTCTATAACATGAAGCAGCATTCCATGTTCCAATTGTTACAATTTTAAGATTGTGTAAGGATGACTATGACCAACCACCATCTGAGAAAGAATTAATTTTAAGAAATGAAGCAGTCAAAGAATACTCTCCTAAATCCTAAATCTAATACAGAGTCATACCAACCTAACCTCATCTTCCTTGATATCACTTACGAAACGTCATTATCTTCAACTTTAATTCGTAAGCGGAATATAAAAAAAATCAAATAGAAAGCGAAAAAATCAAATATAAGACTAGTTTTCGACAAATATAACACCCAAATCCATAATCTCATTGACCCTTTGTAATGCTTCGCTGCTGACTTTGTATGAATATGAAGTAATTAACGGATTCTTTCTAATATTTAATTATAATAAATTTCGATCACCACTCACTTAATCTATCTAAGCCTTCTAGAAGTTTCTTCATATCTAGCATTCCACTAATAGTACAGTTTTTCGTACTGTCATGTATCTAAAAATATGAAATATCTACTAATAACAAACATATTTTAATAGAATATTTGCTTTGCACGCCATATCGTATCAAATAGGTTTATTCATTACGATGGAAGATTTCTATTGACCACGGCAGTGTACAAATATGATATACTTTGTTATACATCTGTCAATTGTCACATCCAATTTCCAATCACTGTGTTTAACAGATCTTGCTAATGGAAGTTTAAATATCGTGAATCCTGCATTAAAAAAGTCAGCCTCACTCGGTAAGTTCATTTCCTCCTTGTACCATAGCCACTAATTTATTTCCTCGGTTCACACCAATGTAACGTAAAAACTTTCGTCTATTTTAGTATTTTAGTTAGATCAACTTATTTAATGAAAAAATAGATCAAATATATCAGCTGCCATAAATATATCAACGATCGATTGAACTTGTTGTACTTATCCTTAAGATGCCAATTATTTTCCAGTACTGGCCATGTGAATCGAAATAATATCAATTCGATGTTACAGCGGAGACCGACACACACCGCGTATATTTTTGTAAACCTTGCACAAAGTGACTCGTCTCAAATGGCATTTTCCAATATGGATACTTCATAGTGAAATGAAAAAGTGATATTTCAGTTTTACCATATTCACCCTGAGTATGTGTATTAATTCGTTTGGCATGTTGCATGTGACGTAATTTGTTCCTCCTCAGTGCTGTTAGGGGGCTGCGAATCTGGATTACCAGGCATCCATTTGCAAAAAACATACATCACACGCTCCAACGACAGCGACCGTGTAATTACGAAAACATTGTTGCTTTTTAGGCCCCGCGATCGAAAACAAAAATACAGAGTCATTAGGTAACTATAGCAGGCGTAACATTTAATTTATAAGATGAATCTGTAAAAGAATATAACGACATTAAAGTTTCACTGTGAGTTAAGGTCATATTGTGTTTACCGTTACAATTTGAAATAGTTGTCCGTATTGGTCTCAAACTCTAGAGGTGTATAATAATCCGCACCATCAGTTGTTCCGAACAAAACAAATTATTTTTTTCTGTGAATGTTTTAACATTTAACTGCACTATTAAATTATTTTACTAAATTATTTTATTTAGTTTGAAATTAACGTTTAAAAACTCTATTACTGTGTGCCTGATACTAATTGTTTCGACTAAATTAGTATTTAAACTAGTTTAACATTAGTTCGTACCATTTATTAATAGATGGCCTAAAACACATAACATTAAAATTTTATTCTAATTCGCAAACTTTAATTTAGGGTTATCAATTGTCACAAGTATTTATTAACGATGCTGAAAAATCGTTAAGCAGGACCAGTTGCTTTTGAAATATATGTTATACTAATAATAATGTGCATTACGTCCACTGCTGGTGGCTATCCATTACTGGATCCAATAGTAGTTGTTGACGGTATCTACTAATAGTCGAAGTTGTTTACGAGTACTTGACATTGTCGACGAGTTCTCTACACGTGCATGTACAAATTAGTAGATGACGCATAAACACCCATTTCTAGTTGTCAAGCCTAGTGCTTAAAAATGGTAGTCCTACCAAAAAGTAAACAGTGATTTATTGGACATTTTGATTACGAAACTTTTTTTTTGTGTCTCAGCTCTACATAAACCTAACACACTTCTAGAAATTGTGCACATTGCATTAGACTTGTATGAATTACTTGTATAGCAACCATAAAAATAATAGTAATAAACGAAGAATACCTATTCGTTTTAAGTGTCGACAAAATGGACATTAATCATAAAATTTCCTCTGTTATTTATAGGCACGATACCGTCAAAATAGATCAATCATAAAAAAATCAGGTATGGTATTGTCGACATCATGATATCTATATGTTGATGAAAAATTAATGATTAAACCGTAATCATATCAGGGCAAATCCAATTTTGTTTTAGTTTTGTTAGTAATTTTCTTCATTAATCATAAAATATTTTACGACAATATAAATTGGTATCGCTCTAAATATTCGTAAAATTCTAATTTCAGTATGAATCTTGTGAAATGTAACAGGTGCAAATAGTTTTATCTGTGTAGTCTAGTTCAAGTTAAACTAACGTTTTGCTGTAAATCTGCCTATATTAGCACGAGCTTTTTAATGTTTTCTATATAATAAGTTGTTTAGGATTGTTCGAAATCGTAAATACATGTTTGGAAGAAAGCCAGATGAATAGCTGACAACGCATCAGTCAAAGATTAGTCTGGTCTATCCGTCATTTACTCCAAACGCGGGAAAACTCACTTTTATGTTTAAGGTACCGTAAGGTTTTGAGTTATTTGGATCAAGTTTTTTTTTAATTTTGCTTATTTTGAAGTCTATTACGAAAACTATTGTAAAAACGGAGCCTTCAGTTTCTTTGCGTTTAAGAAAACGAGACTTGAGACTGATTTTTTGCCCGGGCTAATCTTAAAACCAGAGAATGGCGTTTACGCGTCATCTACTAATTCCATGTGATTGCGTAGACAACTCGTCGATAACGTCGGCAACTCCTCGAATGCGTGACTACTCGCAGACTATTGCTAACGCCTGCCACTAATGATCGAATGATTTACATATTTTGAACTTTTTCCTAACATTTTAGTTAATACAAACTATTATTACTTAAAAGGTATATTATAAAATTTTAGTGTTTTGCTTTTTACGCCATCTATTAACAACTGTTACAAACTAACATTAAATTAGTTAAATCAGTATTTATGTCGAAAAACTTGGTATCGATTTGGTAAGCTGTTAAACGTCAGACTAATACCAATTTTATCTACATTTAGTCACATAATATAAAAAAAATGTTCGTTTGAATACCATAATTAAGAATCAAAAAATATATTTTGCTGACATCTACGGACATTTGATTAAAATAAAAAAAAAAAAATATTAAATTGAATTGAACTGTAAACATTTTGCTCACTGAACTGACAAATATTTCTTTCATGCATAAATTAATAAGCAGTTTAGTTAAAAGTTAAAACATTCACAGACAATTGTTTGTGCATTAATTTTCATCGAGGCTGTGGTTTGTTTTATTTCTTATGTAATTGTATACGTGCTCATCATACTCACACTGAAAATGAAAATATAATTTGGTGCCCGGAAAATTGAGGACCGCTGATTTAACAGAGGTTCATTATCTTTTCGAGACGTGGTGCGGATTACCGTATACAGCCACAGTTCAAAATTAATCCGGACAATTGTTTTAACTAAAAGCAGTAAATGCGGTATGGCCCAACTCTCGGTAAACTTCTAATGGCGTAACATTTCTCTGCGCAGCGTATTTTCCTAGTCGTTATCCCCGCCATAACATCGAATTGATATTTTTTCAAAGCCCCCAAAATAGACCACATCCGAGAACAATTGGCACATCATGGATACGTGCAAACAATCCAATCGTTGAACGTTGACTATTTTTTAAGCTAATAATGTCGGTGGCAGTGACCATTTTAGTTCCCTGTCCTAAGCTTATTAAACCTGATAAAACTATAATAATCGAAATAATCGAAAATTTATACGATACGTCGCAGTCAAATGTTCGCTAAGATAATATTAGTATTAGTATTTTGATGAGAAGGAAAACTGGTGGCGGTGATACAAGGGGAAGTGACCTTACCGACTGAGATGAACTTTAGAGAATTCATAATATCTATAAGAGCGTCTGGATATATTAATATTTCACTTGATATTTTTTAGATTCAGCAGAAAATTTTTCAATACTTAAACTTGCATTGACAAGATTTCTAAAACACCTTAATTTTAAATTGAAAATTGTAGACTGTTATGGTTGGTAGAAATCTTCCATTGTGATAAATAAATGATAAAACATCTAGTTGATAAGAGATGGCGCGCAAAGCAAATACTCTATAAATATGTATTTGTTATTAGTGGCTATCCCATACTTTTAGATAGATGTTTTCAGTTAATTAGAGATTTTAAATTAATTTCAAATTTTTAATTTAATAAATTCTTATAAAAGTTAGAATTAGTTTGAAAAAATTATTATTGCAAATTATATCTATTTTAATAGTGTGCAACTTACTTTATAATTTTGAATATAATTAGGTCCATTTAGTTTAGAGCAGAGTAGGAGCCAGCCCATATATCGATTAATAATTTATTCGATTGTGTGTCAAAATGTAAACCTAATTGGCCTCTAGGATAATTAGATAGTAAAACAGCAACATTATCAGGTCGCCACATGTAAACTAAAGAAAGAGAAAAAAGGAGCAATTTGAGGTTTTATTATATTGTATTTTCTTAGGTTGGCGTAAAAATCGCAATATAATATACGTAATAAATTACGTGTCGAAAAGCACGTTAATAAGCAGCGCGTAATCTACCTTGCCCATTCCTGCTCAGAAACTATCCAACCGATTCTGATCATATCTTCGCCATTATATTTAGTGCACAGCGCCGAGTAGGAAGTTGAGCGCGCATCACTCACTAGTATGAAGAGCGCAAAGCGCCCCCATTCTACTTGTATGTTGATATTTCTAAAAAACAGTCGAATATAGAACAAACGTTATGTTTTGATTTTTCGTTCTAACTGTTCCATAATCAGATAAAAATATATTTGCCTGGGCGTTTCACCAAAAAATTAGTTGGTTTTGAATGATTTGAAATTTTTGTTCCACACGCCAAAAATTGGATATAGCCCAAAATGAAGATTAAAAAACTGTTAAAAATGTGGATATGCAACAAATCTCTACTCGATATCTCAGCTATCGTTAGAAATTTAAAAAAACGGGTTTGCCGATCCTGAAAGAGCACGCAACTTTGATAGCTCGATAGAATAAAATGTGTATGCATTCCAAATACACCTCAAATTTTATAATCTTGACATTGTAGTCGAATGGAAAACCTAATGAATGGCTGGAGAAATAAGAACGATAAAATTTTTTTTGTATTAAACAAATCATTTATTATAATTATATATTTTTTATATGCTAACAGGATTTTGTCAAAATATCTCCCCTGAGATTCTTCGTATTCTCTCTTCTAATGCGGAAACTTAAGAGTCAATACAAAACATGAGTACTTTAACATTACTTCAATCTAATTTGCTCCCAATAATTGTACTGTATTATATAAACGTCGCTCAAGTCTATAAGTTTTTATCAACTCATTTTGATAAATTCATAAAAATATTTTTATATTCTATGTTCTCAAGAATAAATATTATTTATAACAACTTACTAATAAAATATTCATTTTAATAAATTCCGTAGTCAAAATAAAATTGACCGGGAGTTATCCAAATATGTTTAAGCTGTGCAATGCCTCAAACAAACAAAAGACAAAAAACTCATAATAAAAACAATAATCTTGATTGCTTAAATCGTTCTCAAATTATATAACAAGGAAAACTTAAGCGGTATCAGTTATTTTTGAGCATAAAAAATTAAATATCCCGTTTAATCCCTAGTTTACCAGAATAATTCAAATAAATATAAGACGAAAACATTTTTTTTTGTTTTTGGTTTTTTTTGTTAACAGTTAAGCAGCGATAAAGATACTTAGTAATAATACTTTCATTAAAATTTAAATAATTTTTCATCGTCATTGTTGTTGTTTCTGTTCTAAATCACATAAAAATGTTTTGATATATTATTATCAAGACGAATTTTTTTGTTATTATTTCGAAAAACAAGAAAGTGAAAATTTACATAATACAAAATAATACTTAGCTGATTAAAAATGCCAAAATTTTAATTTAGCGGATAATTAACAATTCTATAAAAATGACATTTAAATTTATATGCTTTTACAATAATTTGACGGATGATTGAGTATTTGATTTTTTAATACTAAGTGATTAGTTTTTCTGTATTTTAATACATGAAACATTTATTTTATGCATTTCATGAACTGATATGATAATGTTTCCGATTTAAAGATCAACTGCTTTAACGTCTATTTTAACGTCTTTTCTGCATTGTAACCTATATAATTAACAGAAATAGCATTCGAAATCTCTCCCGTCATCTCATCCATAGTGGTGAGGGGAACGCAATTATTAAATACAAAACTAATAGAGGAATTAATATAGTCTATTTGAGCAGTAGAAGAAATAAACTTTTAGATGTTGGTCGAGAGCAACAATTTATAGAAATCAGATCATGACGAGAGCCAATACCTAGATACAATTGATTGAAAAAACAAATTGCGTTATCAGTAGAAACGACCACGTAATCAATGAGAGATTAAAAACCACCACTTACGATTGAGACGCATCAGTATTGCCGACCGAAAGATTAATTATATTTAGATATTTAAATAGCTACGAGAAAAAACCTCTTGCGAAATACCAAAAATTGAAATCACCCAAAATCGTCATACCGTCATCATACCGGAATGATAAATAGCTAAAATGTCTAAAATGGATTTTTAAACTGAGCATACGACCTCTTGTTCGTTTTAGGTGGACTATAAAACTATACCCCAAAGAAATGTCCGCTTATTGACGAAGACATTTCTAAAAATTAACTCAAAGCCTTTGAGAAATTGACACAACATTGCATTTAATACGCTCGTTATAATAACATATATGCATACCCCACCACAATTAACTGGTGGATTAGCCATCTACTAATATTTACTTGATTGCGACGACAATTCGTCAGCAACGTCTCCTACTCGTAGACAATATCGAATACTCATAGACAACGTCGAAATCTACTTGTCATTCACACCAGTAGTGATTGAATGATGATCTACATATTTTGAGATACTTGTTAATGGCAATTATTATTGAATTGGCCAAACGAAAAATTATAAGTTAAATTGAACTATAAATATTTTGTTCACTAAACTGACACACAACACATTCTAGTGAGCAAATTAAATATGAACTAAGTACATTAGGGATGAAACCGAATTAAATGGTATAAATGGATGTTAGATCAAATCGGGCATACATGTCAGCTGGCAATCCAGATGTATAAGAATAGCAATCCAGATTTACAGCTCTTTAATAGCAATTGAAACGGGTTAGCCTCTAACTTAGTTAAGGCCAGGCAATTTCATAGAATTTACCAGCTATCCATCATGCCATGTGGCAATAGTTTCCGCAGCTCAAGCTTTAAGAGGAAATGGCGTGGGTGTTGGGATGCCCAGATAGTCGCCTTGTTAACCGCTATTGAAGAAAAGGGATGTTCAGTGGGGTACTGGATCCCTGGTTACCAGACCGTGGTTGTATATTGCGCGGTTTTAAATTTTCATCATAACTACTCAAAACATAAAAAAAGAAGGTATTGGCCTCGGACTTATAGTCGTCGTTAGTAAGTTAGGGAGGTATTAGGGTGGTTCTGGCAGAAATGAAAGGGGTTGACCACAACATTAGTTCCCGTCCTGAAAGACAACCAGAAAAACACCCTATTATCTGGGCCGGTTTAACTTAATGGATTATTTTCCTTTTTACTTAACATAAACAAAATAAATATATTTTTTTATAGAATTTCCACTTTTCCTCTTTATATTGCTATAAATAAATGCACTCAAATCTTTAATGAATTCTTTTATAACTTAAAACTTTTAATTTACAAGGAATTTTTTGTATCGATTTTATCATGTTAAACGTATGTCAATTAAATCGAAAAAAAAATTAATAAATTCTACCCAACTTAACGAATTTTGTTTTCAACACTTAACTGTCGTAATGTCACGACTCCACCGAAAAAACTCTAAAAAAAGACTTTTCCAATTTACGCAATATTTATACTCATCTTTGCTAAAAACAGAAAACAGAATTCGAGCAACAAGAAAATTCCCACAATCAAACAACGCGTCTATGCTGCATAAGCATAAATATCGCTCACATAAATTTAACTTCTACGAATTTACTTTACGATCAACATAGGAAGTATATTTTTGCAAACATTATGCATTACCAAATCAAATTTCGTAGAAGAAGAACAAGGCGTTACGTTTGTAAACATTATGGTATGCAGTCATTACAATGTTGCATAACATTCGTGAAAAGAGGAATATTTGATCTAAATATGAGTTTCTTGGGTGAAGTGGAAAATCTTATAACACATAATGTGTATGCTTTATCTGAGTGAATTTCCCATAGAAAATATCTCATGTAGATAAGTTCAATGGCTTGCAGTTGATAAAGTGTAAATACAATGCGGAAGAATTGACATGCCGGGCATTTAATTTAGATATATTTGGAAAGGAAATTTGATGGGATGAGTTTGGAAACGGAATGTGGTTTCATTCCGTTACACAATGTGGCGGAATAAATTACATCACATCCAGCATGTCAAACGAATTATGATACATACCCAGGGTGAACAAGGTAAAACTAAACTATCACAAATAATTGGAATTTCAAGGATAAGTAAGAAAAACCTACTCGATTAACGGAACTATCACAAAAAAATTTGCGAGTGTAGTTCCCTGTCCGTAGGTATTTCTTATTTAAATATGGTGAGCTAATTAGACGTGATAATACTAAAATAATTGAAATAATCGAAAATGTTTACATCGGGGTGAAATGTTCGGCTAGAAAATATAAATTGTCAATATTGACATGATGGCCATGATACAAGAAGGACGTGAACTTACCAACTGAGACCTACTTTACAGAACTCATGATACCTACTAAGGAATCTAAATATGTTTAATTCTAGTTGAATATGTATTCACGAGTCGTTACCATCGATGTTGATTGATCTCATCCGTTACTATGGATAGGGTGCACATAGCAACATAATTAATTTCCCACCTAGGCTATAATATAAATCGCAGCCGCATTTCAAATTAATGCGACAGTTTATCGATTACGGTTATTGATGTAAAAATTTTAAAGGTCAACCAATTTATTTAGGCAGGAACTTTATGTATCCAAGGTTATTTATATCGGCAAATGTTTGTTGTGGAAGTTGATTCATTTGAGAACGAACAACTTCATTACTTCATATTTTCTCATCCCACACTAATGATGCTTCCGCCATGATACTATAGAGTTTATCAAGGTGTAACTCTTGTCTGTACTATGGACACGGCTAACAACCTCAGAGAGAAATTAGTACGATTATCTACACATTAAATGTATCGCTTAGTTTTTGATCTACGAGACGCTAAAGTTTTAATATTAAGTTTTGTAATTCAGTATATAAAAGATTTTTAATCTATTAAACAAATTAAATTTAAAAAATGCTGTGTGTTAGAGTTAGTTTTAAATAATTATTAATGAAATTTACACGTATTTGGATAGTGCTTAACTTATAACTTATTTTGAATAGAATCGATTGAAAATCACCTCCAGTGGTCCACTTAGTTTAGGAGGTTAATATAGAAGTCGGTCATATTTTACCGCTAGTGTAATTAGACATTTACCTAATAGCTAGCCGGCAAATTTATCAGGCCGGGTAACGTGAAATAATGACAAAATTGAGGTTTTACTGCCTTTTGCCAGGTTGTTGACGTTATCTACCATGTCGACGACAAAAACGCAAAAATCGCTATGTAATCTACGTTATAGATTACGTGTCGACAATCGCGAAGATTACATTCAGAGACAGGTTCACGGACTCCAAGCGTCACACATCCCCAAATGTCAAAACCTCCTATGAAAGAAATAAAAAAAGCCAAATAATACCGACAATAGAAACTACGCTAGAGGAGCGATACTTATATATTAACCAAATTCTTCTAACCACAATCCAGCGGAGAAAGCTGCAAGATCAAATTTAATGCAAAAAATAAAATTTGCTCATTTCTCGAACAAATAATAAACACGCGCGTCAGCTAGGCTTACTATTACTATTTGATCAGTCTCTGCAGTTATGGTGTTCTTGAAATCGGATTAAAACACAAAACCGCTTGATCTAGATTATTTTCAATAGCCGCATTTTGTTGAGAATACAATATTAGAGGTCAGTTTTTGAAGTGTTTGTATCTGAATTTATCACAGCTTCGTCATAGTTGGCTTCTTTATCGGTAGAAATTTAGATTCAAATTCGATTTATAGAAACCTTCAATTTTGTTTGTTTTACATAAAGCAAACTCGAATTTTATTACTACTGATAAATACGCCAACTATCATGAACAATTTTCTTTTATTATGATAAATTAGAACACAAATACCGCTTATCCGAAAGCTTATTAGTTATTAAAATCCAATAACTATTTTAATTATCTACAAAATACGGCTAATACCAATTTGCATTAGCCCTGAATTAGTCAGATTATCTATAATTAACACGTTCGCCCGTCAGAGACACATATTTGTGTCATGCAAGTTTCCCAAACGTGTCATACGACAAATATTTGTGTCATACGGTTTCAATATGAAACTTTTATTTATTGAATTACCTTTATATTTCGGGAAACCCTCGATATTGGTTAAGAAAGAGAAAAGGGATAACGATGTGTTTTTATCTTAGTATGTTGACGATTTTCATCTAGTAAAGAGATGTTTTGCTTGTATATTATTTTTACTTAGAATTTTTGGCATTATAGAGATTTTTTATATTTTTGAAGTTTAATAAAAATTAAACAAAGTTTCAGTAATTTTATTAATTTACCATCAAGTAGATATCGAGATATCAAGTTGCAGATTTTTGTTTGTTTTCCTGTTATAATGGGTTCTTGGTTTTGAAGGAATTTTTGCATAATGTAAAGTCGTGGAAAGCGCTTAAATGCGTAAATATGTCGAATGTGAATTGGACTCTAGACGAATGTGAATTGAACTCTAGCAAGAGTGATATAGGCTTTGAAAATTCAGGCAGCAGCTTTCGCATCTGTGACACTGACAGCATGTCATCTGAATGATCAGAAGAAATTGACTTGCAAGCGAAATTGATATTCGTCCTACCACCAACCGCCAACAGTGGATTATTTCAGGAAAAAATTTTACTATCGAGAAAATAGTGAGTTGGACTAACGCACGAGATAAATTCATTATTGAGCATAAGCCACTCTCAGCAAATTCAAACCTTCGTCGACGGGAAGATGTAGGCAGTAGCGAGTTGAAATTAATGGTTGCCTTATGCCTACTAATGTCTCTAAATTTAAAAACAAGCCTAAACCACTATTATTGGAGCAAAACTGGGTTTTATGTTCAAAATGTGTTCAGCCAGACAATGAGTCGAATAAGGTCTGAAAACATACTTATGTGTATGTGTTTCTATGACGAGCGTTTGTCAAGACAAATAGATTGTAGAAAATACAAAATGTTACAAACCACGTTCTGGCTAACATAAAAAAATTACACCAAACAAAGGAACACAAAAGCAACTATTGTCACATCTAGAATTTAAGGCCAAAATTATAACCTCATACTTAGGGCAGATTTCAGCCCCGCAAAGGAGAACAAGACGTGCAGGAACTTCAACTTGGCCAACAGTCGCTGGAGGTGCCCCATGTGTTACACAACTTTTAAAAAGGCTGCGAATAAATATGTGTGTGACATATGCAAAGATGCTGAAGCTCAGTTGATCGGTCTATTTCCATATCCATGCGACTTTTTCATACCCAATAAATTTTGTAAATTGTTTTGTTTTATTTTTAAATTGAGACTGAATTACGCTTATTCTATTAAAGTTAGCCGATAGTTTCTAGCCGAAAAAAATAAAACGATGATGCAGATAGTGTCTTTGCTATCTCAGCCGAAAATATAATATGTTATGTCAACAATTAATTTGCTTCAGCCGATATTTTTCAGCCGACATATCTGTGCCGAAATTTCTTAGCCGAAAGTGTATTTTATACCAAAAATATTTATTTTCTACAACAACAAAAAATTCTACTGAAACCGTTACAAATAAAACACGAAACAATATTTTTAATAGCATTATTAGTTGTTCGGAAAAATTCATTTTTCTATTGGAAAACTTGTATAAAAATATATATCATGAATACAAAATTTGAAAATATCTAAAAATTCAACGTTTAAAGTCATGTTTGGAAAGTAAATGCAATTATGTATTTTAAATCTTGTGTGTGGATACATTCAATCGAGTTTTCCTGGACTCCCCACATGAAAATCGACCTGAAAATTTCTACAGGGGTGTGGGTATCATTAAGATCTTTCATTTGAATCTCTTTCCAGCCATGACACTTTAAACGGAAATTTTCTAATTTTGTATTCATGATATATATTTATATACAAGTTTCCTAATAGGAAACTGAATTTTTCCTAACAACCGATAATGCTATTAAAATTATTTGTTCGTGTTTTAGTTTTAACGGTTTCAGTCGATTTTTTTTTGTTGTAGAAACAAATATATTTTGGTATAAAAGAACATTTTAAGCTGAGAAATGTCGGCCGAGATGTGTCGGCCGAAAAATATCGGCTGAAGCATATTAATATTTGACACAACATGCTTTATTTTCGGCTGAGATAGCAAAGACACTATCTGCATTATGATATGATAGAGGCGTAAAGGCCAGTCATAACGGCGATCCTAGGTACATCACCATCATCCTGAAATATCAACAATAAAATAACAAATTATATCTGAAGGCAAATAATAGTTCAGCACACCGAGCCCAGACCTGCCTGCATCCTTAACAGATAAGGTTAGTTAGGAAAGGATGTTAGCCACAAAAGAACTACGGCGGCAGCAAAATCATTTTATAACTACTTAAATATATTAAAATGTTAGTCTCAATTATATTCACACTCTAGATTAGATTTTGTTAGTTTATTAATTTGGGTTAGTTGTGGTTGAGGTAAAGGATACTAATATTCATCATATGTATTCGGCATCAGTCATAATATACTGGTTAGGTTATTTAATTGACATATACAAGTCTTCTCATCATATACTGCTTGTAACCTTGTTTTGCCCTATCTTTCCACCCAATACCATCTAACCGAGGGGCTTCACGTTCGTAATGACTCGGCGGTATTATCATACATATGATGACCTAACTATTCCGTTGATATTGTAAAAAAAAATCGGTATTGTCATTAGCAAAGACACTATCTGCATTATCGATTTTTTTACTTTCGGCTGGAAACTGTCTTCTAACATTAACAGGGTATTACGATTATGTGTAATTTAAATGTAAACTCTTTTTGAAATATAAAACTAATATACTTCGCATTTTCTTTGTACACCTTAAAATAATTTGTGTTTCATCTAAACCTCATGTCACACATATGTGTGCAATTTATTGTGAAAATAAGACTCATGTCTCACATATGTGTCGTAGAAGCAGTCAAAAACTCATATCACATATATGTGATATACCAGCTTTCCACAAACTCATATAGATGTCATAGAATTGTTAATACGAAAGTTTTTTCCGAAAACAGAAAAAAACGTTTGAGGGAGTGATAGTGTTAACCTTTCCTTTGATGGGTTTGCATTGGCAACAGCAAAATGCATGAAGTCTTCCTGGCGTTCTAAGCCTTCGATAAAACAATGACTACATTTATAAGAACCTTGGGTGGGATTTTGTAACATCACTTTTTACAGTACTTTTCGAAGATTATGTCTCTTTTTTCTGCTCTTTTAAATCTGCTTACTTTTTCGGTTCTCAAATATGCTTATTCTATCGCGAAGCCTACTAGAATACATTTATGCTTTTCTCTTTTTTCTTTTCCAATAAAGGATCACTTAGTGCCTGGAGTGAATTATACCCGTAGCTGGTTTTTTAATTTTAGTTTTTCAAATTGTGCTTTACCCAATCCCTCGTGTTTGGTATACTCACAGTTTATGGTTTACAAATCGTACATTAATTATATCGAATAATAATTTTAGCATCTATCTAGATTTACACATGAGCATCACGTACTGCACATAATGTAATACATATTACATAAATAAACATTAATTTATTCCACATTTAGCTCCAAATTGATCTTTTCTTCTCTCGTGTGTTCTTTTCACAAGTCCCGTACTTCATCATACTCGTTAAAAATAACTCGAGTCGAAAAATATTATAATTTATTGATTTTCATCAAAGTCAAATAAAATAAAAACTACATAAATATAATATTTTCTTCCACGCTCGTATTTAAGTAAATTCATTCCGAACATAAAATTCAATACGCGTTCAATAAAAAGGACAAATGTATGTGTATAACACGGAAAAAAATCATAATTTTATGATAGCCACGTAATGCTAAAGCAAAAAAATATGTATGAGGATATAAAGAACAAGATGGAAAAAAATCGAATGATCATCGGTAAAAAGGAGTTTTTATTTATTTATTTTCCAGGATATATATTTTTTTACTTATTTGTTTCATCTTTTACCTGAGCTGAATTTACTTAACACAACAAATTTATAAATAAGTATTTTGCTCTCTGTCGGGATATGTGTGCGCTGTGTATGTTTACGTGTGCTCTCAAATTTTTTGCCAGATTCTTTTTCAATTGATTGATTTGGAAAGGAACGAAACGATGGGAAACAAGAAGCTATGTAAATCCATAATAGCTTGTAAATTAAATATCTTCCAAAAAAATATGTAATTTATATTTAAATATCTTAATCATAACATGACAAAGCAATATAAACTTTTTTTGCAGCTACTGCTGCCGTTGTTAAGAAAGTCAAGTAACGAGCAAGAAAATTATTTTCGTCGAGCATATTGTTTGGAGTTTGGTTTGAATATTCAACACGTCTCCAAATATATCGAAAACATATCTCTCTAGTTTTTTTTACACATATATGTACATACATACATAGATATTATGATAAGGATTGGATGGAATTTTGTAAGAATATTTTGTTGTAAGGTTAATCGTGATGAAATTACAATTTCTGGTTGATGGTTATCTAATTTTTGTTTTGTTTTGTTGGTAACATGTGGAAATGCAATAAAGTTTCGTATAACTTAAGTAATTTTCTATATACACTAAAAATGGTAGTTATAGCGAGTATATCAAATATCTTATATGGTTCGATTTTCTTAGTAGTCAAAATATTATTACAATGAACTCGTTAACTTTGGATTATCAGTGATTTATTGTAAGAGCTTTTTTATAGTTTCATCATTTACGTAATGTTAATGTTTATCGCGAAAAACCAACATTGTACTTCAGTTTTTGGATTAGTGATTTAAATAATCAAATCCATGTGAAGGTGCCAGGTAGATGCCAGCAAAATGTCTTCAAAATTAAGAATCATTCAGTGTTGTGTGTCTACGAGTAATTCGAAATTGTGTACATATTAGTGTCGAAAATAGTGTAGATAATTGGCTTGTGTGTGTGGACAATGCCAGTTTTCTACTCCAAAGTGGAGTTTTTTAATAATTTTGGAAGTTAAAATTCAATTATACAAACCAAATAGGTGAGATTTGTAAGTTTAAACAAATTTAAGATAAATCAATAAGTAATTATTTTTTCATCAGTATTCGATATCCGATTAGAGCATTGTAAAAACAAGTTTTAATAAACTAATGCTTTAAAAAATCTCGTTGTTAAATCCATTGAGCAATGACGTTATCTCGACTGAAATAAAATGATTTGCTGACTCAAGCATTTCACTCCAATAAAAATCAGTTTTCCGTTTGGCTACGATTGTACTGTGAGGCTATGCGACTTTTTGACGTGGATAAAGACAGATATCCTGAAGCTGATTTCTGGTTCAAATAAATATTACCAGAGCTAAGTCTGTCGTTCACTAAAGAACTGCATTTTACATTTCGAATGCTATAATTGTTTCGATCGTCATAAGCAGTTTAAAATAATTCGAAAGAAACATTTTCGGTTTCAGGAAGGTTCTACACTAGCATTGGATCTTGCGTTTACCGCGCTTCTCTAAACGATCTTTATACATCTTTTAAATTTTGAACTTTTAATTCACAATATTATTTTACAAATATGTAATTGAATTGAGTAATTCATATTTATTTGATTTAAATTCATGGTAAAAATGTTAAACTGTGTAGAACTATTAATTGTATTTTAAATATTGTTTTGTGTGCGGTAATTCGGTATCCGTCGGATACTTTCTAAACTACTACCTGATATCCGCGATCACATAAAATTCGGATATTTGGAAACACTAATTACAAATTATTTCCAAATTGTTTATTTGAAATGCCATCAGTTTTTGTCATTAACAAACTCTACTGCCACGTTACAGTATTGCTGGACAAATGAGTAACGTTTTTTCTTACCATAAAAATTGATTTTTTTGCAACGTTACAAATGTAACTATTTGGTCATTTTTTCGAACACGTAACAAGTTCGAAAAAATATTTAAACTGAACTAAACTGATAAAAAATTATTTCTGAAATTGATAGGGTCAACTGCCACAAGCGACAGAAATATCGGTTTATAAAAAATCACCAATCATACCTACCCCCAAAACATGCGTATACTACTGAGGTATTGCCCATTGTGTGTTATCATCCAAGTCATGTTTATAATCCTATGTGGTGGCATACCAATATAAAACAATATTTCAAGTTCTGTCTACCGCCTTGGTCGGCTCTTTGGTAAACCAATGCTTTCGATATTGGTACAACTTTAAGCAAATCCGCGCCCGTTTGTTAAGTGTAATAATTTTAATTTACAAATCCAGGATCAATAGTCATGGTAGCCATCGGCCACACGACAAGATAAATTTAAATATTGCGGTAATTTTGAGGTTTATTCAGATTTAAGTTTATTACAGTGTGACAGCTGTGGTTAGTCGTTCTAAGAATAGGAAATATCTAGCGGGCTTCCAATACTTATTTTATACGCGGCATTGCCATATAAAAACGTTCATTAAAATTTTTAAAATGTGAGAAGCATGAATTTCTCAATTTTGAATATTTTTCGACATTGTTGGAATTTTTTTAATTATATACATACATTGTGTACATGTGTAGAATGATAATTAACTACACCATGTCGACAATACGGCACAACACTGGAAACAATGCACAAAACAAAGGTCCTTTTAACTTGGACTTTATTAACTTGTAACATTATTGTGATATTTACAGTCAAAGCTACAGATGTTTTGAAATAGAAACGAAATAATTCTAAATATTCATTAGTCAAAAACGCTAATGCACCTGCCCCGCACAGATTAACAAATTAAGCTCTTAAGAACTGACTGGTCCACCGCTGATTATCTTGGCGAGTATGAAATGACGTTATATCAAATGTATTTTACGATCAATGTTAAAAGATTTTATCGATTACGAAAATTATCTTAAAACTTCCCTAAATTTAAACACGTGTCAATACTACTTTCTAAACGGCGAGCAAAGAGATTGCTCTGCCACTCAGTCGCTAAGATACATCATTGTAGCTAAATGCAATTTATCAGTAAATGTTTTAAGCAAATGCAACTTCATTATTGAACATAACGTCTCCAAATGATTATTAAAGAACTCAGTTAAGTCATAGTTTTGTCCATCCATTAAAAATTTCTGCCCACCCCTAAAAAATATGTGAAATTTGAGGCAGCACTCAATCAAAGTGAAGTTAGCAAAGTGGCATGTAATTATTTTATCCACATTAACCCAATTTTTGCACACCCATTTTAAAATTTAGCCTAAAGCTGTGTACGAACCTTACAATTTTCATAAATACTTTTGGGTTAAATTTTACAGGGTGTCACTCTCAAATATTAATTTAAATTAACGAGTTATGTCTCAGAATCGTGTACAAGGGTATTAATTTTGCTCAATCAATAACGGCTTATATCCTCCCTAATAAAAAAGAATGTTGCTCATCCAATAATTATATTTGCCCACTCCTGATATGTACAGAATATTAAATGCCTGCTTAAGCTTTGTGTCACAACTTAAATTAAGGAAAACACTCAATTAATTGTCAAGTTCAGTCAATTAGTTTTGTTTTTCTTGGTATGAGTTGTAAATAATTACTTTGCAGAATATTGAGAGTTCTAACCATCAGGGTTATTGGTGGAACGCTGGCAATAATGAAAACTGCTTCATTCGAGACCATCATATAGGCACTGCATACTCGCAAAACTATTGTTGCATTCGAGCGAGCTGAGCTGGTCACATGCTCTAGCTGTTTTAAGGATTCTTACTCAGGTTAATACGATTTTACTTGAACTAGGTCGCCCGTATTTTACATTAGTCTGCATTGAACCGTAGTTGTTTTTATTTTGCCTTTGAGCTTCGGAGCTACAGAGAAATGCTTTCCACCGCTGCATTGACATGCTTTACTCGTTCCGTGTGCTAACGGCGAGCGTCAGTTCATCTGCATAACCCACAAGGCTGCGCGCTCGAGTAGGATGAGTCGAAACAATCCATCATAAACCACGTTCCATAAAACTGGGCCTAGTACCGATTCCTGTGGACACCGCTGGTAACTGGTCTTATAGTAAAAGAGTCCTCAGATTCTGTAATAATCTGCTGTTCTGCAAGAAAATATTGCAGTTACCTCAGCCTTCGTTAAATTAGGTCCCGTGATGCACAGTTGAATTCATATCACACGTATGTGAATAAGCCGGAATCTGCGTATTATACTTAGTTCTCTTCGCTGCTAAATCGACGAACCTTATGACTTCTATGGCGTTGGTCGTAGATCGTCCCGCTCGGAATCCAAATAGGTTTTCTGCAAACTCTTTTGCCTTGTTAATGTCGCCTAGCAGTCTAGGCAGCAGCAGTTGCTCAATCTCCCGAATCTATTTAGGAGACATAGGGGTCTGAAGGTATACCATCTGGCCTACTCGTTTTTTTGGAGGGGAACACTCCTCTTCTCTAATCTCTGTTAAACACTTATAGATTTATTTTTGAATGTACTTGTAAAACTATGTGGGTGTTTTGAATTATGCACATTCGACTTCTACTTTTAATTTTACAAACAGTGTTTATTATATATACGAGTATATGTGTGTTGTTGTTCACTTGATGATGACAGACGTAAGAGCTAGAGTATTTTTTCTGTTTTTTTTTGACATTTTTAAGACGAACGCGAAAAATGGAGAAATCAATGCCAGTGTATGTGGCCAATTTATCAGTGTCGCGCGCTCGTGCGTGGTTGATTATGAAAGTTAATTATTAAATGTCGGTTATTCAATATCGCTTACTAATTGAATGTCGCATATTAATATGGTGAATGGATCGATGATTGTAGTATGAAATATTTTACGAATAATTGAGTTGCTACATACTTCTGCCGCAGTCATAACTGCCTTGGGGGAATATCGTTAATCGCTTTCCTTAGGATTATCTTAGCTAGTTAGCTAGTGCTAAGTGTTGAGCCTAAGACTGATCCGCTGGACCATGGGGGGGTTTATTCTCTCTTTGTAGGCGCTTTCTGACATAGGTACAAGCCATATGAAATTCTGCAAGCCTTATGAAAAATTGTTAAAGTAGAAAGTTAATAAATTACTGACAGTGTCGAGTTAATTATGATAAAAATTTTATTGCGACATTTGTGGATTATAAATATTGAAAGATGTAGCATTTAAATCATTAAATGCTACAAAATTTTTAATGATTAAAAATTAGTAAGGAAAGATTGCTTGTAGCTCTTCGTGTATGGGCTTAAGGAAAAATACGCATACTATTGTACAATAAAAGCTTTACAGTCGGAAAGATTTACTACACTTCGAAAACACATAACCTATTATTTTGAAGAGTTTAATAAGTGTTTTAAGTCTGTATCTCAATCAAGGTGAAACTGGTTTGTTTCTTTAATAAATTTGATTACCCGAATTTTTGATACTTTATTCTACTATGATTTACTTACGAGTATATTGTCCGTATGTGTGAAATTAAAGGCAGTAAAAGAAAATCAAATTAAATCATCATTGTGGTGTAAAAACAAAAGAATTATCGTTTTTCGAACTAAATTTTCTAGTTTTTAAGTCATTTCAATATCAATCTTGACAATCGTGTATTATTACCTTGACTTTATGTTTCTTAACAACAGCAAATTTTTTCGCGGTTTGGAGGTAAAATATTAAAAAAAAATTATTTGTTCGTTTGTGAAAAAACGATCAACTTTGAATCAATTGTACATGAAATTTCGTTCTAACGAAAGGATTTGGTCAATAATATGTTATGGTCAAAAAATATTTTTAGTAAACATCGTTTTTGGCAAGTTGAGTACCATATAGGCTCACGTATACCTACCGCTTTCAATCGCTGAAGAGTAGCTCCTTTCAATACAGTTTTAGGGGCTGCAAACTTGCAAATGCCTCATTTTGACGAACTCTATTTAGCTCTTTGAGCTTTAGAACATGAATCCACCCATAATTTGAAACACAATATGTGTATTCCGTTTTAACTTTTTATTGATACATAAAACAAACATTAAACCTCAATTTTAATTTAATAATAAAATAAAGCGATTTATTAAATTGTCATTTCAATCTAAGCTAAACAAAGATCTCTCAAACTGAAATGGCTTTTTATATTTTTTATTTACATATTTATATAAAGCTCATAAGAGATAGACAACATCTATAAGATGGAGATTAGATTAAGTTACCGCCAATTGTCTGCCATTCAAATATATATGGAATATAGAAAACCAAAATAAAAATCACCATCAGGGTTGAACAAAAAATAAATAAAAAATAACAATTTATTTTTGTTATAACATTCAAAAATCATCAAAATGTAAATTTCAATTATTACATTCACGATAGATAAAATTATTTTTTGTTATTTTTATTTCAATTATTCAAATAGAATGAAATAATTTTATTTTTTATTTTTTTGGTTTAAATTTCAATTCAATTTTCTTAGCGCTTTCGTAATGGTATTTTCTTCGGTTTCAAAATACACAAGAAAAGTGTATATAACTTTATTATTTTTTATTAACAAAAAAATAAAATCGAAATGATTTTTTTTCTACATTTTTTACAATATTTAACTTGTACAATTTTATTAGACTACAAAAATAATTGAGTATTCAAATAGACAAGTTAAATTTAATAAAAAAATTAAAGTTCGTTGAAAAAACCTTTTGTAATTTAATAGAATGAAGGAATCTTTTGACTGGAGCTTTTGTGAAGAGAAAACCAGAAGCTACGGAAATGATTTCGTTTCGTTTTATTTATTTATCTAATTAGGTTTTACCATAATATCATTTTTTTCAAAAACATCTTTCCTAATAAAATAAAACTGTAATTATATTTTGAGAAAAGTTAAGTGGTAGAATCTGTTTTGGAATTTAATACTATGCTAATAGTAAGGTTCAATTGCAAATAATAACAATGTGCTAATAAAAGCGGATTGTATTGCCCAACAAAATGATTGTGATTTCAGCACAAATTAAGCAAATTAAACTTGATACCGACATTATTAAATATAAATTTATATATAAAGCAAATGGGTGTTGCTTAAGCGGTAGATTACTACTGCTATACGAGTTGGCGAACTTGGTCAATGCAAACTGGGGATGTAACAAATATGGAATGTAATAGTCCAGTGTCTCAAAGAGATTCCGGATTTAGCCCATTTTTGCTTAGTTCAGCTAGAAGTAGTTTTAAAAGCCAATTGGGGAAAGAAACAGTGTAAGTCTTAAAGAAAACAAAAAATGGAAAGCTAAATAAACAATAAACATCAAATGGTATCTTTGAAAGCTATTTTATTATTAAAAAATCACAAATTGAAAACCAACAACAATCTAAATCCAAAGAGAGGGTGTGGTTTAGTCATGGAGGGTGCTCTCCAAAATCGTTTCGGTTTTTTTCATTAAACAGGTTATTTTTCCCGATCTTTTTTAAAACCAAATCCACTCAGAAACTAATCAAACTCTCAAAAACCAACATTCGCATAAATACGAATTTATACCAACACAATAATACAAAGGATACTTGTTCATTGTGCGTAAATTTAAAAGATATTTTTGATTCTATGCGTTATAACTTTTGCTTTATATTTATTTTATAATTTACAAAGTTTATTAATTATAAATCTATAAATAAACCCTTCGCCATTATGTAAGAGTATCTTCCGTTATATTTCATAACACTACTGCACTATTCTTTCAACAAAATAAAAAAAACAGATTGAGGAAGTTCACATTGTGAAAAAAATTTGGTAGACCTATATGCTGAAACATTTTAGTCCACTTAGCAACCGTTTACAACGGAAATCTTATAGGATTTGGATCACATAATAAGATTTATGTGCTCCATCTATTGAATAATGCTAAGAGTACGGCTTATGTTCTCATCGCAGTTAATATTTTCCTCAAAAATAACTCCAGTAACATTTTTTAAATTAAATATTTACATTAATTTAATTTTTCAAGTTTGATTATTTTAATAACTGTAATACTAAATTTTCTGCCGACATGTTTAGTTAACATCAATGCCGCTACCAATATCTATTTCAAGATGCAAAATCTTTTTAGGTCGGTGTCCTTTACATCACATTTTTTATCGACCTAAGCTGGGTCAGTCCACACAAAAATGCTGCTTAACCTAATTTTGGGTAACTAGCGTTTAGATCATGTTACCTATCCAGTTTAAGTTACATAGTCCGTGGAATAAATATGACGATGTAAACTACTTCATTGTAGCTAGTTGGTTTTGGTTAACAAACGGAGAAGGAGAGCAAAATGTATTTCGTTAAAGGTGATGCTGTGTTAACCGGTGTCAAATTTCAACCAAACAAAGCACACATTTTCTTTGCGTATTCGTTAATTTTAAAAATATCGTCTGCAACGACTCGTTTAAATCCTATCAATTTTTACCTAATGACTAAAACAATTGCAGTGGTTTTTATTAGCGCCCAATAGATGTATCCGGAACAGCCAATTTTATATGTCAAAACTTATATTTAGCGCGCTATTGTTGCATGTAATTAATTTATTTAACTCCTAATATTCATCATTCAATTTTTTAGTTAAAAATCGATATACAAATACTTTGCTCTACCTATTTATCGGGCGCCGCTATCCATTTCAATGGGAAATTTGAAAACGCCTTTGTTTTGTACAACCCTTAAACCATAATAAACTTAATCTTACAATACAAATTGAAAACGCAGCTAGATGAATTCTTGGTTATAACGCCATGTCAAAATAAAAGTCAATTGGTATATTTCAGGTAGTTAATAGTTTGTTTTACGGATGATTTTTTAAACTTCCATTGTACGACAATACGGAAAGTAGCGGAATTTCGGATAGATAATTTCGTTTTCAGCGCAATAGCTCACCCCGAATAGCGAATAAGACAACACAGAATATATTTGCTTGAGATGATGTGTTTTACTCCTAAATTTAGATTATAGACAAGAATTATAACATTTTGGATTGTGCGCAGAACACAGTAGTGCTGCTTTTGAGTGTATGAAACTTAAAATAAATAATCTGATGTAAATAATGTTGAGTGTGGGTGTACTACGAAATCCCGGTTTTCAAAATTCCGGTATCAAAATCCCGGGTTTCAAAATCCCGGTTTTGTTCTAAAGTCTTGATTTTGAAAAAAATATTTTTTATTAATTATGGCCGGCCGGACTAATAATATTTTAACATAAAAATAAGATATCTTGCCCAAAAATTTACTAGAAATTTACTAGAAGTCAGAGGCGGGAGTCGGTTTCGTAGAGTCGCTGCTATTTTATCGGAGTCGGAGTCGGAAAAAACTGAACTCACACTTTTTTGTCAAATTACAACAACAATGCTATATATTGACACCCGCTCTAGAATTAGCCGAATTTCTAGTTTTTGATGGTTTTAGAAAATTGAAATTGCAATTCCAATTATTGAAAAATAAAAAACGACTATAACAAAAGTAAAACTTACTGTAACAGTAAAACGAACACATTTTTTTACACAGTAAAAAAATAAATGATCGGGATATATAAGCCGGGTCGCGGTGTTCCCTAGTTTAAAAAAAAAACTGGGAATGGGTACGGAGGGCCGAATGTGTCCAAGAGCCGAATGTGGCAAAGATCGAAGGGCCTAATGTAGCCAAAGTGCCGAATGTGTCGACCGGCCGAAAGTGTCAAAGGGGGGGTTAGGGTCATTTGACCGTTACCGAAAACATGGAAACAAAATTATCGAATGATAAAAGATCGAAAAATTATTGATCTAAAATAAAAATGTCGAAAAAAATGTAGTCGAAAAAATATGGTCGAAAGAAAAAACATCGACTTTCTTTAAATCGAATTTATGGTCGAATTTCGACTTTAATATTTTAAAATATTGTATTATATTATATTTAAAGCAATAGTTTGTTAATGAAACATTTTGAAATGCACTAATTGTAGAGGCTGACGGCTTCGATAAATCTCACGGGCACGAGGAAGGTCGCTTCGGGGGACGTAGAAGCTGGGATCAGCAAACATGTCGCACTGCGTGCCGCACGTAGGAGCGGATTATATAGAATCTATTAATGACTACTAAAAAGAAAAATAATTGCATCATTTTGTTACGCAAGATTTTGTAATTGCAAGATTTTATACTAGCAACATTTTGTAATTGCAACATTTTGTAGTTGCAAGATTAATAAAAAAGCAATATTTTGTTAATGCAACATTTTGAAATGAAATATTTTATATCGATCCCAGAAAAACTATTTTATTAAATATTCATTATTTCATTATAAAATAATCATAATAATTATTTCGGAAAACAAAATTTAAAAAACAAGATTTTGTCCAAAAAATGTTTACCTTTAGAAAAAAATTCCAGTAGAGCGGGGTTCGAAAACATGTCGGGGAATAAAGGAGCAGTTTAACTAGTTTCATTCTAAGTGAATGATTCGAATTCAAAACTTATTTTTTGATACAGTTCTTAAATACGGTCGATAGGGATGGAACTTGACCATTTCTTTACTGATTATGTTAAAACTCTACAAGTAAGGTATAAATGGGATTCTAAAATGTTTTTTTGCTAAAGCTCTAGAATATGACCATTAGCGACACAACTTGGCTATTTCTAGACAGCTTATGATAAAATTCGACAGGTGTGATGGAAATAAGATTCTAAAATGATATTTTGACTAAGTTCTGAAATATATCGCTCTTTTTGCCCAGATATAACCCTATTTCCATCGCACGTGACGAATTTCAACAAAATAAGTTCAGCAATGGCCACATTCCATCTCTATTAGCCATTTTATAGAACTTTATCGCAAACTAATTTTTGAATTTTGTCAAAAAATCATTTGAGTCCCATTTTCCCACATGTCAAATTTTAAAAGTTCAAACCGGGATTTCCTTTTTTATACAAAACCGGGATTTTGACAAACCGGGATTACGTTACACGGATACATTATTGCATAATGTTATGCAAATCATGTTGTGGTAAAATATGCAGTCTTTGGTGCTCTATTCTTGGAATCGATGAAAATTTCCGCGCAACCGGAATACAATTTGCTTTAGAATTGTCTATATTATTCGAATTTCTCGCCGGCTACTTTAATCATTGTTGTTATTATTTATTTGCCTACTAAGGGACTATTTCCGAACCTTTTAACTACACTCATTTCTCGATTTACAGGCAGGGTAGTTTGGTTCGGCAGAATATCGTTTAAATCGGAAGTGGGATTTTTGTATGGAAAAAAGGTGCAAATGGAAAAAAATTCTTAAATTATGGCTTGGTTTTCAATAATTTATTAACGTAAAATATGTAGAATAAATTATGCGTATGCCGTTTTTGTATTTTTTTCCACACGTATACGTATACAAATCCTATTGGAATTATTATTTTCTTATGAGATTCTGATTGAATTTTGCTTGTGTTAGTGAATGGAGTACATTGTTATGAATCTACAAATAAGATAATAGTATTAAATCAACCCATTTCATCATTTTCATTTAGTTTTAAAGAACAAAATATTTAAATAAATGATATAAATTAATAGAACTTGTATTGATTAAGTTTAAGAATTATTTTACATAAATAAGTTATCAAAGTTGCAACCATTTTAATATATAGTCAACACTACAACCAATTTAGTACAATAAATAACTAATATTCTCATGCGAATTCTGATTAGATTTATTATTTCTGTCCAACTTAAACATTTTTGTTCAAAATCATAATAGAAATAAAAAATTCGTTGCAAATTTGCTGATCTGGTTGGAAAACAGAAAACAAGCTAACCAGATGCGCAATTTAAGAACCTATTAGAAGTGGCCACGGAACCTGAGTCCAAATCTCTGGGAAGGCGTGTTAATGGCCGTTTACCATTTTGGTTCAAACTCTAATTATAAATTCAAAAATTCGTTGCAAATTTGCTGATCTGGTTGGATAGTGGCAATCAGGCTGGTCGGATGAGCAATTTAGCAACCTATTAGAAGTGCTCACGGAACTTGAGTCCAAATCTCTGGGAAGGCGTGTTAATGGCCGTTTACCATTTTGGTCCAAACTCTAATTATAAATTCAAAAATTCGTTGCAAATTTGCTGATCTGGTTGGAAAGCGGGAATCATGTTGGCCAGATGAGCAATTTAGCAACCTATTAGAAGTGTTTACGGAACTTGAGTCCAAATCTCTGAAAAGGCGTGTTAATGGCCGTTTACCATTTTGGTTCAAACTGTAATAATAAATTCAAAAATTCGTTGCAAATTTGCTGATCTGGTTAGAAAGCGGCAATCAGTCTGGCCGGATGAGCAATTTAGCGAGCTATTAGAAGTGCCCATGGAACCTGAGTCCAAATCTCTGGGAAGGTGTGTTAATGGCCATTTACCATTTTCGTCCATACTCTAATTATAAATTCAAAAATTCGTTACAAATTTGCTGATCTGGTTGGAAAGTGGCAATCAGGCTGGTCGGATGAGCAATTTAGCAACCTAATAGAAGTGCTAACGGAACTTGAGTCCAAATCTCTGGGAAGGCGTGTTAATGGCCATTTACCATTTTCGTCCAAAATCTTATTATAAATTCGTTAAATTCGTCAAAAATTCGTTGCAAATTTGCTGATCTGGTTGGAAAACAGCAAACAAGCTAACCAGATGCGCAATTCAAGAACCTATTAGAAGTGCCCACGGAACCTGGGTTCAAATCTCTGGGAAGGTGTGTTAATGGCCGTTTACCTTTCTCGTTCAAACTCTAATTATAAATTCAAAAATTCGTTGCAAATTTGCTGATCTGGTTGGAAAGTGGTAATCAGGCTGGCCGGACGAGCAATTTAGCAACCTATTAGAAGTTCTCACGGAACCTGAGTCCAAATCTCTGGGAAGGTGTGTTAATGGACGTTTACCATTTTGGTCCAAACTCTAACTATAAATTTAAAAATTCATGATCTGGTTGGAAAGTAGCAAACAGGTTGACCGGATGAGTTATTTAGCAGCCTATTAGAAGTGCTCACGGAACCTGAGTATACATCTCTTTTCGCTCAAACTCACAATTGATTTACAATAATTTGAAAGGAATTTGCATTACATTTACATTTTAAAACTATTTTAGGCGCTAGCGCCACTTCAAAGCGGAACTCAATCTCTGAGAAGAAAATCTAAGTATTATTTAAAATATTTAATCAAAATTTTAGTTCAACATACAATCTTGAATCAATTTTATAATCTTATTTATAAAATTTTGTTTGAAACGATTGTATATAATTGTATACACACTTTTATTGTATTTTAAATTCCAATTTGTATTCCCAGATGGATTCTGATAAGAAACTACAATAAATGTCAATTGTTTTTGCATTTTGAAGATAGCATTCATTGGTTCATTCGCAATGGTAATTTTCTTACACAAAAATAACAATCCGGTAAAAATTGTTTAAATGATTAATTAATTAATCAATCTATTTATTTGAACAAACATTAAATGGTAATAATTTGATAGATAATTTGATTTGATAATTTTATAAGCTTGCATAAAAACTGCATAGAATCAACGACGTATGACTATATATAGATACTTGGATGCGCCAAACATGTTTATTGTTTTGAGAGAAGCTTTTGCTTAGCTTTTGCAGCACCCTTGCGCAAACTGAATTCACATTACACCAAAATACATTGAATAATACGAGCGCAATTTTAAACTCTAAAAATTCTGTCTTTATCTTAATTTGACTATCTTGCCACAACTCTACTAATTAGCAGTCGACTTCCCAATGAACAAAACTTTTACTTAACAACTTTATCCTTTTACTTTTATTGTAAGAATAGCGTGCCCCATAAATATGTTGATAAAAAATAAGTTTAAAACTGATCAAACTTCATTATTATTATTTATAAACCAAATGGGACGTCAAAACGGAAATATGGTTCTTGTTGTCATCCACCAGATTGCGACACCGACGGGAAAGAATAGATTGGAATTTGGCATTAGGTTGTTTATACTGAAATTACAATTGGCGCTCACCACCACCAGGCCGTACAAACCCCGCCCCGCCATTAGATATGACATATAGTAATTAGTAAATAAAGAACAAATATAATTAGTTTGAATAAATCTACTATATATGTACAATAATTATATCATAAATTAAATTAATAAATTTGAATAAGAATAATATTTTATTTAAATACAAATTTATTAAAATAAAATATTAGTAACATTTAGTCGTTATAAATTTATTAATTAACTCAAAGCAATTTTTAAACATTGATAAGTACTTTCATTATACATACACGTCGCCTTATTAATGACTTTGTTATTCTGACGAGACAATTTACTTTTGCAGCCTCACAATGGCAATTATTTATTCAGTAAAATATACAGACAAACCAAACGGAGGAAGTTTATCAACAACTCATATTAGTGTCACCCTATTATTTGGTTGAAATAAAATAAAATTTATGAGAACATTTTATAGTTCAATTTTGACATCTCGACGAAGACAGCACAATCACAAAACTTCACAAAAAAATTTACTTTGGCAATTTCATTTTTTAACAGGAATTTAAATTTGATTGGTATCAAATACAAACTATTTTAAAAAACTTCTACTCACGAAGAATTCACATTCACTATAATATTTTCTAACCATAAACGATCTTAATGTGCGAGAAATCCTTTTTGTAAAATCCTTTTTTGTGTAAGTATATTAGAATGTTCCTATAAAAATAGTTTGGTTAGTATGGTTTCTTTTTATTATGACAACCACTACATCAAGCGATTTTATCAAAAGACCTTTTCTGAGTTGTTTATGTTTCATTTTGATATGTGGCGAATTTATATTTCTATCTAGTTCTTTTTTACTGAAAAATATTTTTCATTAAGGTTTTTGTGTAAATTATCAAATTTTTAAAAGATTATTAGAAGGAAAACAAATTGATTATTTACAACAATTTAAAAATTTACATTGCAACTTGACACACAGCCCGATTTTACAAGTAAGATAAAGACAGAATTTTTAGAGTTTAAAATTGCGCTCGTATTATTCAATGTATTTTGGTGTAATGTGAATTCAGTTTGCGCAAGGGTGCTGCAAAAGCTTCTCTCAAAACAATAAACATGTTTGGCGCATCCAAGTATCTATATATAGTCATACGTCGTTGATTCTATGCAGTTTTTATGCAAGCTTATAAAATTATCAAATCAAATTATCTATCAAATTATTACCATTTAATGTTTGTTCAAATAAATAGATTGATTAATTAATTAATCATTTAAACAATTTTTACCGGATTGTTATTTTTGTATAAGAAAATTACCATTGCGAATGAACCAATGAATGCTATCTTCAAAATGCAAAAACAATTGATCAAAAGTGGAGATAAATAAACAAAATTCACGTTCATAATAATGAAAATTTATTTTGCCTTCAATAATTCAATAATGTGTACATTTTATAAGCCTACATACACACCAAATTATTAGTTTTTGATTTGGCTATATACGTATAGTGTCACTACTTTTAAAATTATAAAACCGTTTTCTGGTGACATCTAGCGGATGAAATATCAACGTTTCGTACTAAATTTTTTAATGTACTAAATTATTCCGGTTGGTTTCTGTTCATTTATTGTAGTTTCTTATCAGAATCCACCTGGGAATACGAATTGGAATTTAAAATACAATAAAAGTGTTTATGGTACAATTATATACAATCGTTTCAAACAAAATTTTATCAATAAGATTATAAAATTGATTCAAAATTGTATGTTGAACTAAAATTTTGATTAAATATTTTAAATAATACTTAAATTTTCTTCTCAGAGATTGAGTTCCGCTTTGAAGTGGCGCTAGCGCCTAAAATAGTTTTAAAATGTAAATGTAATGCAAATTCCTTTCAAATTATTGTTATCAATTGTGAGTTTGAGCGAAAAGAGATGTATACTCAGGTTCCGTGAGCACTTCTAATAGGTTGCTAAATTGCTCATCCGGCCAGCCTGATTGCCACTTTCCAACCAGATCAGCAAATTTGCAACGAATTTTTGAATTTATAATTAGAGTTTGAACGAGAAAGGTAAACGGCCATTAACACGCCTTCCCAGAGATTTGGACTCAGGTTCCGTGGGCACATCTAATAGGTTCTTAAATTGCGCAACTGGTTAGCTAGTTTGCTGTTTTCCAACTAGATCAGCAAATTTCCAACGAATTTTTGAATTTATAATTCACGCCTTCCCAGAGATTTGGACTCAAGTTCCGTTAGCACTTCTAATAGGTTGCTAAATTGCTCATCCGACCAGCCTGATTACCACTTTCCAACCAGATCAGCAAATTTGTAACGAATTTTTGAATTTATAATTAGAGTTTGAACCAAAATGGAAAACGGCCATTAACACGCCTTCCCAGAGATTTGGACTCAGGTTCCATGGGCACTTCTAATAGCTTGCTAAATTGCTCATCCGGCCAGACTGATTGCCACTTTCCAACCAGATCAGCAAATTTGCAACGAGTTTTTGAATTTATAATTAGAGTTTGAACCAAAATGGTAAACGGCCATTAACACGCCTTCCCAGAGATTTGGACTCAGGTTCCATGGGCACTTCTAATAGCTCGCTAAATTGCTCATCCGGCCAGACTGATTGCCGATTTCTAACCAGATCAGCAAATTTGCAACGAATTTTTGAATTTATAATTAGAGTTTGAACCAAAATGGTAAACGGCCATTAACACGCCTTTTCAGAGATTTGGACGCAAGTTCCGTAAACACTTCTAATAGGTTGCTAAATTGCTCATCTGGCCAACATGATTCCCGCTTTCCAACCAGATCAGCAAACTTGCAACGAATTTTTGAATTTATAATTAGAGTTTGAACCAAAATGGTAAACGGCCATTAACACGCCTTCCCAGAGATTTGGACTCAAGTTCCGTAAGTACTTCTAATAGGTTGCTAAATTGCTCATCCGACCAGACTGATTCCCGCTTTCCAACCAGATCAGCAAATTTGCAACGAATTTTTGAATTTATATTTAGAGTTTGAACCAAAATGGTAAACGGCCATTAACACGCCTTCCCAGAGATTTGGACTCAAGTTCCGTAAGCACTTCTAATAGGTTGCTAAATTGCTCATCCGACCAGCCTGATTGCCACTTTCCAACCAGATCAGCAAATTTGTAACGAATTTTTGAATTTATAATTAGAGTTTGAACCAAAATGGTAAACGGCCATTAACACGCCTTCCCAGAGATTTGGACTCAGGTTCCGTGAGCACTTCTAATAGCTCGCTAAATAGCTCATCTGGCCAGACTGATTGCCGCTTTCTAACCAGATCAGCAAATATTTTTGAATTTATAATTAGAGTTTGAACCAAAATGGTAAACGGCCATTAACACGCCTTCCCAGAGATTTGGACTCAAGGTTCGTAAGTACTTCTAATAGGTTGCTAAATTGCTCATCTGGCCAACCTGATTCCCGCTTTCTAACCAGATCAGCAAATTTGCAACGAATTTTTGAATTTATATTTAGAGTTTGAACCAAAATGGTAAACGGCCATTAACACGCCTTCCCAGAGATTTGGACTCAGGTTCCATGGGCACTTCTAATAGCTCGCTAAATTGCTCATCTGGCCAGATTGATTGCCACTTTCTAACCAGATCAGCAAATTTGCAACGAATTTTTGAATTTATAATTAGAGTTTGAACCAAAATGGTAAACGGCCATAACACGCCTTCCCAAAGATTTGGACTCAAGTTCCGTAAGCACTTCTAATAGGTTGCTAAATTTCTCATCTGGCCAACCTGATTTCCGCTTTCCAACCAGATCAGCAAATTTGCAACGAATTTTTGAATTTATATTTAGAGTTTGAACCAAAATGGTAAACGACCATTAACACGCCTTCCCAGAGATTTGGACTCAGGTTCCATGGGCACTTCTAATAGCTCGCTAAATTGCTCATCTGGCCAGACTGATTGCCGCTTTCTAACCAGACCAGCAAATTTGCAACGAATTTTTGAATTTATAATTAGAGTTTGAACCAAAATGGTAAACGACCATTAACACGCCTTCCCACAGATTTGGACTCAAGTTCCGTAAGCACTTCTAATAGGTTGCTAAATTGCTCAATTGACCAGTCTGATTGCCACTTTCCAACCAGATCAGCAAATTTGTAACGAATTTTTGAATTTATAATTAGAGTTTGAACCAAAATGGTAAACGGCCATTAACACGCCTTCCCAGAGATTTGGACTCAGGTTCCGTGGGCGATTCTAATAGGTTGCTAAATTGCTCATTTGGCCAGACTGATTGCCACTCTTCAACCAGATCAGCAAATTTGCAACGAATTTTTGAATTTATAATTAGAGTTTGAACCAAAATGGTAAACGGCCATTAACACGCCTTCCCAGAGATTTGGACTCAAGTTCCGTAAGCACTTCTAATAGGTTGCTAAATTGCTCATCTATCCAACCTGATTCCCGCTTTCCAACCAGATCAGCAAATTTGCAACGAATTTTTGAATTTATAATTAGAGTTTGAACCAAAATGGTAAACGGCCATTAACACGCCTTCCCAGAGATTTGGACTCAGGTTCCATGGGCACTTCTAATAGCTCGCTAAATTGCTCATCTGGCCAGACTGATTACCGCTTTCTAACCAGATCAGCAAATTTGCAACGAATTTTTGAATTTATAATTAGAGTTTGAACCAAAATGGTAAACGGCCATTAACACGCCTTCCCAGAGATTTGGACTCAAGTTCCGTAAGCACTTCTAATAGGTTGCTAAATTGCTCATCTGGCCAACTTGATTTTTGCTTTCCAACCAGATCAGCAAATTTGCAACGAATTTTTGAATTTATATTTAGAGTTTGAACCAAAATGGTAAACGGCCATTAACACGCCTTCCCAGAGATTTGGACTCAGGTTCCATGGGCACTTCTAATAACTCGCTAAATTGCTCATCCGGCCAGACTGATTGCCGCTTTCTAACCAGATCAGCAAACTTGCAACGAATTTTTGAATTTATAATTAGAGTTTGGACCAAAATAGTAAACGGCCATTAACACGCCTTCCCAGAGATTTGGACTCAAGTTCCGTAAGCACTTCTAATAGGTTGCTAAATTGCTCATCCGACCATGTCTGATTGCCACTTTCCAACCAGATCCGCAAATTTGCAACGAATTTTTGAATTTATATTTAGAGTTTGAACCAAAATGGTAAACGGCCATTAACACGCCTTCCCAGAGATTTGGACTCAGGTTCCATGGGCACTTCTAATAGCTAGCTAAATTGCTCATCTGGCCAGACTGATTGCCGCTTTCCAACCAGATCAGCAAATTTGCAACGAATTTTTGAATTTATAATTAGAGTTTGGACCAAAATGGTAAACGGCCATTAACACGCCTTCCCAGAGATTTGGACTCAAGTTCCGTGAACACTTCTAATAGGTTGCTAAATTGCTCATCCGACCAGACTGATTGCCACTATCCAACCAGATCAGCAAATTTGTAACGAATTTTTGAATTTATAATTAGAGTTTGAACCAAAATGGTAAACGGCCATTAACACGCCTTCCCAGAGATTTGGACTCAGGTTCCGTGGGCAATTCTAACAGGTTGCTAAATTGCTCATCCGGCCAGACTGATTGCCACTTTCCAACCAGATCAGCAAATTTGCAACGAATTTTTGAATTTATAATTAGAGTTTGAACCAAAATGGTAAACGGCCATTTAAATGGCAATTGGCAATTAACATGATAAATTAATTTATTATAATACAAGCCTATATAAAACTAATAATTTCGAGTAAACTTATCAATCAATTTTGAAGTATTTTAATTATTTTAGGAGTAAGGTATGATGAATACTTTACTCAAGTGATAATAATTCTTGAATGAATCTTATTATACTTTATTTAAAAAGAGATATTACATATTAACAACCGTATTCTACATATTATTCTAACATAATTATAAATACAATACTTTTCTTTCCTCCAAATAAACCGTTACTTTAATTTGTTAAATCGTACAAAGAAATTTTTTACTTTACATGTACAAAACTACAATTAGATTAACTTTTAGAACTAAAATTTCCAATTGGAATGGCTATGTTTTCTAATTAGATTTGGAATTAACAGTGTGAAACTAACACATACAAAAAAGTGTGGATTTGTGTAAAAACGGCATACGCATAATAAATTAGAAATAATAAATAAAAACTTCCTTTATGTGATTGACAAATTTTACATCATATCCTAAGTGACTAAGGTACATTTGTACCTTAGGCACTATTTTCGTGATTTTTTGCGTTAACGGAATATGATTTCGATTAAATAGCAACGTAAACATTTGCTTCATGGCAAAGGGAATTCGTATTAAATACAAATTATCTAACGTAACGGTAATTAGAACGGTAGTTATTTCTTTTTTGTATTGCTAATCTTCACCGGTAATTTGGTGTATGCGACTATAAATGTAAATTGTTTCGTGAGTTTTTTTCATGAATTAATACATACTCGTATATCATCCTTCGAAATATCAAAAGTTGGAAGTAAATATGGACGAACTATCTCAAGCTGAATTCGCACGACAAGTTTGATAATTTTTCAAATTGTCCACGAGCATTCACGTCATTCAGGTGTTCAGGGTGTTGATGAATTATCGGACGTTGAAGATGCTTACAATGCATCTGATATTGAAATAGAGTTACATGATGATGTTCCGGAAGAATACAAGCCAAATGAAGATAATGATACTGACGAAGAAATTTTTGGTGGGAGCATTCAATTTTCAATTACATTCGCCGGTTTTATTGATACAGATGGTACGGTATATACGCAAATTCCACCGGCTGTAACTCGGATACAAGAATAGAATATTTTCCTATATAAACCGGAACCAGTCGCTTGAACAAAATTTTTTTATGTTGCAGATATTTTCGGAAGTGATGGTGGACATTATATGGATTAAAAATATTTTAAAGCACTCATATCCATCCCATCACCGGTCAATTGTACACGGGAACAGGACCTGGTGAACCAGAAAAGAATCAAGAACAGTGAGTTGTACTACACTTACCTCGTTAATTGTTATCGTGGAACTTGATAATGGTAGGCACTCTAAAACAAAACAAAACCTGCGCCTCAACGGAATTCAATAAATGTGCAAGTAAAGAAGAATATCCATTCCAGTTTGGGTTTAACGACGATGGGAAAGTGAGCATTTGCTCATATGTTCCGAAAACGAATTCTATTGTAATCTTGCTGTCGACGATGCATACTACAAATAATACGAATAGTACCAAACAATAAACCAGAAATGCCAGCTCTGCAATGCCACCAAAGGTGGGGTCGATATCATGGATAAGTTGGTGACGCATTATACGACAAAACCTAAGACGCTCAGATGACCGCAGGCCATGTTCTACAATATAGTGGATGTCGCTTGCGCTGCATTTATAGTCTACAGTGAAAGCAACTCCGAAAGTGCCAAATCTTTACAAAGTCGACGCATCTTTCTGCAGGATCTAGACAAACAATAGGCCATGTCGGCTATTGAAGATCATGCGAAAAATCCAAAAATTTGATCTCATAGGTATAGAGTCTATGTTATGCCATCTTGTAATCCTTTTTACTCAACCACCTATATATGCGACTAAAAGCTGTTTTGTTTGTCGATCGCCTTCATCATTTCAACGAAAAACTCGAAAAAGCTGCTCTATCTGAAAACGGCCAATTTGTAACGAACACGCAGAAACAACTACAAAATGCTTGCACTTTAAATTGAAATTAATAAATTGTTGATTATAAATAGGCGTTTTTTATTTTATTTGTTTCATTTGTCTTTTTCTTTGCTTCGCTGAAGGAGTTTTAACATAAAATATAGCCAAGTAGAAACGTACCTTTGACACCGTTTAAGGGGTATTTTTTATTTTGCGGATTAACTAAATAATTTTTTTAAATATCTAAAAAACATTTGATTGAAAGCGAAAAAGGACCAATGTACTCGTACCTTGTCACGTACATAAAGCTTAAAACTATATTTTTTTTTGTTTTAACCGTGTAAATCGAGCGAGGGGTGTACTCGGAATTTTTTTCTTAGTAGTAAAACAAATATTAAGGAATATTAAAAAAAAATTGAAAGAAATATTAAAGTAGGCGGCGAAAAATCGAATAATACAGAAAATTCGAAAGCAAATTATATTCCGAATGCAGAAATTTCCACCGATTTCAAGAATAACGCCGCTGGGGAACAATTTATCACAAATCGATGGAAATATATTTCGAAACGGGCCGTTATTTTATTTATTATTCCGGGTAGTGAAGACCATTCACTGTAAGGGCATTTTCTTGTTTTCAAAGAAGGAGAGGATTCTCCGCTCCCTAAATTCAAATATTTTGCTTTGCCCATTAAGATGAAAATAAATTTCATCGCTAAAGATGATTTTTAGAAGAAAACCTTCATTTCGTTCAAACATCCAATTAACAAAACGACGACGATTTAAAAGGTCTGGTGGTTTCATTGTTTGAGTTAGTTGAATTTTGTGTATGGATGCAAATGAAGAGCTACATGCAACATGCGTCGTAATGTGGTTCATCAAATGTTTAGTTCTTTTGAACGATGCCTGGTTGATGTGCTTGGTTCATTACGAACACTTTTACTAGCAGCTGCCACTACATCAGGAGTACGAACTGGATGAACATTTTGATACGATCTACGACCTTCCAATGAACCAGTTTCGATCAATAATTTTGCCAATCACACGCTCCTTAGGACGTCCATGTCGACCAAAACTCTCACGTAATTTACGAAAAGTTCTTGTTTTTGAACGATTATTTTCATAATAAACGAAGACAATCAAAATGCGTTGTTGTGTTGTTAACGACTCCATGATGATAACTGGCATATTTTTAACTTTTCATATGTCAAAGAATTTTTTAGAACAGATAACATTAAGTACTAAAATTCATCGATTGAAAAAAGGACGAATAGATGGCCCATCCTGTAGTAAAATTGTACAATAGGTTTCATAATTTAACTGCATGATCGAACAAAATATTATTGAACAAACAATTTTTATTTTACTTCTTATTTTATTTACTTGGCGCCCCATCCCATTATTACATACGTTCTAATTTATCACAGTAAAAGTAAATTGTTGGTCATAGTTGCTAGTTTGCTTTATATATGGGTTTCCAATAAGAGGTTTCATTTTGGATAGCCTGCTATTTGGACTGCTGTCAATTTTGAAGCTGTCATCTTTTGACAAGTTAAATCTATGCCATTACTAAAAATGGTACGATACATGCTTCAACAACGCGTTGAAATTGTTACAATTCACTACAAAAATGGAGAAAATTTTGCAGTTACAGTTCGCAAAACTAAAGCACTTTGGCAATAGTGAAACTGGTGGAAAACTTTGAGCTGTTGGGACAAGTTAGTGATGTGAAGAATCGAAACCGTGTGAGTCGCTCAACAACAACTCAGAATATTGCTTCTGTAGTCCGTAGTATTGACGAAAACCCAGGTTTGTCAATTCCTCGTCGATTTTTGGAATTAGACATTTCACAAACGACATTACACCGTATTTTGCACAAAAACTTAGGTCTTAAGGCTTTTAAAGTTCAGTTAACACAAGAACTCAAGCCGGTCGATCACCATAAACGTCGTATCTTCGCTGATTGGGTCCTTCAAATGCATCAAAATGATCCGGATTTTCATCAAAAAATCATCTTCAGTAATGAGGCCCATTTTCACCTCGGAGACTACGAGTACGTTAATAAGCAGAATTGTCGCATTTGGAGCCAGAAAATCCAAGAATGATTGTTGAAAAGCCTCTCCATCCTCAACGTGTCACTGTTTGGTGCGGTTTTTGGGCTGGTGGTGTGACTGGACCTTACTTATTCGAAAATAAGGCTGGTGCAACTGTTACGGTGAATGGATTGCGCTACCGAGCTATGATTAATGATTTTTTATGACCGGAATTGGAAGATACTGATGTGGACGACGTTTATTTTCAGCAAGGCTACGGTCAGGTCATTTCTCGGAGAGGTAATCGCAATTGGCCACCGAGATCTTGTGATTTAACACCTTTAGACTTTTTTCTTTGGGGCCACGTGAAAGATAAGGTATATGACAATGCTCCACAATCGATTCAAGACCTTAAAGATGGAATTCGTGAAGTTATCGAGGACATACATTTTATGAAAAGGATATGGTGCTGCAAGCGTAGCCGTGGCGGCCATTTGGCTGATGCCGTTTTTAAATGTTAATGGCATACTTTCCTCTTTACAATGAAAAAACATTCATTGATTTCTCTAAAAAATACTTGTTTTTTAAAATATCAAAATGAAGTCGCTTATTGGAAAAACCTTTATAAATCAAAAATGATGAACAAGTTTCTTGTGCTATTATAAATTCAAATACAAACATTTTTAATTCGAAAACTGACCTCTAATATTTATTTCTCAACAAAATACAGCTATAGTCAATTTAATATCGGATTAATGATTGATTGGTCTATTGAATCCTAGCCAGATCGCAGGCCTGCTAGAAGGTGCATTCTGCTCCCAACCTAAACTACGGTTGCCCGATGTTATTGGTATTGTTGTTGTTGAATTGTCTTCCTCTGCTACGTACCTTCGTTGTATATTTGAATAGTGCACATAATTAGTGAATGTGTGATTAGTCTAGCTTGCTGGTAACATCAACTCTAAATTCTCTTGTGCAAAAATTACTACATACGAGAGTTTTCCTTTGAACTCTAAAACATTTGCATTCAATTTATTTCGATGTAATCCTTGAACGTGGACGGCTTTTAAGTTTCAATAATAGCACATTTTTGATTATCCCGCTTTTGAAATTATGTTTATTAAATTAATTTTCTTCTTGCCAAACATAGAATGCTTTTCATTACTGTTTGAGGTTCATTTTATGAATATAAAAATTTTCTATTTAATTTCCTCGTATTGTAGTTTCTTTTGGTGATGTTCCTATTGTTGGGTTGGGTGGTGGTGTACACACACATTTTCAAAGCAAAAAAAGTTATTTCATTCTTCTAAATTTGATTTATAATAAACACAAGATTTGAATAACAATTAATCTTTACTTTTATTTAAAAAAAATTTAAACACAACAACACCAACAGACCGACATTTTTTTTGGTGTCGACGAGATGTATAGTGAGAAATATATAGAACAAGAAAATAAAAAATTCTAAACATGAATAATTATATTGTGTGGGGCATGTTTTGTTATTTGCGGTTTTATTTTTTTAACTTGTGTATTGTGACGCTTTATATTGTTTAAAATTTGCATTTCATTTGTATCAAACAAAAGTAACCTAAAAAAAATCAGTTTGGTGTGTTGTAATAAAAAGTTCAAATAATTTCAACAAAAATTGTTATTATTTACAACACAACCAGCATGAAAAATTATCTTAAAAATAAAAATGTAACAAATAATTTTATTTCGTTCAATTTTAATTTAAGAATTCCCTTGAGATTTTGTTGTTAATTTTTCTCGTTTCGTAATGTTAAATTTATATTTGTTTTTTTAAATCCTATTTTATAATTAAAATTAGATGAAAGATATAAATGTTATTTCACTCGGTTTTAATTGTGAGGGAAATGTAACATTTATTATTAATTGTAGGTTCTATTAAGATGTACGAAGTCCCTGTTTCTGGGCATTTGAGAATTTTTTTTAAGTTAGCCAAAGTTTTATTTCACGATACTACCTACTATCATAACTTTTTTGTTCTGGTGCTGCCAAATTAAATTTCGAAATTATCTGGTTATGCATTTTATTCTGGAGATGAGCATGGCCAAAAAAGGCTGAAACTTAAAATGAACATCTAGTTTTATAAATTTTGTTGCGATTTTCTCCAAAATTCTATTCTAAAATAAATTTTATTGTTTTTTTATTAAAGGGCCACCTATTGTTTGTGGCAGGTAAATTCTTTTTTGCGGTTTCGTGATATTTTTTTTAGTTTTCATTTATTTGGTACAATTTTTTGAATACAACATTTTTTTAAATGAACCAGTATACGGCTCAGCAATGAGACGTTAAAATTTACTGGTCCGCCCGAAACGATAATTTAAATATCGCTACCAAGCTATAATTTTGAAAAATATTCCGACGATGGTAGATATACCAGATTTTGCTACACAGTTGCAGTTATTGGACAAACTTATAGGACTTGTTTGACAAGTGTGTGTGGTTTGAAAACCACTGATTTTGTGGAGATAGTAAACTAATGTAAATTTATTCCAGACTTATACTTCCTAATTCATCTGGAGGCATTACGTTTTCCTATACACACCTTCAATTAATTGTGATAATCTAGTAATTTTTAATACAATAGTTAGCCGAGCTGAGGAATGTGGCTTTAGGTTCAGTATGCAAACTAAAAATTTTACGTTTTTATACGAATTTTATTCATAATTATTTACAAACACAAAAAAAACAAATATAATTTTTTATATAACAACTAATTCATAATAAATAAAAGATTTCATAATAAATAAAAAAATCATATAGTTAAACAGAAGAGATAGAATATAATAGCTATACAAAGTTTTATAAAACCAAAATCCCATTTATAGTAATAATGATAATAACAATAATAATAGTAATTATAATAATAATAATATTAATAATAATTCGTAATATCAATAATATGATCACAAGCTTCACTTAAGCACCGTCACTGTTACTGCACAGGATTACTTTACATTTTATTCGAAATTTTAATAGAGACAAGTCAAACAAATCCAAATCACCAAAGAACAATATGGTTTGATAGAACTCGATTAAAAATTGAGGCCAAACCGAGATTTGTTCTTGAAGTTGCTACTTGAAACAATTATTGATTTCGTGTTCTATAGGCTGGCACATAAAACTTTATACTTGATAACAACGGTGTTTCAATCAAACCATTGATGAATTTAAAGAGAAAACCTTCATCAAGTAACATTGTTCTGCCTTCTAGTGTCATCAAATGGAACTTATCAATACGAAGGAATATATTTAATACATAAAAATTTCGAGAATCGTCGTTGAACACTTTCAATTCTGTTGCAATATTGATCGTAGAAGGTGTTCCAAACCTATGATAAGTATTCCAAAGTGGCCCTAATGAAGCTGAAGAAAAGTAATACCAATATCGAAGGATTCTTACAGTCTCTGGCACGCCCAAAAATGTATCCCAGTGTCTTATATGATTTGCGACAAATAGTAGCTGTATTTCTTAATGCTTGAATTGATCCGGCTCAGTTCATGTTACATGAAACTACGGAAAGCTGCTTACTAGATTTCAAATATAAATTTGTCATCTAAAACAAAATTTGGATCAGGTTTTCCATATAAAATTTGAACTGATCAGGATCAATGGGTGCCATGAAACACGGCAAATATCAACATGTTTATTAAAACGAAATCTCCAGTCAAATGTTATACCTAGATTCTTTATTGCTGTAACCTTAATTAAACGAGCATTGCCAAGAGAGTAAGTATTTTGAATTCTATTTACCTTTTTAGTAAAAGTCATAGAGACACAGACCAATTATAAACAGAAAAAAGATCACTTTGCAAAGAGTGTAAGAAGTGTATATCTGGAAATTGCAAATTTATTAAATATGAGCAAAAATACAGTTGGCGATATAATCAACCGATACAAAACTGAGGATCGGATTGATTCAATACCACAACCTGGGCGCCCAAAATTTGCTGAAAGGTCGTGACAAATTACAAACACAAGTGTATAAAAATTATGGTAATAAAGTTAGCTGTTAAAAATTAGGCCAGCTATATGAGAATTTGAGTTTAATGGCAAAGTTGCCAGAAAAAAACCCGTTTATTAATAAAATTAATAAAAATAATCGGAAGCAGTTTGCTTTAGAACTCAGAGGAAAGCCAGACAGTTTCTCAAATGATGTCATATTAGCTGATGAAAGCAAATTTAATCTGTTTGGCTCTGACGATCGGATTATGGTATGGCGAAGATAAATTTAAAAAATTTGTGAACAACGGTCATACCATCAGATCAGTCCACCACCAGATCAGTTATGGTGTGGGGCTGTATATCTGCCGTTGGTAGCCGAGTTAGTTTTTATTGATGTGATAATGGACAGACTAACGTACCTGAGTCTACTAAAAAAAATAAGAAAAGTTATGGATTTTGGACAGTTTTAAGTTCTACCAGGATAATGGTTCGAAGCATTCGGAATATTATTATATTCCGTTATCAACCCATTTCCAATAATCTTTACGTTTATCAAGGTAATTTCACCATGACTTTGAAGATATCATCTTCACAGAAATTCATTAAACACTTAGTCATGCTGGAATTATCTATTTTTCTTTATGTTTGTTGTTGCATTCATATAAATGGAATTGGTATAAGATGAAATACGACAAACATAAAATTATTTCTTGTTTACGTTATCCAGTTGCAACTTTACGTCTCTCAAGGTCTTTATAATGCAGTTATTATAAACACAAATGAATGGACGAAAATACTAGATTTGTAATTGGATGATGTCTCCATATCTTTGTGTTGTGCACACGAAAAAGCAAACGTTCTACATAGAGTTAATTAAATGACCTATGTAGACATTTTAAAACGTTGCAATTTTCGTGGCACATAAATATAATTCCCACAAGTGCATGAAATTTAGATTTATGTCACGTTGTTTTTAATGTGCGGTGTTTGTACTAAAATTTTGCTGATTCCGGGAAAATTGCATGAATCGGTTGAGAGAGAAGTATATTTCCATAACTAATTTTAAAATTAAAGTTTAGCGTATATAAATACCGCGCATTATTTTTGGGATGGGGCAGTTAAGTTTTGGAACGGAATTGGTATACGCACTAAGCTTTAGCCGTGGTAACCATTTCTAGTTTTGGCAGTTAAGTTTTGGGTGAAGAAAGTGTACTAACTTAATTACGCACGTAGCATAAGCCGTGGTAATTAAGTAGTAAGCAGTTAAGGAATAGAATTCAAATTTTTTTTGTTATACATTTTTTCTGGTTAAAGTTTTAATAAAATTTCAGTAAATTTAAAATCAAGGTTTTTTTTAATGCTTTCCGTTTACTAAAGTCTTGGTAAGTATGCCAGCGTAAAAACATATATACTAACATAAAGGGCCCAATTGGTAAAGGGTCTACCAGGTGCCCCATTAGGGGCGGAAATAGCGCAAGTGCGTTAGCACGCGGTTTCTTTCTGCTGGTAATGTTTTACCAATAACAAACAACTTACTAACCTTTAAGGGTTTAAGCCAAAATTTTGTTAATGCAATTTTTTTCTTTACTTGATGTAATTATGTTACCCTAAATCTTTTTTCATTAAAACAACCACAGTGGGCATGCCAGCTATGTGAGGCATGAATCTCGCCAATTTGGGTCCGATGCCCAATTCGCTGAATTTCCTTGTTTTGACGGCATAGTCTAGGCCGTCTCATCTTTTTTTTTTTTTACGTGCGGTAATCTAGGCCACTGCTCGTGCACTCATCACCCACGACCAATGGACCTCTACTTGACTGAGCTGCGGGTACCTAAGCCGCATCGGGGTGCAACCACGAGCTAAGGCAAAAATCTATGATCCAGTTTGGCCTTCAGCATAAGCTGAGGTTAAACTGTTTCAGTAAGTTTATCAGAACTCCACCACAATCGCCGGACTTAAGTAAACGTGAAATTGGTAAAAATGTCATTACCAGAAAAGAACAACTTAAACGGGTCCTTATGGAGGAATCGAACAAACTTGAGACTAATTACACCAAAAATTTAGTTTATTCAATGCCAAGGCGTTTGGGACAAGTTTTTATATATAAAGGATATCACATCAAATATTGAGATCTCAATTATAGGTTTTAATTTATTTGTAGTTGGTTTACTGCTAATCTTGTCCCCGGATATTTATGTAAGTGACTTTTATTTTGCAGTTGTTATCGAATATACATATCCTAAATTAGATAAATTTTCATTTATTTGTAAGCAATATAATGGAAAATTAACATGGCTGAAATAAGGTATTGTCCGGATATTAAAGTGATACACTGTACAAATTTTTAATTTAAAACAATATTAATAAAAAAAATTCTTGTTTTATGATAGTAATAAAGATGGTTTATGTAAATTATATTTTAAGCAACTCCGCTACATCGTCAGGAATTTCATCTTGTGCAATTATATAGCACCAATAATTTATTAGGTTGTATAGCAAAACTTAAAAGGAAAATCATAATTAAATCAAATTAGTGCTTTATTTAACAAAGCAAATTGTTTTCAACTTTTCAGTATATTGAAATAAATTATTAATTAATCAATTTTACCAAGTCACCAATTCTTAGTTGTCGAAATTCATGTCGTTAAACAAAAAATATAAATTCCAATTTAAACAAAATTTTATTTTTGTTCGTTTGGCGATAAACGTCGTTTTTTTTTGTTTTGTTTGAAAAATAAAATTTTTGTTAATTTTAAAGCAGCAACCAGAGAGAAAAATTATTTTCTTTTTATTTCTATGGTGTTTTTCTGTTTCGTCGAATTTTAAGATTTTCGTTTTCTTATTTCTATTCGATAGAAATAAAAAAGTTTCGAATAAAAAAGAAGTCTACACAATAAAAGTATTAAGTTGTAGAAAATCAAAACAAAAAATGAATGAAACAAACCGTTGTGGGGTAATATTATTTCGGTATATATATTCAATAAGCCATTTAATTGAGCGTTTAAATTAGATTTTTATTTAAATTTTTTTTTTGTAACGAGACAAAAAATATTGATTTTTATGGCGGAATGGAACTTTCTTACGTATACAGCTTAAAACTTTATTTTATGCATTAAACTGTAACTTAAATTTATCGTGAATCTCTAGAGAAAATTATTGTGTAAATTTCGTTATATTTTTAATTTAATTTTGTTGTTGCTGTGAAGAGAAATTAAATTGATTTCAGTTCTACCACTGTGTCGAGTGAGAATTAGAAAATTTAATTTGGAGACTTGATGAAATTTTCTTTTGTGTATGTACAATTTTCTGGAACAATAAACGAATAAATTTATTTCCCGCATTTGTTTGTGTGTAAACGACGTTTATACATAAAGGTGTATTTCCGTGTTATTTATAGTATATTTTTGTATAAAAGAATGGATTGCGTGTCTTTTAACAAACATAAATTTTCTATCAATATTAAACAATAAAAATAATTACAGATTGGAAAAACACGACATCCAAGTTAAACAAACACTCAATTAAAGAAAACATTGAATAACCTAATATAGCAAACCATTTAATTTAAAATTCAATTTAAAATCTTTTATTAAAAGTTTTATGCAGAACCTAACTGATAGTTTTCTTTCCTAATAAATTACCTATTTCTTATATTTTTATTTCTATTAAAATTCGAAAAACAGTGGTAGAAACTTACATTTACATTGTTCTTATAAACCAAAAGGAATAAAACACGAAATATATATAATTAAACGTCCATTTATTTTAATTTTTTCGTTAAATAATAGGGAAAAAATTGATTTTAATTGGAATTTTATTAAAATTTATTTTTATACAATTTAATGTGTTTTTTTATGTACATTATTATTTTTTCCACTTTTCCATTATTTTTAATTTTTTTTTTTTTATTTTATTTATATTTCTTTTAAATAATAAATTATGTGTTACAATTTTTACGTTGACAAAATGCAAAATAAAAATTAATTATTTATTTATTTTTACATAATTTGTTTTTGCTTGGTGTAATTTTTAATGTTGTATATATAATTTTTATTGAAAAATTTATTTATTTGCTTACGAAAACCAAAAGGGAATAATGTTCAAATTAAGGCACGAGGATAACACAGTAAATAGAACTATGAATGGAAAATGTATAATGGTATCAAGCACCAAATGGTGCCTTTTGATATTAATCGATTTATTTTTGATAATTACATGTTCTTGAATTATTGTTATTTCGGTCTTCATATACGAGTATTTATATATAGACGAATTTTGTAATGCTCATATTCACCTGATTTTTTTATAATTTAGATATCCTTTGTGCTATTTGTGAAACGTATATTAGAACTTATGAAAGGTAGTTGTAATTACCTACATAATATAGGGTTGTGATATTAAAATAAATATTTTATTGATTTTATATATATTGCAAATATATTATATTTACTACAATAATTGAATAATAATGAACGAAAAATTTTCAAATTATGCTGTAAAAATCGTGTTTATTTTTTCAATTAATTATAATTTATTTAGGGTTGTAAGACCGGACCTTGACCGGACAAGTGGTGCAGTGGTTAAAGCTTCGGCACTTGGACCGGGAGGTGCTGGGTTTGAATCCCATCAGAGGCTAGATGCAAATCGAATTTTCATCATCGATTACGATCGGTGATGTTAATAAATACAACTAAGACCCTCTGATGGAGTGCAGAATTCCGTATCACGCGCCGACCCACCTTCCATGTCAATGTACAGGTTGACATAGAGCTTGCAATGTGAAGGTGGTATACTGTAGTTGTGTGAGTAGGTGAAGTAGGTGGGTTAATGATGTGGAGTGAATGAGTGGTATCACAATGGGCCTAAAAATTGGCCTAAGTGTGCAGTAAGCAACCACTGAAACCTAACCTAACCTAGGGTTGTAAGAATGTTGCATGCAATTTGAGAGTAGAGAAATAATGTAAATGTAATTTTTTTTTAAAATCGCGCTGTAAAAGCTTATTTAGGACCTGCAGAATAAAATTTCTTAAAATAATTTTTAATTGAATTTTGGTTGATTTGCAAGAGCAACCTTTACTAAATCAAGGGTACGTGGAGCCGTTAATAAGTTTTATGTTAAAATTTTTTTATTAGTTCTCAATAATACATAATAATATTAGTTTTAAACATTTTTTACAGTAATAAACTTGTTCCGTAATTCTTGACTAGTTTCATTCGTTGGTAAATATTTCAAAGCGTAACGAAAAAAATTCGCGAAAAACTTCTGTGAAGGGGGGAAAATTAATTTTGGTGCGCACATGGTAATTTTCTCGACTTCAAATCGAAATGGCATTTTTCATAAAGGGCCATCTGTTGGTCTTTTTTTCAATCGATGAATTTTAGTACTTAATGTTATCTGTTTTAAAAAATATTTTAACATATAAAAAGTCTAAAATATGCCTAAATGGCATCATCAAGGAGTTGCTAACAATGCAATGAATTAAACGTTAAAGAAACATTTCGTAAATTACGTTAGAGTTTTGGTCGACATGGACGTCCTACTGAGCGTGCAATTGTAAAATTATTGATCGTTTTGAAGAAACCATTATCATCCAGTTCGTACTCTTGATGCAGTGGCAGATGTTAAAAAAGTGTTCATAATGGACCAAGCACATCAACCAGGTATCGTTCACAAGAACTAAACATTTCACGACCACATTACGACGCATTTTGCATGTTGATCTTCATTTGAATCCACCAGGCCATTTAAATTGAAAATTGAAGCCACCAGACCATTTAAATCGTCGTCGTTTTGATAATTAGACACTTGAACGAAATGAAGGTTTTTCATCAAAAATCATCTTTAGCGATGAAACTCACTTTTTTATCTTGATGAGTACTTCAATAAGCAAAATTGGCGAATTTGGGGAGCGGAGAATCCTTATGTTATTCACGAAGCAGATGTTCATTCTCCAAAGGTCGCTGCTTGGTGGTTTATGTGCTTTTCTTTGACAACGAACAGGAAAATGCCCTTACAGTGAATGGGAAACGTTATCGCAACATGGTTTTTTGTGGCCTAAATTGAATGAAATACGTGACCTTTGGTTCAACAAGACGGAGCGATATGCCACGCAAGTCGTGCAACAATTCATTTATTATCAACAAAATTTGCTGATCGCATAATTTCAACAAATTGTGAGTTCCTTGGCCACCAAGAAGCCCGGATTTAACGCCACTTGATTATTTAGGGGTTATTTGAAAGGTAAGGTGTATGCTAATTATCCACAAACAATTCAGCAACTTAAAAACAACATTCGAGCTGAAATTGAAGTCATCGAAAATTTTGATGTTCGGATGCAGGCATGTAGACGAGGCCGTGGTGGGTATATGAGCGCTACTGTTTTCCTTATCAATATAAAATTTTGACTTTTCATCCCAAAATGTGTTTTATTTACAAATGAAAAAAGAATAAACAGATGGCGCACTCTGTAGTTAAGAAGAAACGAAATTCAGAACAGGACTTGTTTACAATATTTTTGACAAAGGTTTGAGTTGTGAAGGCAATTTTTCAAAGTGATATAAAGCTGTTGTCAAGCAATTTTCTGATTCAATTTAATTTTTTAAAATGTAACATTTTTAATGTTAATGTCTGTATGTAATAATAATAATATTAATAAACCCTAATAACCTTACGAGTCACCTTTCTTTGACCGCACTCGGCTGGTCACCACTATTATTATTATTATTTTAATAATCACGATGATATAGGCGAAGATATCAGACTGCTGAAGTGAAAATATAAAAATAAAAGCTAACAAACAATCGCAGTTAAAATTAAGAAGGAAAACTATATACAGTAAAACCTCGATTTAACGGACTAATAGGAGGTGTCAGTTAAATCCGAATGTCCGTTAAATCTGAATGTTTTTTAATTTAATCGATTCGATCGAATTTAATCTGGGACGGGAGTCAGGCATTTCTTATCCGATTATGTTGGGATTGTTTATACTGGATTAAAATGGGATTCTTAATTGATTTTGGGAAGAAGTTTTGGAATATGGCCATCTGGGAAGGAAATCAGCCAGTTTTTAATCAATTATGATCGGATTTGGTATGTTGGATGAAAATGGGGTTATTAAATGTTTTTTGGAAGAAATTCTGAAATATCGCCACCTGGGACGGAACTCAGCCATTTCTTAACCGATTATGATTTATTAATTTATTTATTTTAGGAAGAAGTTCTGGAATATGACAAACTATGACAGAAATTGGACATTGTGGGTGAAATGAGATTACTAAATAATTTTTGGAGATAGTTCTGGAATATGGTCATATGGATCAAGTTCTTGTATTGTAAGTACCTCAAAGATGTAAATTTTCGCTTGGTTCGAAAGGTTCTGAAGGTTTCATGGTCCTAGAAGACATCATATTCCATGTTTCTGTGAACAGTTTTCTAGATCGTTGTCGATACAGAATACTATAAATTTATTCGAGCCCTTTGTGTAGGGTTCATACCGTACTTTTATGTGAGAGTAGAAGTTGGCCTGCCCCTCAACCTACCAATTCCATGAGTGGTGGGTGTTCGAGTGGTTACATATTGGTGATAGATGTTCAGCATTACCAGAAACTCGTTAGCATTACGAGCCGCTTGCTTCAAGAAAAACGTCTGCCTAATACCATGTTTCGTGGCCATATTCCAAAATTTCTTAAAACAATCATTTAAGAATCCTATTTCCATACAACATACACAATCCGGTCATAATCAGTTAAGAAATCACTAGGTGCCGTTGCAGGTGGCCATATTTCAGAATTTCTTTCCAAAATCATTTAAGAATCCCATTTCCATCCAACATACCAAATCCGATCATAATCGGTTAAGAAATGGCTAAGTTCCTTCCCAGATGGCCATATTCCAGAACTTCTTCGCCGAACCAATTAAGAATCCCATTTCCATCCAGCATACCCAATCCCATTACAATCGGTTATGAATTGATCGAGATCCGTCCGAGGTAGCCATATTTCAGAATTCCTTCCCAAAATCGTTAAGAATCCCATTTCCATCCAACATACCCAATCCGATCATAATCGGTTAAGAAATAGCTGAGTTCTGTACCAGGTGGCCATATTTCCGAATTTCTTCCCAAAATCATTTTAGAATCCCATTTCCATCCAACATACCCGATCCGATCATAATCGGTTAAGAAATGGATGAGTTCCTTTCCAGATGGCCATATTCCAGGACTTCTTCCCAAAATCAATTAAGAATCCCATTTCCATCCAGCATACCTAATCCCATTACAATTGGTTAAGAATTGATCGAGTTCCGTGCCAGATTGCCATATTCCAGAACTTCTTTCCAAAATCAATTAAGAATCCCATTTCCATCCAACATACCCAATTCGTTCATAATCGGTAACCGAAAATGTGAAAATAGAAAATTGTCCGTTAAATCGAGGGTTTATTAGATCTATAGATTAGAATGAATGAATACCCTGGCGCGATCGAAGACAAGGAGCCTGGGAGTTAGTTAGAATCAAAATAACTTTAAGAAACATAAGTTAACGTAAAAATGCAAACAAAAGCAATATCATTGAAACAAATATTGAACAATTCTCGAAAAAAGTGAATTTTTATTTACCTTTTACCTTTTAAGATTAAACTTATATAAGTTTATTAAGCGAGAATTTACTGATATTGTAGTAAAATAGAGATTAATTGAGATAGAGGCCTCCAGTCAAGATTTAAAGACAAGATTTGCTATAATGCGGCGCGCTTCCACTGAACCACTGAAGGTTAATTAGGAGTAGGCGGTCTACGTAAGGTAGTAAATGGTAATTGTTTAATAAGGGTAATCAACGAGGAGTAAACCGCAGGAATCTACACCGGGCCGCTTCAATTATGTTAATGGGGACATCACGATAAGGGAGGCCATACTTCATTGGAGTAAAGATCTAACGAGCGAGGATCATATAAAGAGTCTGCATTGCAGAGACCATGAAACTCTTGACAAAACAAAGCGCTGAATTTGTTCTATTAATAATGTTTGTGTAGTGCAATTTGAAATTTAATTCGCTGTCGCACATAAAATCAAAATCCCAAATTAATGTTACTCGAGATCATTGTTTATGAGGTAATCACGTTGTGGGGAGTTCAAACGTTTTCAGGAGAATGTAACAGTTTGACATTTGGTAACATTCAATTTTATCTAGTTCATTCCACACCAGATCAAAAATAGTTTTGGTGTAGTTGATCGTCTGTTAGGGATGACATTTCTCTAAAAAAATTTCATAACGTTTGCTTATATATGTAGATATACATAAATTGTCGAATACGGAATTGACATAGATAATTTTTAAAATGAATAAAATGGGTTCCAAGTGACAGCTTTGTCACACCAGCTGCGACTGTAAAACGGATCGATTTTGAGGAATCACTTGACATTTACTTCAAGTAAGAGCTTACCAGCATTAAGAACTGAGAAGAATAAGCAAAAACGATGATTTATAAAAAATAATATTGTGTGCAATTCTATCAAATGGCGACGAAATCGATTCTTTCGTATTTTTCGTTAGGCTAGCAGTAATTCGCTACGACTACAAATATGTACATGGTATTGTCCTATATATAGACAATATTCCAATGTAAGTAATACAACATCAGTCGTCGCGGCCTGATGTGAAAACTAATTTTTTCAAATCAGTAATCTCATCCGTTCGAAACTGATTGTTGGGATTCGTACAAATTTTCCATCTAGGAGTCAAGGTTGACGCTAAATGGAATAATTTCCTATGATTGTGTATTTAATTCGAGAGTACTGAGTACCAATGGTTCCGTTAAAAACCCATTACAATAGAAAACATAAAGTAAAAATTATATTCTTCTTCTAGCTGTATCGGGTTTTTAATTGGCACCTGAACATCAATATTATTCTCAACAAATTTCTGGAATTTTTCCCAGCAAGTTTTTTTGTTAGTTAGCGAAGGTGGATTAGTTTTTTTTAACAATCGTTGCACTGATTGTCATAATAACAGGCGTGTGATCCGACATAATCCCCTCGCTGCTTTCTAGGTATATGTAGTTTTCGTCTATACGTTTGGTGATGAAGAAGTCAATGATATCGGGTATTTTGTTTCTATCCGTAGGCCAATAAGTTGGTTGATCTCTAGAATAAAAATCGGAATTGCATAGTCTTTCTGCTGTAAACAGCTCTCTTCCTTTTTTAGAGGTTACTCTTGATCCCCAGTAGGTGTTTTTGCATTAAAATCACATCCGATTATGAAACTTGATCCAAGTGATTTAAATAACGTGCAATAGTCTTCTTTAATTAAATTATATCTTGGGGGGCAATATATTGACGATACACTATATTTTTTGTTATTATTTATAAATACTTTTAGCGTGACTACTTCCTCTTCAATTTTAAGATCTATAAAGTGTTTGATGTTTTCTTTTATAACCACCGACGATCCTCCCCTTGCCCTTCCTGCTGGATGAATGGCGTGGTAACAATTGTATCCATATATTTTAAGATATGAAGTTGAAGTAAAATGGGTTTCCAATAATATACCTATTTTTTCAGTATTTAGGAAAATTTCTAATTCTGGAATATGTTGCATTAGCCCATTCGCATCCCAGGTTACTATTCTTAATGTTTTATTTGTTGTTGTTTGCATCATTTTAATAGAGCGTGGATTTCATTTCATTTAGAGAGTCTTGCTTATCTAACCTGTTGCTTAGAGCTTGAAGGCATTTCTCTTGTTTAGCTAGACGAATGTTAAGATGCTTCTTAGTATCTTTTGGAGCACTGCTGTACCTTCAGTAGAGTGCTCCGAAATAATTGGTTTTGTCATGACTACTTGCGAGTACAGTTTTGGTTTTGGTTCTCCCGTTTTACTAGCATGAGGTTTAGGTTCCTCTTTGGTGGAAGTATGATAATTTTTTACCAATACTCCTGGACTTTGTTTTCGCGTTTTATTTCTTATTCGTTGTGGCTCCTTAGCTATTTCACATCCCCGGTAGTTTGCGGGATGTGACTTATTGCAATTGACACATTTTGCAGCAATATTTTTTTTTTCAATGGCTCTATTTTAACTCTCATGTTAAGTATTACCTTGATATTCCACTTCTTCCACTTTTTGTTTCTTATTTATAGTGAGCATAAATAGCGGAAGCCCTCTTTTGTTAATTTGAACTCCTTGTTCAGTTTCAATTTTTTCTTTCTTAATGATGCTTACGGCATTTTCTATTTGATAACCCTTTTGCTTGAGATCCTCAATAATTTCCTCATTTGCGCACCACTGAAGCCCCTGGGTATTAAGCTTTGCAGCCAAAGTTCTAGAGGTTTCAAAGTGTACAAAATTAATTGTCTTACCAGACGCCATTGTTTAGAGATACGAGTTTGTACTCGGCTACCGTAATCGATTTCATAATCGATTGTATAGTGGCGAAATTTAATATCTCGACGATATTTATTGGTGGAGGTGATTTTTCTTTTGGATTAGCTGGTTGTTGTTCTAGAGCTAGTTGTTTCTTGATGACTAACTAATTTCTAGAAACCACTTTTGAAGTTGATGGTAAAGTTACAGCCATTTCTGGTGAGTGTTGCGCTTTCCTTTTCTTACTTGGTTTTTATTCCGGTTCAACATCCAATTTGTTTCTCTTTCTAATTCTACTTCATCCGTATGGAATGGATTAATGTCATCATCGACTGCAGGGCTAGGTCCCAAGTTCTGCTCGTGTTTCAAATGCTTTTTTCAGTTCTTCGTTCTCTTTCTTTAAAATTGTAAATTCTTCTTTCAGTTTAGTAGTAAATTCCTTTATTTCTCTTAGTTGTTCACGGAGTTCGGCATTTTCCTTCTAGTTTTCATTCTCCTTAAACAATACTCCAATTATCGTATTTTGAATATTTTGTCATTTTTCGGGGTGTTTCCCCTAAATTGCAGGTAATTTTTTTTTTTCAAAAAATGATGAATTTTAGCAGAAAAAGACTCCAATTTGCAATAAAATATGTTTGCCCATTTTTTTTTCCCAGCACTGTATCTGCTGCTGTACCACCTAGGGTATTACATTCCGTATTTGTTGTCCTCATTGTTTGTTTTAGCCAATTTATACCACTGGCATTGGGTCCCCGGTAGCACTTTGCTACTGTCGAAGCAGTATCCGCGCCCCCGCGACGAGGATGCTGCTACCTTCTTGTTACGTAGGTGTATACGGAGACAGCCGAATCCCTCTGAGTACCCTAGGCTGAGGGGCCTTTCTTTCATTCCGTGAAAGCAAAATTTTGCAAGTGGCTCTTCAATTTTTGATCTGTCTTTCAGTCAACTCATGTAGCACTGAAGGAGGAAACTCCTTTTGAATTTTTACCATAGCATGTAAACGTTTGGAAATACCTTAGAGTCGTGTGAAGTTTGCGTATCATCTTCATCCAATAACGCTTCCAGCTCGGTGTCTTCAAATGTTTCTGGTCTTCCGGAGCGCTTCTTGTCCTCAATGTTGAATCGGCACTTCTGAAGCGTTTAAACCAGTTTTCACAGGTAGTTTTCGATGGTGCATGTTCGCCGTACTGACGCGCTTCAGCTGCATTTGTTGTTGTTTGGCACAAAATGCTGTTTGTTTGGCACAAATGACCACTAGATGTGTCGCTAGCCCCATCTATGGTTACTTTCTAACAGTTATTAATATGTAGATGTCATTAGTATTCATAAATAAAAACGTTCATATTATTTCTTAACTGCAAAACAACTGGATTATGTTGGTGGTTTCAAGAATGCTTTATACTCGAAAACAACCTAAATCTGTAATGGAGAAACAGCATTTACGCATTCCGCGTATACACAAATAAAGTTTCATTATTTTTACGCATTATTTATGCGTACGAATTTTTACATTTGTTAACTTTCAACAGCAAATAAATAGGAATGTACTCCCAAATTGTTTGTGGCGCAATAAAATCAAGGATATAAAATTTCAAAAGTATACAGTTCAGTGAAATTTTGCCTTTCTTTCTGTTCTTGGAAATGTTCTATTTTTAATAATCCGAGTCATAATAATTTTAGACTGAGAGGGTTGTAACTTAATAAAAATGTTTAATTATATCGAATATTATACAGAAACATAATCTTACAATGTGTAATTTAAGTAATTAAGGGAGAAATAATTTATATGCGAAGTTACCAAACTTGAATATTTTATACCAAGATTCCCCGAAATCAACATACTTGTTCACATTTTTCATTATAATGCACGAGTATTTACACCGTTTTCATGCATACATTCTATAACTTTCGTCAAAAATAGAATTTTATTTAAGAGAGGGCGTATAATTATTTTTCAAGTGAATCCTTCTGAATTTCGAGAAAATATTTTGGATTATTCTACATACAAATAAGTAGCATAGCGTAGGTATTTTTCATTCAACTGGTTTTACGAACTCTAAATATAAACCAACCTATGGGATGCTTTCTTCCAACTCAAAGTTACAAATAATTTAGATGTTCATAACCAGGTATAAAAATTAATTATTTAGTTGATTTATTTAGAGGTATTTAGATTTTAAATCATTATCGCACTTCCATCTATAGCATAATACCTTCAAGTGTATTTAACGTTAAATTGGCAATTTTTATTAGTTTATCCAATCTGCATATACATACATATAACACTAAAATTTTATTTTATGAGTCGTACCAGGGCTAATACTTTAATCCACTGATCGAATTTCAGTTCATATATAGGAATATATTTGATGGGAAACATGTCGATGGGTGCGGTGCACAAACAGAATTGGACAATTTATAAAATAAAAAAATTTGTCAAGTCTCGTTCATATCTTCACACTTGATTGATTAATAAAACTGTTAGTGATATATGCATTAATAACAATTACGTGAACAAATTTCGCAGATTAGACCGAACCGTTTGAAGATTTGATTCAACTTCAGCATCCTTTTCAGTTTAGAAATTCTCGTTATATGTATAAAAAATATATTAGAAAAGAGGATTAAAAATATGTTTGTACCTTTTTTGTATCAATTGATTTTCAATTTATTATAAATAACCATTTGATTAGAAACAAAAAGATTTGGCAATGACATTTTTTATACAAAAAAGGGAATTAGAAATCCTTCATCAAACAATTTTGCTTTTCTTGATTGATTTGTTTTATTTTAATTTTTCGCCCGTCAAAGACATAACTTACTTTCATGAACGAATAATTTAAATATTTTGTTTGATGGCACGTTGCTATGTTCATAGTTAATGATATCGTACAGCTTTCGTTAGTATCTGGGATAAACCTTCCAATTTTATTTATTTACCGTCGGTTGTGTACACCATGGAGGAGTTTGAAACTCGAGCTCGGCAAATTTTCGATAATAAGGTACCCGGACTTGCTGAGCCTTCAGAAACCCTATCCATAATACAACCAATTGTGACCAGTAGAGGAATTTTAAAATATGGCTCATTTTGCAAGGAGTTTTAATTTATTTGCCCATTTTTACCAGATTAATCTTTATATACACGAGACAATACTTTACGAGTAAATACAAATATTCTGTATAGTATTCAATTAATACTTATTAAAAGTCGTATACTAATTGAGTAGCAGTAGTCATCATTAAAAATAAAATGTCGATTCCGTACTTTTAACAAAATTGTATCTCTTTTGTCGCCACCTCTGTACTTATTGTTACAAACAATAAAACCTGAAACTGACAAAATAGAATTTAAAGTTCAAACGTAAAATTGTACGTTGTTTTAGAAACACTGATTCTGAATAAAAAGGGAAACGGGATTTCAATACCGGTTATCAAGTAATATCTAATTTTAATTTTAGATGAAGATGTTCAGAAAATCATCAAATTTGGTGCCAGAAAAAGTTCACAATTAATCCAACCACTGAAAAATGATTTGATATCTTAAGAGATAAATTATTAATCTATTTTAATTTTTAAGAAGACGCATTGAAGAGTATCAAGAGGAATCGTATGAATAAAACGATTATGCCCGTGAAAGTGGAGAAAATTTAGAAATTATAAAACTAACACGTCAGTTACTACTGTTAAACACAACCAAATAGGGCGCAATAGCCAGAAACTTTATTTATCTTTCAGGTTTATTTTAAATTCCAAATATTGTTGATGGCTATGCGTTTTCTAAATGCAAATTCGACTACAATGATACTGATATTGAGATATCATCAGAAATAATTGCAGCATTACAATGACAAATAATCAATAATATTTTGTGTTCGACAAACTCTCCACAAGGATATTTTTAAGTAAAGCAAAAGCAGCCTTTTATTTTTCCCAGGGAAACTCCCACTATTCCCAGAGAAAGCCAGAATAGTACGACATAAGTTTAATGTTGTTTTTATTACTAAGTACTTTCCAGTTTAACAACCATTAGTACTCATATCAAACCGCCAGTCAAATGGTTTTTGTCTGCTAAATGAATTACTCGTAACTGATTTTGATATTTTTTCATGCGTAGCTATAAGCAGTTACGCATAATTTAGCCGCTAGGTGGTTGAGCGTACAACCGCTTGATTTTTATGCCAAACATAAAATAAATTAAATATTTCTGGCACCGTTGATGATTAGTTTTCGCTGTCAATTAGTAATGTTATAAATTAACATTATAACATATAAAGAACTTATAAAGAAACAAAATGATTTCTAGGTTATGATTTCATTTAGTTATAGTAATGCCTAAAGCCATTTCATTACCGGTTTACTACTAGTAACTACCGGTTAATCTATAAATTTCAAATCCCTGTAATTAAACATTTTGTCACGTAGAACTTTAATTGATATTGATATAGTTTGAATTATAGTTATATCCAAGTGATGTGAAGTCCAAAGTTGGTACAATTATGTTGCTGCCTGAAAAACTAGTTCACTGTTTTCTATGCATCTACACATATTGTTATGATTTCGCCTATTGGTTTCATGGGTAATTAATTCAGAATGTTTATTTAAGGTTTAGAGAATTAATGACATTTTTTCGGAGATTATTGACATATAGATTTACGTATTAGCGTTAGAGATAGTTTTATAGCAGTTGTGTGGTATTGTAGATTATAGAAGCCTAGAATTGAAGCGTCGAGAATATTACTTCTGAATAAATCCAAGTGGGTATAGAATGTTCCATTGGTATATAAATATTGGTGTAGTCATTCAGGAGATGCGGTACGCAAAAGATTAAGCGAAAGCGAGTAGCGGGAAAATAATTAGTGGTGTAAAGTGAAAATAGTGGTGTGATTAACAATTGTAAATGGTGGATTCACTTAATTGATAAATAATTGTGGAAATTGTTTATTGTTGTGATTTTCTGACTAGTGGATTTTAGGAAAATTCGTGTAGGAATATTTCTGGTATATTCGGCAATATTCCACTAGTGGTAATGCTAAAACAATATTAGGAAATTATTCAAAGATTATTTCCGGTATTTGGATTGAATTACGAGAATTAATGGTTAATTATTGGTTAAAGCTTAACACTTGAGCCCAGATTTGAAGTGAATACCGTGAATATGGTAATAAAGCTTATGACCCCAACCAGCTACTCAAATCTAACATTTGATAAAGAAACCTAATAACAGAACCTTCTTTCAATAATGGCGTTAACAGAGTTCTCCGGAGTCACCACTAATAGCATGTTTCCAGCTTAGTCTAAGGTGTCGAATAAAGATGGAGCAAGATAACACAACAAATTGCTCACACACAAACAGAACAAATTGCTCACCCTCTGAAACATAAAGTTTATGCTAGAAGAAACATGCTAATAAATTATTTATAGCAAGATTAAATGTTTAATAGAAGCAAGATCATCAATCTTTTATATATTTAGATAAATATATTTAGATAAATTTAAAATAAAATTTATTCTTGTGGTAATGCGTTAAACCTGGGTGTTACTCGCCTTCGTTTTTCGATGGATTGGCCTACTTTCTCTTTATGATTCGATCGTACAACAACCAATATTTGATCGATATTAATCGCTCGGTCTATGACAGATGTAATATTATGGTAATAGTGATGAATTCCTTCCAAAGATCTTCCTTATTGTCGCGTTGCTATCGGTAAACATTAATCCGCTATGCATCAAGTATTTGTAGGTATTGTTGGTTGACTTGCAATTTTCGTACCGCCCACATTTGTTGTAGCTTTCTTCTGTTAGCACCTAATGTTTGATGGTGGTTAAAACACTGAAGGTAATTGTTCTGTTTCGTAGTATCTTGTTACAATACGGTGGTTTCAATTCCAACTAGCTTGTTGCATTGGTTTGAGCCAAAACTCGGTTTACGATTTTGTTTGTTACTTATGCTTTTACTTAAATTGCTCTCAAATCAAAAAGTTATGTGACACTGCGATAAATTTGGATCAAATGGATGGATCAACAACACCATAAGTGTGTAATACCTATGTGGCTTGTATTTTTTCGTTATGTACGAACGCTACCTCAAAATGCCAAAACCAAAAAGAAGTTTTCTTTTCGTTCCAATTTGACAAGCACAAACAGTTTCTTTTTATGCTGACAAAATTTCGACTGTTAGCTACCATTGACACCACCGAGATAAGTGTCAAAATGTTGAATAAAAATCTGTTACATAGATTGTGCTTATTTACGAAGTCATTTAACCAGAAATGAGCATCATCGCTGAATTGATTTTCCATGAAATAATGGTCCTGTTTCACTCACGTAGGGTTTCCAAATATCCGGATTTTCTGAAAGCGCGGTTATCGGATAGACGTTTTGGAATTGACCGCGGATACCGGATAACCGTACAAAATTTAAATAAATTGTTGAATATTGAACTTAACAAAAATTACTTTGATTTCTTTCTGCATTTTTTCATTAAATAATAGCATTCTAGAAATAATTATGCATTAAGCTATGCGCATGAAAGGCGAGATCTGATCTTTGTGCAGGAGTTTCCAGAAACCGAAAAAGTTTGCGGTCCTGAATGTTCTGTTGAATCTGTTGAAGTCGGCTTCGCTGTTTGCAATGCCCTAGAAAGCAATTCAAGATTTTGTTTTCTCATAGATGTTTTTTGAAGCGTTGAATTCATGCTTTGAATCCAGCCAATTATATTTCTGATTCAACTATGACTGCCGGTTCTGCACACATAATTTTTTCTTCAGCCCCAAAATATCGCGTAGTCTAAACAGGGAAAAGTCTTTTCATAAAAGCTGTAGGAAAACTAAGAGTAGATTTTGTTCGACCATTTGTTGAAGTTGGATCAACAAGACATTTTATAGATTCAATTCGACTTTTTGACTTAATTTTTCCACTGCTAGTTTTATAGGCTGTAGAGAATGATTGAGATTTTCAATGGCTCAAAGTCAACCTTTTCCAAATAATGAGCAGTCGAATCTGTTAAAGTTTGTAAAATTCGTTCTATTATGGGCACAATCGAGTTGCATCGAATCTTTATAACTAGGAGTAGTTCATCATCTAAAAAAGCACACAATTTTCCTCACCAGCTTCAACTGATCAAACATAGTTACATTTTCGTCATCATAATTGTCGATATCGGGATCATCCTCAGAATCTTGAAACTCATCTTCAGGTACTTCACCTTCACTTAATGTTTCAGGTTCAGTTAGATAATCATCAGCAAGTCCATGTTTTTTATACAAGTAATCACAAGTGCCTATAAGTGTATACTATGATTTATACATATAATCATTTCAGCTGGGCAAGTTCTTCCATACTTTAACATCATTGGAGCCCCATCATGAGTAATGCATACAAAATCACTTTTAGAATTTATTTTAAATTTAATCAAGCGATTTTTTACTTTATCCACCATATCATCTGCATTACAAGATCCTGGAATTGGAACAAGCCCAAGATTTACGCATACGCCGTTTTCTCCATGGATGTTTATGTTCAGTTATCTACGTCTTCTTAAGCTTGTCCATTCATCACTGGTGATACTGAATTTATTGCCAAATATTTTACGTTGTTCAATAATTATAATCACCTCGTCTTTCTTTAATTCAAAATTACGATGTATCAATTTGCTAGCACTGGTTTCGCAGTTTGGTAAAGAATACCCTCGACTAGAAATTGATTCGCAAAATAATGCAGAATTCGCTATAGCACGTATGAAAAATCTTATCAACTGCAGCCAGCTTTGACACATTTGCATTTGTTATTTTAGATTGACATTTCAGGCATTGCATTTTTTTTCTTTCGCAATTTTCTCAAAATAATCCCAAACTGATAATACTGATCTTTTCTTCGACATTTTCTATGGATAATAAGAAATTTAAAAATATTTTAATTTAAAAACTAAAAAATAACTAACCAACAATTTTGTTTCCAACTTACCAATTCCAAATAATTAATATTATATTTTATATTTTTTTATTTTTAATACTAAACAATTTCAATAAAACTGATAGTATAGCACAAACAACGAGAATGAAATAGAAAATAAAATCAGCTTTCGCATTGCTTGAAATCATAGCTTGCTTTGTATTTTTTTTTTTTGCAAATTTGTAAAACATATTTTCAAAGCCAACTTTGTTCAGATTTTCTATATGCAATATAACCGTTTTACAAGAGAAAATTATTTCACATCGAACTCTAACAAATTATGGAAGAGAAAATTATTTCACTAATTAATGTCAGAATTATAACAAAAAATTAAATTATTACAGTATTCGTACACGTCTTAAATTTAAAAAGTTAACCGTTATTTTTTCGCGGATGTCGGATACGGCTCAGAGTTTATATAACCGTGGATACCAGATACGGATTTCCATCCGTTTTGGAAACCCTAGTTTAACGTTGTCCTAAAGCCCAATGTGCAAAATTTCTACGCACTAAATGGTGATTTTTTTTAATTTTTTGGGTCAACTCAATATTATACGCCTTGAAATGCAAATCTTTATGAAAAATATGCCATGTGCTGCCATTAAAATACAAGTTCTTTAGAACGACGTCTAATTGATTGTTCTCGATTTTCATCCATACTTGGGTTCACAGCATCGATATTTTTAGCAGTATTTTTACGTTTTAGACGGTTTTGATTCTTAACATCACAAGCACTACCATTTCTCTACAAATTTTTAATTACATTACGAATAGCTCCGTAGGTTGATTATGTTGACCATAAATTTAACGTAATGTGCGTAATAAATTTCCACAATTTCTAAACGGTGTGCAATTGTGATTTCCATGGTGATTCGCCAACCAATGCTGAACACAAATGTCAATTTTGAAGGGATTCGCAAAAAAATGATCGCTATAATGTTTATAAAATATATGATCACCCTTTATGTTATAAATGTAATAATATTACTCTTCAGTAATCTCTTTAATAACGCAAAAACTATTCTATTGAAAGGTATTTTTCATTGCCATAAACACTTTGTCGATATCAATTTACAAATTAATCCTATCCATTCAGATGCAACCACATAATATTACAATAAAGATAATAAAATGTAACTAAACATTAGGTTAAAGCTTATATACACCAGGTCATGTTGTTCTTACTTAACCAACTCGTTTATTATCATTTTACCTTTTAAAATATTAAAAATAAATTTATGGCTTAGTGTGGTTAGACAAGTTCTAAGATTGCTGGAATATTTTTATAACCGATTTGATGATGTTTTTAAAACAGGTTGGGCTGGTTGTATTTGTTTAACTTTAGCAAAATACTTTTCGACTTCAGTACTGGGTTACATTTCCTTAACGTACATAATACACGTACCGCTCTCTCCTACCTACATGCATAAACCTTAAAATATTTTTTTTAAGTCTGGTATTTGTGAAAATGAAATAAAAACATAAAGTGTTAAGAGGTTTGATGTTATTTGGTTTCAAAACTCAAGAGATTTAAAACCATTTTATATATCAAAACAGAATTTCTATTGTTATTTAAAAAGCATAACAGCAAGAAGGAGAACGGCATATAAAAGTTTTTCATCTTCCTACACATTACGAAAAACGAATATTCAGTTTTTACATCTCTCAGGAAAATGCATTTTATGTTCGAGTAAAGAAAAGAAAATTTAACAATTTGAATTAGTTTTTCATTTTTTACTTGTTTTTTGCAATGTGAGCTAAATTTAGAATACTAGCTTTAATCCAAGCTTATTGTTGCTTACCGGCTTGCAAGTTTTACCGTGATTAGTAATTAATTATATTCAAACCGCTTATCAAATTATCCTTTGCTTTATAGCTGCTATTTTTGCCTTTTGCAGAATATTTTTCAAACTAAACTCGTTTTGTCTGTATTATTAATAAATTATTTGCAACCAAAAATTAATTCTAATTAATGTAAATATATAATTTATGATTTAATTAGCACAATGCAATAAATAAATATGTTGCTATGTGTTGATTAATTGTACATCGTCATAAATTTTATTTTTTAATAATTGTATAATGGAGATAATAGTTTAAAAGCTTTAGCCCATTACACATTTTAGGCCGGGGCTCTTGGCGGTGGTGGGAGAAGTATGAATTTTTTAAGGTTCACAAATTCGATGAATTTAAATATTATCTTTATTTATTTATTTATGTGTCTTTCGTCTATAAAAGCACAGACAGGTGCTACAACATAGACCATTAACTTATAAATTTTAAAATTTGACATTTAATAAAATGTAAAAGGGCAATCAATGTTTAAAAAAATTTCTCGTACGTGCATCAATAACTGTGTTATCTCGAAATTACGACTTTAAGGATTTCGATTTGTCGAAAGTCGAAATATGACATATTCATAATCATCCTTCCGGGTCGAATTAAGTGTTGTTAATCGTTTAACTGCTATTTCAAATCAGTTGTTTGCTTAGATAGAAGTCTAACAATTGTTTGTTTGTAATGTCAGATGATGAATTGGTCGTAGTGGTGTGAACAACAGGTGTTGCAACAGTATGTAATGGTACAATATTTAAATGTGTGGAGTGTAGGCCGTTCGATCTTGGTAATACTATTGATTTACAGCGCGTATTCGTATAGGGATCACAAGTCCAAAAGGTTTGTTCGAACCTTGTTGTTCACTTTTCGAACATTTAATAGGTGTCATTGATTTGGTATTGTTAAATAATATCTTCTTCACATACACAGGCTGAAACAAATAACCTAGGTGCTAATGTAAAACTTGTTTATTTATTTCAAAGTAATCTATTCTGTGAGTTTTAGATTAAAACGGAACATTTAGTTAAAAAAAATTAAATTAAAACAAAAAAATAAATTAAAAAAAGTTTAAACCAAAACAAACTAAACAAAAAATAAAAATCAAATTTTAATTAACATTAAAAAAATTAAAAATAATTTTTTAAGACTTTTTTTGAATCCTTTGATAAATTAAAGTCAAATAGGTCATCGATGATATTGAATGATTTAGATAACGTGTTTTGCATGACACATGAATTGATGTATTTTCCAAGATGTAAGCTAAATCAATGTGGCCAAGCCAAACATTACCAATAAAAGCCGCGCCCAAGAGAAGTAGTCTATTTTCAAGCGTGCATATTTTGTAATACATGCATCTTATTGAGTACGGAGGTAACCAAGCCACATTTTCATGGAACGCTAAATTGTGGTCATATTCCCAGTCACTTTTCTTTAACACAAAAATTAGAAAATTCTTTTGAATGCTTTCAGACTGTTATAGCGTATTCCAGTTGAGATCGAAATAAGCGAAATAGAGTGAACATACGATTTGAATATCTTTAAATTCATCTGCCCATGGTTTAACAAATTTAAACATGACATGCGCTTTCGCAATACTATTTTCAATATGCCTATTGAAACAGGTGTTTTTGAAAAATGTAACACCTAAACCCATAATCTCATTGACTCTTTGAAATACTTCGCTGTTGACTTTGTAGGAAATGAGTAAAATATTTCTTTTACGATAAAAAGACATAATTTTACATTTCTTAATATTTAAGTATAGATTATAGATTTATAGATTTATTGATAGATTGACATAACAATTTTAGTAGAGGAAAAGCGCATATGGAAGCATAATAAATGAACATCAACAACAAAAAAATACTTCCATTAGGCATAAATACCTCAGATTTTTTCAAAAAACAAATCCACTCCATGCTAATACCCTCCATGTTGAGCGCAAGCTCATTTGTTACGGAGGATACTTCAAGAAGTTAATACTTACAAACTACGTACAAAAACAATATAAATAAATATAAAAATATTATAATATAAATAGTACTATTATTATATATATATTAGTCGATGTATTAGTCGATGTCGATTGGCCAGGCATAAATCCGTGCTGGTTTATTGATGTATGGCGTGCAATTGTGGATTTAAAGTTGTTCCATATAACTTATTCAAACAATTTAGGAATTGATAATGAGGATGATTTTTCTTTGTAGCATGTGATGCCACCAAGTTTATGTCACGATAATAAAAACCACATATTTATGATTTATTTTACGCAAGTATTCTAATAAAAAGGAAATAATACAGATTTATAGAAATAAAATAATTTGCAACTATAATATTGTTGGAGTTATTTTACCTAATTTGAATTTGCTCAATTTTTATCCAAAGCATTTTACACGCGCCTTTGTTGAATCAACCTTCAACTTCGCAACATTCATTATCTTGTGCAAAAAATAATAATTTCACACAAAAAGTACGAGACTAGCGATATAAGAACCCTTTACTAATTACAAATATAATCTTCTATTTCAAGCTATCTGTTTCAATATGTTGGTGACAATTGTTTGTAGCGTTCGCCTTAATATAAACATAAAATCTTCCCACAAAACAAACTACATGTTTCTTTGAACACGTATCACTACCCTTGATATTGATATCGAATGTATTATTAATGACGTTCTATAAACAAATCGTGACTAAATGAAACGTGATATTTGCGCGAACAGGAAAATTAGCAATCTGATTAAATATGAGGGTTTTTTGGTAATTTTAAAAAAAGACAGCAAATTGGGAGGAAAGATATTTTTATTACGAAGATGTATCTAAAATCAGATACAATTTCTAATTAGCTTAACAAAAAATTAGCTGTGAGATTGAATTTTCCTCATATATATACCACCTATCTTGATTAATTATTGATAAGTATGTCAGCAGCACACGTTTTGCAAATGTTGAAAACGCAAATCACAGTATATTGTCAATTATTCTTGTCAAACATATTTTTTGTAATAATTTGGCCTAACTTACAGTAAAATTGTGTCGATGCGTACAAGTTGGAGCAAGTTTTCTCCGAAGGTGCTAGGTTCAAACTCTACCAGGCTAGGTAACTATGACCTAAATTTGTATTCTTCTTACGTTCACCAAGTGGAATCCCTTTAATTTTCGTTTAACGAAAATTATTCCTGGTCTAAAATTATAATGACATTGGTGAAATTAATGATGAATTTTTAACTTTCCCTCGTAAATCCACCATTCTTTTGAATAGTTAGAAACTCTATGGGCCTAGGTTCGGCCTTTTATAGATGTTATTGATGGTAAAATACAGGTTTTAAGGTAACGGGTGTCTGTTCTGGATTCTGTTTAACTGTTTCTGTTTAACTTATCTGTTTAACTGACGAATTCAGGCGACAAGAGCGACGTATAAACTCAGCAAACCAACATTGACGGTTGATTTCGATGGAAGAGAGTCTTTATAACACCTATCAAATCATTGGTTTGCTTGAACGGTATTTTACCATCAAAAGACAGTGTTTCATCTACACACGAAATTAATTTTGTTTCATTGTTTTGAAAATACCAATAGTAGCGTTACTAAAAGAACTATAAATAGAAATCATATGAATTTTTCATTAGATGCGCCATCAATGTGTCCGCATTTATTGAGTTGACGTAATATTTGGAAACCACTATTTGGTTAAATGTTTAGAGGAATTGACAGTCTTAATCTATTTCTTAAAAAGGGCTCATGAGTGTAAAGGAATTCACGCGTAACTTTGTGAAAATAAATTGTAAGAAATGCGTGAACCACCAAAAATACTCAGTGATTATTATTGTTGCATTAATTTTACTTTTTTTGCCTAGTAAAATATAGTACTCAAGGAATTTTGGACCTCGAAATTGTTGCACAATTACCATTCGCTATATCGCCGAAACCGATAAAAGTAGTTTTTAGAAAATCTCTGTGTGTGCGAGTGGTTCCGTGCAATCTAAATGTCTGTTGGCGTTCTACAGCACAGCTGGATTGACTAGCCGATGTGAAACTTCTTACTTAAGCTTCTTCCATAAATTAGAGATCCCAGTGATTTTTGCCGAAATTGGTCTTCTAGAAGTGATCGCGTCCATGGAAGCATTTTTGGTTAAGAAACTTGATTTCATTAAAATTCGGCATCTCTTCAATCCCGGCGGATTGACTATTCGAAAAAAAATCTTTATACTTCAACTTTTTCCATTAATGGGATGCTTGCTAAATTTGGTGGAAATCTGAATACAGTAACTGGCAGCTTTAGTGGGAGCTTTCAAATGGTTGCAATGATGTTGAAAAGTTTAGCATTTATTATACCCTATTATTGGCCCTGTGTTTGAGAAACTAATTAATTTACGAAAAGGAAACGTTTAATTGAAAATTTTGTGAGTATTTGTTGTTAAGTTATGAGTGAATTTTTTATTCTGAATAGTGTCCTCTATCATCTCCAGAATTTATTGTGATTGCTTAAAAGTCTCTCTGTATTTATAAATGATAACCAGGGAATGATCCGATACTAGAGAATTGCTGTCTTCAATGTGAATGTATAGTTCTGGGATATACATTTTGCTACATAAAAGTCTATTAGATCAGGTATCTTCGTTCCGTCTCTGGGCCAGTATGTTGGGGAACTACCAGAGTAAAATTTACATTTTGATATCTGCCCTGCTTGAAGCAATTCTTTACCTTTTGATGTCGCAAGTCTAGATCTCCAAAAGGTGCTCCAATAATAAAATCACGTCTAAGTGATTTAAATAGTTTATGGTAGTCCTCCCTTTTCAAGTTATGCCGGGGAGAACAATATATTGCAGACAGTAATCTGTCCGTGTTTAATTTGGGTCCTTACAGTAGTGACTTGCATTGTTTTATCTTCGATATTTGATTCTAAATGGTGTTTTATATTTTCTTTTACTAGTAATGCTCAACCACCTCTTGCTCGTTCCGCTGGATGAATGGAGTGATATAAGTTATAACCCTGTATTTTAACAAACGAAGATTTAACTAGATGGCTTTGAGACATTAAGAAAATGCCGATTTTTTCTGAATTTAAAAATATTTATATTTCTGAAATGTGTTGCATAATGCCATTCGCATTCCAGATTGCTATTTTGAAAGTTGTGTTCTTACTTAACATTTTTTGTTGGATTGCGTTGAGGGAGCTACATTTTCTTCAGTTGATCAAGTATCATGTTGTTCAGATTACTTTGGCCATCTAGCCGCTTTGTAATAGCTGCAATGCTGTTCATAATGTTTTCCATAATTTGGTTATTTTCAGAGCCCAGTTGGCCCCACCATTCGTGACACACTTTTCTCCGCATAATTTTCAATATTTACGGTTACTTCACTTTCTTCATTTTCCTCTAAATTGTGAAACATTGTCATTGCTACTCCTTGCAATAATGCGAAAACACGCTGATTCTTGAGGTCCGTCTTTTTATTACAATAAATAAAATTGCTTAATAATTATCATGTGGAAATAATTGAAATAATTGATTTGGCAATTTTGGATCCAGATGACAGTTGACCTTATTTGATATATTTAATCTGAAATCTTTTACTTATTTTAGATCGATTAGATCAATCTGATTGTCGATTTCAAAATACGCGCGACCTACTGATTTAAATAAGTAACGCAGCCATAGTTTTTGTTCTGTAATAAAAAATAAAAAAAACATAAAAAATGTAAATATTAACACATTCACATACTTCCCACATATTAACGAATGGGAGACTACCTCTTTTAATTGAGCCCGTGAAGTTTCTAACAAAAAATAACACGTATACGTGTACGGTTCCAATTGGAAAACATGGCGGAAACATAATTCTTATTGAATTTAAAAAGATTCCAATAGCCGCCATATTGAATTGTTATAGTGTTGGTGATTTACACTGTTAATATTTTATAAATGCAAATTAGTAAGCCCGTGAAGTTTCTAACAAAAAATAACACGTATACGTATACGGCTCCAATTGGAAAACATGGCGGAAACATAATTCTTATTGGATTCAAATAGATTCCAATAGCCGCCATATTGAATTGTTTTAGTGTTGCTGATTTGCACTGTTAATATTTTATAAACGCTAATTAGTACAAAATTTATTAAAAATTATTATTATATTAAATAAACTCATAATTTACATAATAAAATATAAAAAGGATAATTAATACAAAAGATATTAAAGAAATATTTAAATAACTTAACTTAACAAATAAACAAAATTAAAGCGTTAACAAAAAAAATATCACATATGTTTATAAAAAAATTTCACTCAAAATATTGAGTATTTTATCAACCTCGGCCAATAACATGCCACTTCCAGAGATTAGGGCAAGATACCATTACATAGGTTGAATTGACCTATCTATAGAGAACATTTTCCGGTATAAGATTTTTCCTGGCGGAGAAAATGTAACCTTGTTAATTGCAATTTTCCACCGTAAATTTTGAGTATTTTATCAATCTGGGCCAATAACAAGCCACTTCCAGAGATTAGGGCAAGATACCATTACATAGGTTGAATTGACCTATCTATAGAGAACATTTTCCGGTATAAGATTTTTCCTAGCGGAGAAAATGTAACCTTGTTAATTGCAATTTTCCACCGTAAATTTTGAGTATTTTATCAATCTGGGCCAATAACAAGCCACTTCCAGAGATTAGAGCAAGATACCACTATATCGGTTAAATTGGCCTATCTATAGAGAACATTTTTCGGTATAAGGTTTTTACTAGCGGAGAAAATGATACCTTGTTAATAGCACTTTCCCACCGTAAAATTTGAGTATTTCATCAATCTGGGCCAATAACAAGACACTTCCAGAGATTAGGGCAAGATACCACTATATAGGTTGAATTGGCCTATCTATAGAGAACATTTTCCGGTATATGGTTTTTCCTAGCGGAGAAAATGTAACCTTGTTAATTGCAATTTTCCACCGTAAATTTTGAGTATTTTATCAATCTGGGTTATTGGCCCAGTTTGATAAAATACCTATGATTTACGGTGGAAAATTGCTATTAACAAGGTTACATTTTCTCCGCTAGGAAACACCATATACCGGAAAATGTTCTCTATAGATAGGCCAATTCAACCTAAGTAATGGTATCTTGCCCTAATCTTTGGAAGTGGCTTGTTATTGGCCCAGATTGATAAAATACTCAAATTTTACGGTGGAAAATTTTAATTAACAAGGTTACATTTTCTCCGCTAGGAAAAACCATATAACGGAAAATGTTCTATAGAGATAGGCCAATTCAACCAATGCAGTAGTAACTTGCCCTATTCTCTGGAAGTGGCTTGTTATTGGCCCAGATTGGTTTCAATAAACAATACTGATATTTTTTCTGTTATAGCTTTTATTTTTATTTATTTGTTAACTAATTCTCCCTTGATTTTAATTTGGTTTTGCTTATCTGTTTTAATAATCATTGTATTTCATTAATATTTCGTATTTTTGAATACATTTTATTTTAAAAATTTTGATTTTTAAATATACTTATTCCGAGAATAATTTTATAGTGTAATAAATCACACTCAATTTATTCTAATAAGAATTTAATATTGAGTGGTGCCAACACATATATAATTTGGTTTTTTTGCTATTTTTTGTTAGAAACTTCACACCGGTTTTTAATTTTCCATTAGAAATTTGGTCATTTTGACTTAAACATTTATGAACTAAAATTCACTCGAATAGATAATTTCTATAAAACGGATGATTGAAAAATCGTAGAAGAAAATCTCGCTTGATTTCAGGTAGGATGAGAAAAAATACAATTTTTTCACTAATACAACCAAAGAATTATTTTGTTTACAGAAAAAATTATTGAAAACAAAACAGGATTGCTTTGTTAAAATCGTCATATTCGAAAAAATGTAAATTGCGAAAGATGGACTAAAGTACACATTTTATTTGCTATCCTATTTGTTACCGTCACCGCGGGCATCTTATTATAGTAGATAGGAACTGAGAACTCGATATGGCTACGTCCCTGCATTCTATAAAATTTCGTTAAAGTTTGTCTCGCATAACTTCTTAATTATAAATCGTACAGAAAAATATCTAACTTGAATTTTAACGGAAGTTAGATTCTTTACAACTCCTACTTGGGTGCGGATTTAGTACAGCCATCAGGAAAGGAGATGTTATTTTCCCTGCATATGGCAGCTGTAACATGTATTTTCCGTACATTCAGTTTTATATATATAGATAGATAAATTTCCATTAATGATCCTTAATTAATTTAAACAAAAATCATAAACATTTTTTGACTAACCAACTAAATTAACACTTTGGCTTTGGCTCTGAATATTTAATATTTTGTTAGTTTTAGTTTTATGATATGAGTAAAATATTCAAAACGTTGTGGCTAGATATGCTTAATGTAACATAGAGATATGTGTACAATGCATACATTTGTATATTATGTTCTATAAAAGTACAAATAAGTATAACCGAATAATATATATGTACATACATATATAAATAAATGGGTATATGTTTTCATCCAAGTTTGTGTAACATGTTTACAGGGTGTCCTGCATTGGAAAATATTTTGAAAACAAAATGTTTGAACGAGTTTACAAAATTCGTAATCTTGTCAATAATTATAATCTTAATTTCGACACGAAGTTTAAAATTATTCCAATCAAACTGAAAATGATCGAAAATTATCAAAATGAAGCTCATCTTTGGGTATTTTGGAAATCGGGAAGTGTAGTTTTTATTTTTCATTTTGCCAGGTTAGTTTTCGAATTAGTTTGGGCGTCAATTCGTACGTAATGTATTGTGTTTGTTTAAATAATTTGGTGATAATCGAATGCAGCAGCAGTAGAATAGATCTGCTCAAGTAATTTAAAAAGAATGTGAGAACAGTTGACGTGGATGTACAATGAATGTATTCGTTATAGACTAACAGCGTCACATGCATTTTCAATCTAATCTAATACCGTGATATTACGATTTTGTTGAAAAATGTTCAATTAAATAAATGAAGTTCGATAAATTATTAAAAAGTATTGTTTTGGTTGAAAGTTGGCGAACAAATAACAAGGAACCAACAGAAGGATTAGAGAATTTTTATTATTTACGTCGCAAGGCCGAAAATGCGCTTTCAAAAAATAAAATGTTTTTCGAGCTCCACTAATTTTATTTCATTCTATTATAATTTCCTAATTTTATTATTTTTTATTAATGTAACGCTTATTTTTCGGAACAAGCCAAACTATAACTATGCCTATTAAAATCAATTGCTCGTGTGCTACGGCATAACCTGAAATATCACCCTTAAAATATATACCGTCAGTGTTGGACCCACCCTGTACATGCAGATACTACATATTTATCCTATTTTGTTTGTACATGTTGGCATATAACAGTAGCATAAACCTTAACTAACCATAGCTATTTATTATCCAAACATTTTATATTAACATACAAACATACATTTTTTGGCAAAAAAAGTATTTTCAGCTTTTCCCATCAACCAAAAAAAATTGAATTCTTCCCTCCGAAGCAGTCTTGTATTTTTCACATTAAAAGTTGTATATTTGTAAGTGTCTTTCATTATTATCTGTACATGTCATTTTCCATACAAAATAGTGCATTGTTGAGGTAGTTTATGCTTACGCTATATTGACTACATGTAATTTACCCTACATCCGACCAATTTGGTTAGGACACATGAGGTAAGCGTCAATTAGCTGGTTTGGGTTTGGTAAAAACTTAACATAGTTATAGGTAGACTAACGTGCGTGAAATGAAATGTGTGCAAACGAAAATTTGTATATATCACGAAAGGTAATCAACCAATTCTTAAATGACAAGATGACCCTCTAATGAATTTTCATCAAAATGGTGTGAACTGAGAAAAATATTAAATGAAAAAATGCGAAAACATAAATGTTCTCAAAAGTGTTTGGATGCCAACGAAATTTAACATTTTTTTCTTTTTATAATGTTTTTTTATTATTGATTTGAATGAGCTTTTATTCGTAAGGTACTGTAATGTGGTAGATTTTTCTCGGCGTTTTAAGGTATCCAGTCTACCTCCACGTGAAAGGCCGGCTTTCTTTAGAGATGAGCAGGTCGACACGGGCAAGGTTTTTAAAGCCTCCCAAAAGGAGCGATCCATTACTTAACTGTGAAACGCGTAATCGAAATTGTTCAAACACCCTCGTGGAAACATTCAAAATAAATCGCCGGATTATGTGTTGTTTAATCACGCGTACTTTATAATAATCACTGATTTTTAGTACACACTAGGTACTCAAAATGTTCGTTTTGTACAGTTTTCTGTTATATAATTTGCTTTTAATCACTTTTCTTAAACTCCCCGACTATTTTTATTTTCTTTAACCATTCAATTTGCAACATAAGCAATCAATATTCTGCTTTCAATAACGAACCTTCATTTATTAGATGACTAGCTCATGCGGTTTAATTCTCTTAAGGCGTCTCAGTTCTTGTGTTATGTTAAGAAGTTGCATTGCTTCACTTTTGGTATGTTGCAGTAACTTTTTTCATGTTTAATGGCAAATTCCTGGATCACTTCATCAATCCATAGGGCGTTGTGTAATTCCTCGTTGGTTACGTAGCGGCAAGCATTCGAAATTGTGCATAGAAAATTGTTTTGACTGAATTGTTGAATAATTAAACGATTTGTTTAATACAGCCCCAGAGTTGGATACCATACGTCTAGATTGGTTTAATTATCAATTCGTAGGTAAGGTGTTTATGGTACAGGCTAAGATTAGAATGGTTTCCTATTAGCCAGTACAGCTCCCGTTGTTTAAGTTTAATTTGCTCTGCTTTTACCCTAACGTGGTATTTCCAGTTCAATCATGAACCGAGATACAATCCGAGATATTTAGCAGATTCAGCTTGGGGAATTTGTACCCCATTGACAAATGTATGGAGGTTGATATGTTTGTGCCGCAACGCGTATAATTACAAAGACTGATTTCAGCTCGTTAAGCTTTATTTTCTAATCCCTGGTCCATTGGCTGATTTTATCGGGTGTTTGCTGTAAGTGCACCGCTGTCGATGTACCTAAAAATACAATAAAAATTACTTATGTTCTAACTAATGAAGTTATTGAAATCAATTTTCTGTCAAAATAATTTTTTTTTTCTTGATTCATGATGATGACAAGTAGTGATCAGATCGAAAACATATCTTTACAAAATGACACTTATACTAAGGAGAATGATCATAACAAACTTGTCTACTGATCATGCAAATTTACGTATTCTGTGTATTAATGTACGTTGTTGCGCATAAGTTTCTTAACATTGAAACATTTGTAAATTATTTTCTTTGTAATATTGACGTATTGGTTGGTATTCATGGAGATTTGGTTGCCTGTATATGAGAACAAATTTTTTAATTTTAAATATTATAATAGTTTCTTCTGTAATAGAGAAGGTGGATATGGTGGTACAGCAATTTTCGTAAGGTCAAACATAAAAGCGGTGAAAATGTTAGTAGATGATATTAATTTTTGCCAACTCGTTGGTGCGCGCTTGGTAGAGTCCAACATAAATATTATTGCGGTGTATCGTTCCCAAAAGAAATTGTTACCGACATTTTTTAAAATCTTTGAAGAAAATTTAGCTCAATTTAAGAACTATTATCATAGGAGACTATAATTTAAATTTACTTGATATTCAGGTTAGAGATATATTGAAATATTGAGAGATAATTAATTCATGTGGATATATGGAATAATAAGAAATTAACGATGGAATTTGCAACTCGATTTATCACTATGATAGATCATATTTTAACCTGTTATGTTACAGGTACGACTTAAATACTACTGATACTCACTTCTCGGATCACCGCGTTTGTCCATCAGGTTTCAAAAATTAATGTTCCAAAAAAGTCTAATTGGGAATTTATGAATGTCCTTAATTATGAAAAAGTTTATGATGACCCCATTTGGAATAGGATCTCTAGTGCTACTAACATGATGATGATGATTTTGTGGGGAACGTGAAACAATTAGTTTGCAACAACACAAAGATAATTAAAAAGAGACAAGCGAAATAAAACCAACATGAATGGACGACAAATCATATTTTATGCATCATCAATGAACGGGATAAATGTTTTAAGTTGCAAGCGCTGAGGTTGTTGGTAGCTGAAAGAAAAAAGAAAATACATAACAGAAATAACAAAAGCAAAGAGAACGCTAAATTCAGATTTTGTCAGTATAAATATAAACAAGCCCACGAAACTTTGGCATTTTGTGAATGAAATTATATTCAACAAAACTAGATCCACCAAAGTTACGAGTAATAATGAAATAGTTAAACTTTTTAATAACTACTTTGGTAACATATCATCTGCCTTGGGCCAATATTTTCAAGTATTAGCTCATAAATATTTTGATTTTATAAATTATAGAATTATTTAATCGCTACAGTTACCGTATACCATCGAACAAGTGCGGAATATAATTTTGAATTTAAACATGTATCGGCTACTGGAATGGATGGGATGTCTGCTAAATTTCTACAATACACAGTTAGCATTGTATCTCCATTGCTGGCTTTATATATAAATGACTCTTTTGGGACGGGTATATTTTCAGATATTTGTAAAATAGGCAAAGTACTTCCGATTCATAAAGCTGGAAGTGAAATGGATAGATTTAAGTACCGCCATATAAATATTTTATCTTCGATTTCCATTAAAACAGTTCTTAGAACTAAATGGCCATTCGGCTTTAGGGCCCAGTCCAACACCACGGCCGCGTGCTTAAGTTTAACGGATTCTTTGAGTAAAACCTTCGAAAAGAAAATGTTCTGTGTCTGTCTGTTCCTAGATATTCGCAAAGTCATTGAAATGGTACTTCCGGAGAGAATACTATTTAAATTAAAAAGTATGGGTATACCAACATACAACTAAAATTGTTTGAAACTTATCTACGCAACACAAGGCAGATTGTTAAAATAGAACAGAGTAAAATTAACGAAATACTGCTGAACCTTGGAGTTCCTCGGGGGTCGATACTAGGACCCACGTTATTCATCATTTTTGTTAATGATATTATCCACATTAGCCTACAGGGAAGTATACAATTATATGCGGACGATGCTGTTGTTGCTTATGAAACCAAAACCTTAGAATCTCTGCTATTTAAAATACAAAATGATTTAAAGATACTAGGTAAGTGGTTTTATACCAATCATCTACTTTTAAACCACGAAAAAACGAAGTATATACATAGTATGTATTAGAAAACAATTTGTTGGATCCTAATGTATTAAATATGAATTCAATCACTTATAACTCTGTTGTGAATGAGAGGGTTACTAAGTGGAATTATCTAGGTCTGGTGATAGATTCTACATTTAGTTGGTCGTGTCACGTCGACAATATAAACAAATCTATTTTAATTTAAAAAACCTTGTTACTCCTGTACTTTATCTAAACTCGCTTTGAAGTGGCTATGTAAATTACATGGTAAATGAGTTAGAACTATTGCAGAAACGACCTCTGAAAAACGTCGTATGTGCGCCCATACGTTATGCCACGCAAAAGCTGTTCGAAGAATTTCAATCTCTCCATTTTCTCATCGCACGAGAGCTAATAGTCTGAATATAAAAAAGCACGTACAACCAATGCAGTATGAGAAGGTGCATTATGGTGGTGCAAAAACCAAGAGTTGTCGACCCATAATTCCGGCCTCTTTTTACGCATAGCTTCGCGCAAACGACGCATAACACTCACATAGTATTCCTTGTTGACAGTTTGGCCGGTCGGAAGGAATTCGGAGTGCACCACACTTCGATAATCGAAGGAAACTGTCAACATCACCTTGATTTTTGACTTGCTTTTACGTGGTTTGTTCGGCTTCGGCTCACCTTTGGCACGATATTCGGCCGATTGATCGTCTGTTTCCGGATCGTAAGCATAGATCCAAGACTCATCGCCAGTTATAATACGTTTCATGACATCCTGGTAGTCGGAAAGCATTGTTTCACAGACGTCAACGCGCCGCTGTTTTTCCAAAAAATTGAGTGATTTTGGGACCAATCGTGCTTTCACTTTTCTTAGGCCCTCCCCCCGTTGATCGCCGTCCTAGACGTGGTTCGTCGTCAACACGTTCTCGACCCTCTTTGAACAATTTGTACCAATCAAAAACACTTGCTCGCGACATGCAATTATCACCGAAGGCCTTTTGCAACATTCTGAACGTTCAAATTCTAATTGTACCATTTAATGGGAAATAAAAAATATCAATATTATCTGAACTGCAGCTATCGGAGAGAAAGCTATCTAAATAGTTAAAAAACAATCAACATCAGACCCAGGTGAGCGATAAATGGTACAAACTTTAGTACCAACAAATCGAGGAAGCTTAATTTGTATGAAGTGAAATGGGTATAAACCATTATCATTTATCAATGAACAAAGTTCAATGTCATGTCTGATCATTCCCCAGATCTAGCATCTCTACATGAAAATATACTACTATAATTGAGAACCGTTTTCCAAAACTCAACAAGTTCAAAAATAAATTTTTTCAGGGGATGGTTTTTTGTGATTCATCTGAAGAGAAATATACAGACCAAAGATATAAAGGTCTTAAGTTTAACTTATGGGCAGACTCAAAGCAAATATGAAAAGATATATTACAAAAAAAAACAAATTCACAATAATTTTGACTCAAAATCCGCGAGTTTTTTTCTGACTTTTCAGTTCTTCTAGCTCGTTGTAACGTTTCTCGATGTCTTCTGTCCATTCATCTGCGTTTTCAGAAAGTACTTCATCATAAAATTCCTGAGCACATTCTGGTACTATGAAAAATTTCATAAGCTTTAGTAATAAATCAAATTCTGGGGAACTGTTGGTAATATTGTATATATTTCTTTTAAATGGCTCTACTTCAATACATAATCTGGATCTATCACCACATTATGTGTTACTAACACTAACACTACGCTTTGACTCCTTTTTATAATCATAAGCTTGCCAATATTCACTACTCATTTGGAGAAATAATTGTGTCCTTTTTTCCAAAAATCCTTTTCGACTCGCCCAAAGACACGATCCGGTGGCATAAAACTGTGTCTTCTTATCGGAAAATAGTGCTTAATACTTTAAAAAATGTTGTTCTGTTGCAAGAAGTAAATGAGTGCTGTCATTAAGATGCTATTTTTCTTTTAGGATGAAACGTCGGACGTTCCAAGGTTGGGAGGTTTAACTCCTCTGACATAGCGTGTCGCATATTTCTGCACATAAAAATTATTTTTCGCGGGAAAAACTGGTCTCGAGTAGCGACCACGAATTGAAAAAAACTACGGTTAGTCCGTAATAAAAATTTTTGGTAATCTCCTGTTATGGGTCTATAAAAATGAACAATTCTGAAATTGTTGGTCAGTTGATGCTTAGGATCGCGCATAAATGATTTTATTCGGTTACACATGAAATTAGTTAGTCGGATAAACTAAAGTGTAAAATATTCTTGTGTAATTTTTTTTTTAGTTTGGTTGGATGTTATGATAAAAAGACAATCATTGTTGTTAAATAAAATAGTTGAAGTGGTTGTTTTGTAACTCCAATAAACGGTGTACGATAAACTGAAAATAAAAGCGATTGCTTTTATATAACGTTTTGATATTTGTATTGTGTGATTTGAAAAATCAAAAACAAAAAATAAATAAAACAAAAATGTTTAAACTTTACGGTAGCATTAGATTAATTGTATTAAGCTATTATAAACTCTAAAAACTAAGTCTTTGAAAATAATATTAATTGTGTTACTTCATTAAAACTATAAATAAAAACTCAAATAAAATTAATGTTGTAACAACAACAGTGTAGTGTAAAAAAAATATTGTACTACCACCGTCAATGAATAAATTATGCAGGTCCGAGTAAATTCGGAAAGACATATTAACAACAGTTATAATTGGATCACCGTCTTAATATCTTAGAAGTAAACATTTGGAAGCTGACCGGTAAATTGTGTGCGCGATTCCGCTAGTGGTGATTCTTAATGATTAATAAGGAACTTAATAAATAATAAATAAATAATATATGGCACTAAAATAATGAAATTGCAATCATTTGTATCCATAAAAAATAATATAATTGAATATATGATAATAATAAGAAATTTATAATATATGCAACACCAACGAGAATAAGTAAAAATCTGATTAGTGAAATAAATAATCTGTTTGTTAAAAAAAAACTTCGACGCTGCGTACAAAACAGGAAAAATATTGTTATCATCGGTACGTCATATGCTGGATATCGGCCGCAACATTAATTAAGGTTTTCTTTTATGTACATATTTAATTTTAGTAAATTTAAAATTTTGTTTTGCTCTCTATTTTGCTTTTAAATTTTGATAATAAAATTTCGGTGGCGGATTTAAATAAATTACGGTAGTTTAAAATTAGCAGGAACTAAACGTTCCACATTTTTGTATATAGCTGTAGGTCTGACGTCTATAGGTTTTAGTTTTGAGTTCGTATGAACCCATGTATAGTATTAAGATTGTACATATTTTTGATTTTTCAAGGCACGGATATTTCGCTTAGGCCACTTGATTTTGTTTAAATAAATTGTGAGGATATTTTTTGAAATTTGGTAATCAGACGTTGTGTAAAATAAAAAAAATTTTGATTTTTATTTTTCCGCTAGTGATGTTTATTTGTTGTTTTCGCTGGGTGGTTATTTTCGTCATGCAACGATAAACATTGAAGTTAGGATGTAGAGGTAAGTGAGTGAATACAGGGTGGTAGTTGAGTTATCCCATGTCCTGAATCCAGTTCCTAAAATCCGGCCCATTGTATATACCTTCCTGTTTTTTTCCTTTCGTGGTCTAGCAAGGCGGTAATGATCTTCGGCAAACCCCGCGCCTTCCCTGAAGTTAAGCCGGCATATTTCGACCACGCCGGAGCTCTCATTATCCGCAACTACAAACTCAGTAACGAGTGTCATTCAAGTCTAGGAACCTTGTTTTTTTTTCTCGCGACCCATTCATGACATATATCCTCGTTACAAGGAAGCACAGGAGTCAGGAAAAGGTCTTTGAAATTTGTTGGCATATCATCTAATTGAGACTCGCTGATGTTGTTTTCCAATTTGCTCAAAAAATCAAACAAAATAGATGCCGGATCGTTAGCCCCTCGAGGTCCATCCGTCTCAAGCCATGTATAAAATGTTATATCATTTTTGTTTTGTTGTTTCTTGTGGTTAACAATTCCCATGTTTTAAAGCCAAACCTTTGAATAATAAGAATGAGTAAAAGTAGATGCTAGGTTCAATAAATAATAACAAATAAATGACATATCTAGAATACTACTAAACTTACTCATAGCCAATAAAATGAAATAAATCCATTTACGTGCGAAAACAAGTTATCGAGAAAACAGCTGTTAAAGGTAAAAAACTCGTTGCGCTAGTTTCGCGTTAGTTGTTCCCTTTTATCTGCGGTGCCTAGTGTCTAACTATATTCAAGGACGTTAAGTGTTGTTTCGACTCGGAATATTATCGTAGTTAATCGCGTTAAGTTGAGTTTGCAAATGTTATCATTGTTATCGCGCGGACCGTCTTTTTCGTTATCACGTTAATGTAATCGTTTCTGTTGGTCTCTGCTCTCTCTTAGTTTTTAGTAAAGTTTTCCACAAATTATGACTTTCTGGTTTTCATCATGTGAAAGAGTGTCTCATACTCTATCCGAATCGGCAAAAAAATGGAAAATAATTTTTTGACACCTAAGCTCCTTTTCATAGAGAGATTTAAAATAGGGAAAAACTAAAAATATTATTATATTTACATGACAACAATTCGGAGTTGAGGATATCACATCAATTTCAATCAGCACTATTGTGGACCGTAGCTGTAAGTCGGCCAAGAAATGTTTTTTCAATATAGTTGATATCGTTCATCGAGTTAATGTGATAAACAATGGAGTCACTATCCTTCCTAAGTAAGATTTTCCCTTGTTCACACCGCAAATAGTTGAAATTTAATTTTTGTATGATTCGTTTCGCTTCTGCATACAGTTTGGTCTGAAGCGGTGAGAGATGATCCATAATACGAATAATGAGATCCTTGTGCGATGATAGTTGTTTCGGTTTTATATTTTAATAAAATTGTAATTAAATTAAGTAATAAAGCCAAGATTAAATTCGCTAATTTATAGAATTGTTTGTACCTTTTAGATTTATTATCTTAATCGTAATTAAATTAATTTTATTTTGGAAAAGCAGAAAAAACGATAACCACGTTGAACCATACCCGCACACACTCTTTGTACGTACTCGTATAATAATTTTATTTTAAATGACAAAAAATAAAAGAACGTTAAATTTTTGATTTTAATCAAGCTAATTAATTACAAAGAATACAATTTGGTTTTTGGTGTACAAGATAAGACGCTTAAAAAAAAGAACAACAAATTTATGACATTGTAGATACGACGAGTAAATACCTGTTACATTATTTCGCACAAAATCATAAACAAGAAACAAGTGTTGCTACAAGTAGTAAAAGTATAAATTTTTTTATTTATTTTTACAACTTATGCAAATTTTGTTGAAATTTTTACAAAATACTGGGTTATTTTTTTCTAAATAATGTATTTATATTATAGTACGTACAAAGCAAAATAACATGAACAAAATATACTCGCGTATTCGTATCTGTTACTTATGGAAAATTCAAGTACATAAAATATAAGTACCTGCGTATTTTATTAACTTCAACTTTTCATTTATAGCCTGGTAGTACTTGCCTCATGCATTTATTATTATTATAATTTTTTTAAATTATTTTTTATTCCTTTAGATAAAATGCCTTTTTATTAATATTTTGAAAATGTGGTAGAAATTTCGAATGCTTATCGCTTTAAAGCACATAACACATTTTCTTTATTGAATTAAAGCGCTTCTCTAGTTTTATAAAATGCTTGTTGAAAATTTTGTGAGAGCTTGTTAGAATTATGGGCGGAATAAAGCAGTGAAAATATTATAATAGAAAAAACAATTTTTAGTAATTAATTATATTGAATATTCAGTTAATCGCTTCGCACAAACCAAAAATATGATATTTAAAAGTCATTAAACAAATTGATTAACGAGCCAGGTTCTTAGACGTTAGTATTGTACACGTGTTAAGAAAAAGATAATTTAAAAAAAAATTCATTTAATTAACTTCCGGTTTTACTTCTATCATTATGTCATAAATAACTTAGCACACGCGGACGTGATTACAACAATAATAAATATATAATTAAAATGAAAATAACTGCCTTTATTTACTAAAATAATTGAAATTGAAAACAATTAAATTAATTAAAATCATTTTCAATTACTTTTTAAATGAATACGAGAAAATAAAATTACGAGAACCATAATAATAATTATGTAAGTGAATAAAATAATGAAAAAAAAAATTCAATTGGAAAACAAATGTTTATTAATTAATTTAAATTAATTTTTTCATAACTTTTTAATTGAAGACTATAAAATGATATTTTTTCATAATTACCTGGTAGTTATTTTGTTAAGTTTTTAAAAGATATTCCTCTGTAACAAATATTTAGAACTGTGTTTTAAGGTTGACCCATAACACATTGTGTGAAAACTTCTACTCAAAAGATTTAACCGGTTTGGAGTCGGCAAAAATATATTTTTTGAAGAAACTTTTGTTTCTGTGGATTAATCTTCGAAGGACGGGATTGATAGGTGGACTATCAGAATAAAATGTATTGAAACGCTACAGGATGTATGGTCAATAGATATATATAATCTATATAAATATATATATATATATATATTTTAAAACTTCATTTTATTTTTTCATTTTAAATACATGTATGACGTAATTTTTTGAAAAAAAAATGTACCTGCAATTTAGGAGCAAAACCCCGAAAAATGCCAAAATATTCAAAATACGTTGATCGGAGTTAAAGTAATGGAATAAATTAAGCACCTACTTTTTAATTATTGTTTTGCTTTTGATTGATTTATAGAAGTTCTATCTTTAATATTAATATTTTGTTGGACCGCCATTTGCTTTTATTACAGCGATATACCTCCGAATCATTGAATTTGATAAATTTTTCAAAGTCGTAGGAGGTATGGATTCCCAAATCGTCATCAACAAACTTTTTAATGCTTCAATCGATTCTGGGCGCTTTCCTGCTACTTCTAGCTTCATTATAGACCAAATATTTTCAAAGGGATTCAAGTCTGGACTATACGGGGGCCAGCTCAACACTTCGATACTTCTTTCTTCGAAGTACTTTTTTACATTTAAATGAAGAGATAAGAAAAATAAATCAGTTTTTAACTAATTATTTAAGTTTATCTGAAAGGAAATTTTTCTATCTATAATTCAAAATTAATAACTCACAACTTTGGCGGTATGGCACGGAGCGTTGCCCTGTTGAAAAATAAATTTGCAAGTCTCGCCAAAAAGCTGTGCAAGTCTCGCCAAAAACACAGAAGGCTCAAATTCGTTGTGTATGACCTGCAGATAAACAGCTACTATAATGCTGGAAATAAGGAAGCACAATCGACCGGTTTCATTTCCAGAAAGGCTTCCTCAGACCATAACTCCTTCATTTTTCGGTGGAAGTCTTAAAAGACATTCGTTGCTAAGCCTCTCGCCCGGTTTTCTTCTTACGAGAATTCTTCCACCTCCAACATGCAGCTTGAGTTTTGATTCATCGGAGAAAATCATAACATTCTACATCTTTGGAGTCCAAGAAACATGCTCCTGGGTCCATAGCAAACTTTTTTTTTCACTAGTAATGTGAACTCAGGCTTCTGGACTGGTTTAAGTGCTCTCAAACCAGCTTTAACAAGTCGTTTTCTCACTAAGCTGGCTGAAATTTGTTTTTCCGTTGCTCGCTCAACATCCCGTCTTATGTCCGATCAAATTTTAAAACGGTTTCAACGACATTGTAATATTATGAAACGATCTTCCACTGGCGTTGTCTTTCTGGACCTTCCAGAGCCTTTCTTTCTTTGTGTACTACCCATCTCTCGCATTTGTTTAATATTCCACGCGACAGTACTTTTTGGAATGTTTAATCTTTCTGCTATTTCACGCGTGGTTATATTTTCTCGCGCCAAAACCAACATATTGCTTTTACCCTGCTCACTAAATTTTCCCATTTTTTTAAAACAAAATTTTACTTTATTCTTTATTTGACTAGGATCACTTACAGAATAACTTAATCTTATAAAATATGCACTATTTATACTCAAAAAAAAATTACAGGCAATAAAACATCTCCACCCTAATGACGGCTAAGAACGGTAGGCGTAAAATAAAATAATTGCTTGACCAATTTTTTTGCACATCAGTTGCGGGGTTGTATATTTATGATGATAAATTAAGGAATGATGTATAAAATGTTCGGTAATTTGAGAATGAGCATACTACATAATAATATCGTATTAAAAGCATCCATAAAATGGATGAGGTTACTCACCTTGTTTCTGGAGTAAACTTGGACGTCCTCTGCTTCGTTGAAACTTGACTCTCTGATTAAATGTCAGATGCAGCAATACGCATGCCCGGGTTTACAATATTTAGGAAGGATCGTAAGGTACATCCGACAAGAAATAGGGTGGTGGAATATGTATATACATACATTAGATCAAGTTTGACTTCCAAATTGATCTATAAATATTGTGATCGTAGCTTAGAGGTTATTCTAATCGAAGTTAAATCGGCGATTGTTGTAATATTGTTAATGGTTATTTACAAATAGCGCCTCGGCGAATTTTGTGATGATCTGGAAATACTTTTAGCCGAATATTCATTAAAGTATAATGATATTACAATTTGGTAGGACTTTATTTTTTTTTATATGATGTCGATAATAGTGGGGTGGAGTCCTCGATTAGTTTCGAAGATTACAAAAATATTGACACTACTGGTCTAATGCGCGAACCTTCAAACATACCCTGGGATATAATATACACCATTTATGAACCAAATGATGAAGTATCCTTTGTAAAAAATTTACTGACCCACAATAATCACATTATATGCTTGATTATATTACGAAATTTTATTTTCAATCGTTGGAAGCGTACAAAAGTTGAAAGGCTTTATCTGGAATATAGATCAATTAGAAATAAAACCAAAAATGCTATCAAAAACGCAAAAACTCAGTATTTAGCTAAGCGTCTTGATCCTACCTTACCTTCTAAAACATTTTGGAAACACCTTAGTTCGATAACTGAACTATCCAATAAACCAAATAACTCAAACATTGATTTATCAGCAGATAATCTGAATAATTATTTTTGTAATCAACAATCTTCACCTAACATAAACGATTTCGAGTTGAATAGTGCAACTGATGACGGTTTTAGTTTTCGAAACATTGATACTGAAGACTTAACTGAAGCCTTTAGATCAGTAAAATCTAATTCTGCTGGTGTTGATGGACTACCAATAAAATTTATCAAAATGTTATTACCCTACATAGATTGTTTTGTACTACAAGTGTTTAATAGCATTATTACTTTTTCTAGTTTCCCTTACAAATGGAAGCACTGCAAAGTAATACCGATTCCTAAATGACAAAATCTCTTCTCTTTCTGATTTTCGGCCCCTTAGTTTGCTACCGGTTCTTTCTAAGGTTTCAGAAAAAATTCTTCAAACGCAAATTTTGCATCATTTCGAATATCATAAAATGCTATTCAATGTTCAATCAGCCTACAGATCTAATCACAGTTCTATAACTGCTTTACTAAATATGGGTGATATTATCAGTTCTATAACTGCTTTACTAAATATGGGTCATATTCGCAGGGCTATCGATGACAAATGGGCATGTGCATTGGTGCTCTTGGATTTTAGCAAGGCATTCGATAAGATTGATCATGAATTGCATCTAGTGTTATCGTATCTGTACGATCGTCGCCAAACAGTTTTTCTTCACTCATCTACATCTAGTATATGCAGGTCAACTACAGGAGTCAAACAACGCTCTGTTCTTGGACCATTCTTGTTTATGATGTTTATCAACGACATAACAAGTGCAATAGAGAAATGTAAATATCACTTGTTCGCTGACGACCTGCAGATATATAAATTTTGCAGTGTAAACGACATGCCGAATTACATTGAGATGGTAAATCAAGACATTGAGAGCATTGTTCAATGGTCAACAAATAATAAATTGGACCTTAATAGTAGTAAAACACAATGTATATTGATAGCTTCATCAGATCGCAATACTGATAATCTTCCCAATATTGTTGTGAGCGGCACAGTGATTAGTTTTTCTGATACTGTGAATAACCTGGGTGTATATTTTGATAAAACTCTATGTTGGAGCCATCACGTTGAAATCGTTTGCAAAAGAATAAGCTACCTAAGACTACTATGGACTATTACTAAACATTTAAATTCTACACTTCGTGTTCAACTAGTTAAGACGTATATCTTACCACGTTTTCTGTATGGAGCCGTTCTTACATTCGAACTTCAGAATCAATATTTCAATTACTTACAATTATTATTCGACTTATGCATAAGATACGTCATGGGACTAAGAAAGTATGACCATATCTCCCAGTATACTGACATCTTGCTTGGCTGTTCGCTCTATAAGTATTATCAGTTTCGGGTATGCTTAGCGGTGTTCAAGTTCTTGAAGTATACATACATTGTTAATAAATTAGAAAACACATCCTGTTATTTTTGAGGTAACATTTTATCGGCTTTGAAGGAGTTTGGAGATGGTAGTAGTCTTCCATTATGTTATTCAATTCTTAATTACCGGCGGAAAAATGGAAAATTTCAAAAATTACAGCAATTTTTAAATCGGGTAAACCAGATGACCACATGCTACAGAGGAATGTCAATTTCATTTTCAATTCCTAATTTGTTTCAGTTAGTTATATGCAACAACTTTAACTGTGCATACATGACATCGGAAATAAAGAGCATCACACTCGATCCCGCACTCAAAACCAATCAAATTTCGTGAAATGCTTTTTGCCCCGCCTACTAGTTCTGCACTCGAGTTGAAATATTTTTTACTTTGTTGTTGTTTTAATACATTCTGTTCGATAACTTGGTATTTTTCCCAAACTAACTCACGATATCATGTACGCAGTCCAAATCTACAATTGTACGTCATTGTATATATGTATATATATATATATATATATATATATATATATATATATATATATATATATATATATAAACCAGCATGGGATAAAATGGACGAAGTGTGCGAAACACATTTTTCACTGAACTAGAATTTTGTTAATAAAATTCAATAATTTATAAACGTTATTCGGGTGCAATTTTTTCCATAATGAAATGGTAGATGTCGCTGATCACACATGATGTGTCAAAAACAGATATATGAAAAACCAAAAAGCAAAAAATCACCCGATTTTTCTACAACAAACTTTAGTAGTTAAATTGGACTGACGAAGGATGAAATCCGGAACAGGTCCCAATGAAAAAACAAAATTATATTGCCACAAAAAGAAATTTTTTAATTTCTTGTGTTATAAATATTTTTGAAAAAATTTAAATTTATTTACTTTTCCTGAAGAAATCATATTTTTAAAATAATATTTATACTAATTTAAAAATAGTGAATGAATTTGATTATTTTATAATCTGATCTAAAATTAAACTGCTTCGAGACGTGACACCTGAAGGTTGTGTACAACTTGTTGGTATAACTTCTATTTTACCGTGGCCGAAAGCATTAAATTGGAAATTCATGATTTTCCACTTAAACAGTTACGGAAATGAATGTCTGCCTTTTATTAAAACTACTTTAAACACCACTTATGGGCTTGTACTATATTTATATGTCACAGTCAAAAGAACTGTATATACGGGTACATATATGAATTTTGTAAAAGAACACACTCGGAAAATAAAACTATAATTACTGTATTAAAATTCCGTAAATTGTTATAATATCGCTTGGATGGAAAGCTTTTAGTATAACAAATAACACTTTAAACTGTCAAACAAAGGAAAATAGGGAAAAAGTGAAATACAATAATAAAAGGAAAACTACTATAACACAAAATATTTATTATGAAAATGTAGTTCCCATTAATTTTATTCAACTACTAAACATCAATGAAATGTATTGTTTAAGATATTTATTAGAAACATAAAAGATTTTTATTATGTTTTCGATAAAAGGAAGCTTCTAGTATAAGAATTTATTTTTTTAACGTTGATTTTCTTTTTATGTTTGATTATAACACCATCAAAATCTTGAGATAAACTTTCACCATTAAAATAAAATTGTTTGATTACTATTTTGATACTCAAAATACATAAAGCATTCATGAATAAAAATATATTCCAGTGCCATATTCTAATGTGGGTTTTCATCCTCTCGAAATTTTCTTTTTTATTGTCCCCATATTATTGTATTTTAGTGGGTATGAGTGTTAGATTATGGAGACTAAAGTAAAATAAAATGAAAAAATCGGAAAAGTTCATTGAAAGCTTTCGGAAGCATAATCATGTATTTACGATTATTCGTAAATCCGTTACTTTTAATGTGACTTTTTTTGTAGTAAATAAGTTTTATAAATAACATAAATACATAACATAATAATATAAAACCTAAAAGTTTTGGTATGCCACATATGAAAATGCTACGGTTTCGGATAATGATTATCACACCGTTTATTTATGCGGTCGAATATGATTTAACAAACTCAATTTCAGTTTTATGACAATGAATCGATTTTTTTTATTTCTACATCAATCAAATAAAATGCTGTCACCAAAACCGATTTTTGGGAATAATGTACCGTCACCACACAATTTATTATTCCTTTTGGGTCAATTGACTGATTTACGAGATTTAAATAATTTTCAAATAACAATAATTATTTGAAACGATAATAAAAATTCAATTCAATTTTAACTATCTCCGACTGTGAGTTAAAACTACTGCATTTTGTTTTGACTGTTTGTTACAAAACTGTTTAACCAGAACGAATTCGAATTTATGCCATAAACTGACAAATTTTGTTAACAAAATTTATTGTTTAAAAGAACTACTGAAACTATAAAAATCTCAACTATCAAAATATATATTCATTGCACTGTAACGTGATAAATTCTTATTTGCCATCTCCACTCGTACATTTCCTCATAGATATAGCATCAAGCTACACCATAAACATATATTCATATATTTGTATCAGTTTTGATCTAAAAACAACAATACAAAAAATTTCCAATTGTTTTGTGAAAACATAACACAAACAACAACAAAAATCTATAACAATATCAAAACTATAATCGTACAAATTGAACTAACAAAGTGTCATTATTTTTTTGTGTGACCAACATCATAAACATAACATCTAAAAACTAAAATAAATATAAAAAAAATATTACAAAAAGTAACATAAATGTTAACACAAGCAACATAATAATACATAATACCAAGTTCTATGTGCACAGAACACCCATTTCCCCACATACGCCGTACATAGCAAATTTGATTTAAATAACGATTTTTTTTATGTGTCAGTAAAATATGAAATAAAATGGAAATGATTTCTTTTTTAATTCTAAATTTTCCACATTATACGTGTTTTTTTTTTTTTTTGGAAAGGTGAAACATGTAGGCAAACGACAGGACAAAAAAGGTAAATACGCAATTTCAAAATTGTATAAATCGATCATAAATTTACAATAAATTTGATTGGATTTGTTTTTTCGAATCATAGGAGGGAAAGTGAAAAATTCTCACATGAAATTTACCTTAACACAATACTACCAGTTTTGAGGATATTAGGTAGAAAAGGTATAACCTTACGACAGTGGCCGGGACCACTAAGACTGCGTACATGACATCGAGAGTTAGTTCCGTACAAATACCACGGTATCGTACTGAATGTATTAAAACAACAACAAAGTTAAAAATATTTTAACTCGAGTGTGAAACTAGTAGGCGGGGCATAACGCATTTTACGAAAGTTGATTGGTTGTGAGTTCGGAAGTATGATGCTTTTTATTTCCGATGTCAGGTACGCAGCATAAAGAGATTGAAAATTGTTAGTTGTCTGTAGTGAACACCTAACTAGTTAGTGGCCAAATTATCTGCGTAAACTTATCTTACGAGTACCAACTTTTTCTCTTAGTATTAAATGAGATGCAATCAAAAGCACGGTGTGCTCTAGTGGAAACAAAACTATTAACCTATAAATTTGATATATACTACGGAAAATTTATTGAGTTTGTTTGTAATTTTCATAATAATTTAATAAAATGGGGATAACTTTAAAATTTAAATTAAAAATTTCAAAACAAATAATGTGTTATTAAAAAAATTTTAAAAATTAAAGTTTCCATAAAATATTAAATTGCAGAATATAATTAAAGAAAATACTTATCTGATAGAAAATTTAAATTTGTTAAGGAATTCTAAATGATCTTATGCAGTTATTTTAGATTAGCTAATTATTTTATTTTCCGGTAGATTTTCCTCTGACAGCGGCGCTAAAATAACACAAATTGACTCTCGTACAGAGTGTTCCATTTAAAATAAAACACCCTAAATAACATCCAAAACTTTAATTTTGCAAAACAAATCTCAGCAACCTCAAATTAAAATCTTAGGCGTAGATTAGCCCCCTCCATCTGCGAAGGTGTTATATCATTTGAAAAGTATTTTGATTTTGCGGACAACACTTGTGTGGTTTTTGAACATGAACCAAACAGTTTTATCTTTTCAAACTCTAATTTTTAATTATTTTGTTCAAAATGTGGGTTTAGTTTATTTGTTGTGAGTGTTTAAACAAATAAAAGTTTTTATTTTTATCTTATGTAAGAGTCTCCTAAATTATTTGTTTTGCAAAACAATTGGAGGAAAAATGGTCTACCAGCCGATTCATAACTATGGATAAAAATCCCGAAATCCCACATTCGAGATTTTTTTCAACTCTTTTGTATGAAAAGAGGTCTGTCTTTCGTATAATATACGTGATCTAATTGGATAAATAGAAGGGATGAAAAATCCGTGACTTTTATCCATAGTTATGAACCGGATGTACACAACAGCGAGAGGCCGGAAATTATCACCATAAATAAAAAAAATAATTCTTGTGTTCTTGAAGTGCAAATTTTTAACTCAACTTACCGGCTCTGTTCTAACTAGAAAACAGAATAGAATGGATTCTGAATTTATTGGAAAACAAATCTGTATCTCCAAATTGAGTTATGAATCATAAATTTCTCGAAAAATCGTCTTAAAGATTTTGCATCAACTTTGAATTCTTACAACCTCGTCATATTTGCTTCTGTGATGAGAGTACATTGTATTTGAACGGGTTTGTTAACACTAATAATTGCCGATGTTGCAATTATCAAAGCCCACGGTTAATGTTAGAATATCCCACGCAAACTTCATTAAGTTTAAATAGTTGTGTAGGTGTTCTCAGATATCGTATTGTAAGTCCGCTGGATTTACTAACCAATGCCGTTGATCCAGCATTCACGGAAATACTAGGTTCTCTCAACAGCAAATTATTACTATTAGAACATATATTTCCAAGTAACTGATACTGTGTGCCTTACACTGCCTTTTTCTACTATATTACAAACTAAAATAAATTGCCGTTAGTTTGTACTAGTGACTGAGAGTTGTCACTCTATCCGTAAAACGAACTGCTCCTAATATTTTATTCTAGATTGCGTACTAAATGGTTAATTAAACCTCAAATTAGTTTAGCGAATTATAATAAAAATTTAATGTGTTATGTTTCACGCCATCTAACTAGCACGAACAATAAATTAGTTTAGTCAGTAATGTATTCGTAAAATAGTATTAGGCACACAGTATTAGAGTTAATTAAGAATATTCACAGTGCCATCGCTTTAAAAATGGGGAAACAACCAAATATATTTTGCTGACATCTATTGACATGCTACCAAACTAAGAAAAATATGAAGTGGAATGAAATTATAAATATTTCACTGAGCTGACAAATATTTCTTTCAATTCTATGAGGTTTTACTTTGGGAAATATTATTCCTATACGAATAGGAATGAAATTTCTGTCCAAAGTAAGAACCAAACGATATTTCTTTACTTTTATCGGTTGGTATAAAAAATTAATAAAAGCAAACAAAGTATGCAATTTATTTTTATGCCATAACAATTATTTGTTATGGCATACAAATGAATTGCATACTTTGTAAATACGTTTTCGAAGAATTTACATTATTAACAAATTCCAAATTGACTTTTTTGACAAGATGCCAACCCATACAATTCAAAATGTACTGGTATTATCCAATAAGGAATTATCCAATCAAAATATCGTTTATTGTAAAACATATTTTCCTCGTGGATACCCGTTGCTAACTCAAACTATCAGTTTTCCGAAAATGTCGTTCAACTGAATTGATTAAATTCTTTGAACCCCTATAATTTTTTAATTAAGTTTCAAAACAAAAATAATAATTAAAATTTTCGTATTTTCTATTTTCAGTTTCCACAGTAACTGTTGAAGCAGTGCTAGGCAAACAGACTTCATTACCATGTGATATAGAACCAGAAGTACGCGAAGATCGCGTGTATATGGTACTATGGTTTAAAGAGAGTGCAGGAAAACCTTTATACAGGTATTTAAACAAATTTGTAAAACGCCTTTATAAATTATTTTGACTAACAATTTGCAATATAAAATATAATAAGCTTAATTAAAGAAAAATACTTACAACGGTAAATTAATTGTATACGTAACGATTTTAATTTATTTATACCAAAAATTAGTAAAGGATTAAATCTTGGGACAATACGTAATAAAAAATAAATGAATATTGAGTTAAAACATTCCAAATTTTAAATTCTTGGTAATAATACAATATAACATCTTATAAAATATTTTCTAGAGTGTGCGTGTATTAGAAATGAAGGATTACAGTTGCGTAGCCCCTTTTTATCTAAAATATAAAATTCAGTTAAACACCACCTTTTTAGAAATACATAAAACGATTAAATTTATTTTAAAAAGTAATGCTTGAATTCATTTCGCAACGATATTGATGCCAATATTTTTCTGGATTCCTTAATATATTTTTCTGGTATTTATGTTGCTAGACATACATTTTGTATACAACTTTTTCCTAGGAATTTTAAAAGCTGATCAGTAAGAAAATCGGATTACTTTGGAGAAAATATTAAATTTTACAGATAGCAGGTTTAGTATGTTTCGTTGTAGACATATTTAATAGTTTTAGTAATAAAAGCTTATAATCTTGTATTTTGCTATTAATCGTGCATTAGAGCGTCTGAAAGAGCGTGTATTCTAAATTTTACGATTTCTCCGCACTCGTCTACATGCTTTCACCTAATATAGGAGATTTGGAAGTTTTTGATACTTTTAAAGAATTTTTGGCTGGAAACTATGCAACTACGTGACTCGCAATGTTTTTTCTCATACCAAGTTGTCATAGCACTAATTTTATTACAATAGTCGGTTGACCATTTCCACTAAAATTGCTTCCATAAGTGGTTGACTAATTTTCAAGTATTTTTGATTCCCTCATGTCAGAAGTATCGATATTATTTGGTTCCCGTATGCCTAATAACCAAAGTTCGATTAGTTTTAGTATAAAGCATGACAATTATGACGGGGAAACCCACTACCAGCCGCTTTGCACCTCATCCTAATTCTGTTGTATCACGGTAGTTGGAATTAATTTTAGATGGATTTGAACTTACCGAAAATGTTACCAGTTTAGCGGGATCGATTAGTGATATTTTTCAATTGTAGACAAATATTTGACATACACTCATTTGTTGCGTTACACTCCTTGGAGCCTTACTCGATGCCGCTAATGGAGCGGTAAACGTTCTTCATACGAATTTTAAAAAGAACGGCTGGCATGATTTGTTTTTTCAACGTTTCTATCGTTCTGTAAGTGATTGAGTGAAGTCAGCTACGGTAATTAACGTAAAATCATATTAAACCGAATTTCCTCGATCTTAAAATATTCATGCACGCATAGATAAGAATACACATATCATTTATTTGAAAATATTGTTTGTAAAAATAAAAATTGTGGAAACAGAGAACACTCAACCAACAATCATACAAACCGAAATAATTATGATAGTTTTCGTGGAATGATGATTTTAAAACATTTACACACAAGAAGATTAATATCAGATTCATATATAGGGTGGGCCAAATAATTTTTTTTTTCTAAATGCAATAAAACAAAAAGTTCTCAATATTTTTTTTTCATTATACAGAACAATCCTTTCGATTAATTATGGAATACTATTTCATTCATATGACTGCCTCGGCTGGCCTTCACGTACCCCTTACGGTCGGTCCAATTTTTGAGCACATTTTCGATTGTATGCGGCATTATGTCTTCAATGGCAATGTGAATATTGTTCTTGAGAACGTCAATCGTTGCTGGTTTATCGGCGTAACACTTATCTTTGACGGCACCCCAAAGATAATAGTCCAACAGCGTCAAATCACAGCTCCGAGGCGGCCAAATCACATCAGCATTTCGCCTGATAATTCGATCTTCGAAGACAGTGCGCAACAGATCAATTGAAACGTGTGCTGTGCGGCACGGAGCGCCGTCTTGTTGAAACCGAATGTTGCCTATGTCCTCCTTCAAGTATCGGGAACAAAATATCGTTTATGATGGCGCGGTAGCGCTCACCATTGACAATAACGGCGGCTCCTTGCTCGTTTTCAAAGAAAAATGGCCCAATGATGCCACCGGACCAAAATCCGCACCAAACAGTCACTCGTTGAGGATGCATCGGCTTCTCTACGATCACGTGCGGGGTTTCCGTGCCCCAAATGCGACAATTCTGCTGGTTTACACAGCCGCCTTGATGGAAATGCGCCTCATCCGAAAATATGATTTTTTTGCCAAAATCGGCATCTTCTTCAAGTCGATCGCAAACCCAGCGAAAACTCAGCGAGCCGAAAACCCAATTGGTGGTCACTTTGTCTCAATTCCCTTTGAGCCAATTGAACTTTATTTGTACTTTATTGAGCACGATGACAAATCGAAAGTAGGTTATAATATGTTAAAACGAAATGACTAATTTCCACTGAACGAAAATCCGAAGGCAGGAGTGATCAAATTCGAGAGGAAAAATCAATTATTCTAAAATCTTGTAATAGAGAATCTGTTCTCTAATTCATTTAGAATATCTTGGCTTTCGAAAAATGACAAAAACATACTTTCATTCTTTTTCTCATATTATTTTTTAAGTATGTTCTGATATTTATTCGAAATACTAGGTCAGTAAGTTTTGTCGTTCGATAAGAAAAACATGATTTTATTGTTTCAAATACATTTTATTCTTCAATATAATCTCCCTGAACTACAATACACCTGTTCCAGTGATCTTATGGATTCCATCCCTGAAGTGAGAATCCGGAAGACTCTCGAAATACGCTTCCACGGCTGCTATTACCTCTTCATTCGACGAAAATAGTTTCCCACGCATGTATTTTTTAGATGCCAGAACAGCCAGAAGTCAGAGGGAGCTAAATCTGGCGAATAGGGGGATGTTGCGGCAAGTCGTACATTTTCGCGATGGGTCTTTTAGGTGTGTGAGAGGCAGGGGTACGTTATTTTGATTAAAAATATTGTTTTCTTCTGTTTACTTCAGTCAAAATATTGCTCACACTGTCCAACGAGATCCCTAGGTCTATCTTGGTTAATCGACGATTCACATTTCGGACGTGCTTGACGTGGATCATCTTCAAGATTTGTACGACTACGCTTAAATTCAGCAACCCATCTTTCTACTGTTCTAATTGAAAGTGAAGAGTCCTGATACACTTGTTACAATCGTGCATGGATTTGTTTTGGTGCAACGCCTTCCAAGCTCGGACATCAATGACATGAGTGAGTTACTTTTCGATTTTTTTTAATAACTAACCTCAATATTAGTAATATAGGTCGGGAACCCACCTTTATTATTAACAATAGACAGGAGATTCTGGATGTTACTCTGGTCTCCGATTTTATTTCACCTATGATCAGGGAATGGAGGGTGGCGCAAGAGCATTCCTTCTTTGACCATCGGTACGTAACGTTTAAGCTCAATTTCCAATTCCCGGAGGACAATATAGCGCGTGTTGAAGAAAATAGTTGGTTTGAAACTGCTGGCTTATTTGTTTAGACAGCGGCACACTACACCTTAACAAATATCACTCAATTGCATTCGATCGCACTTTAACAGTTGGTAATATTGGTAAATACACTCGATCGCACGTTTTATCATCACTTGTATCACTATACACACACAATACCACGCCGAATAGTTATACGGGAGAATTACTTTAAATACAAATGATTAACACCACTCGGTTCAAAAGGTTTTACAAAATTTATTATTCTTAATGTGGCTTATCTTATTTTTACAATAGATTTTTTTTATTTATTATTACAACGTTTTTGCTCGTTTTCCGTTCCCTGTTTTACTTAGACTGCCTTCCACACAAGTTATTCGCCTTGACACAACCAAAATTTCCCGTCTGGTTGATCATCTTCATTCGTTGGCAACAAGCCATTGGTTAAAAAAATCACCTTAACATATCGTTGCCGCAATACAATTTTCAATAATAAAAACTTCAACCAAATTACGTGTAAATGTTTAATCAACATTCAAACGTGGGATTATCTGAGATTTCAACCGAGTTATGTGTGTACATATTTAATCAACATTTAGACGCAGCATTGTTGATTTCATGTTGAACTAAGTTATATGTTTAGGTTGTGTATGTCAAGGTGAGTTTAAATATTTTTATGGTGGTTAATTACTTATATAATTCAATGTTTATAGAATTTTAGAATATTAAAAAAGGCAACAAATAAATTATGGTAAATATTATAATAATACCATATGATACTTAACTACATTAAATCTACTTGCGATATTTAATTGTGTTTCTCGTTGTAGGTTTTGTCGAAACTATTGCATTTTGAACATACTCCGCACCTTGAAAGAACATCTTTCAATTAATTGGAAGTTTTGCCAGTTTATGGATAGGACGCTTGAATACACCATGAGCAGATTTAATTGTAACTACACGTACTAAACCATCGGTCCCGGGATGTACTTCACTGACTCTGGCTACATGCCATTTGGTTGGTGATAAATCCTTCTCTATTACTACCACCAGATCTCCGGGTTTAAAATTGACTTCAACTGAATGCCACTTACGACGTTGCTGCAAGAAATTAAGATAATCAGTTGAGAACATCTTCCAAAATTTCTGTGTAGTTTGTTGAATTATCTGCCATTTGTCTAATCGATGTATGTTAATCGCTTCTAGGTTTGGTTCAGGAATGGCCATCAATGATTCTCCGATTAAAAAGTGACCTGGAGTCAAGTAATTTAAATTCGTTACATCGTCGGATTCGCCACACAATGGTCTAGAATTAAGCACTGCTTCCACTTGACATAGTAAAGTGTAATATTGCTCATACGTAAGCATCGATGAACCAATGCATTTACGGATGTGAGACTTCGTAGATTTTATTCCTGCTTCGTATAAACCACCCATATGGCTTGCAGTTGGACACATGAATCTCCATTGCGTGTAATGAGTTAGTAAGTGACTGATTACTTTATCGTTGTGTTGCTGTGAGACGAATAGTTTTGCCAATTGTTGTAGTTCTCGATGTGCTCCTTTAAAATTGCTCCCATTGTCACTGTAAATGGTTATTGGATATCCTCTTCTTGCGGTAAATCGCCGGAGTGCTGCGATGAATGCATCTGTTGTCATATCTGTGACTAGCTCCAAATGTACAGCTTTGCTAGCCATGCATACAAATAGTGCTATATATGCCTTCTGGATTTTTGCGTTCCGCACTTGCGATGTTTTTAACGATATTGGTCCTGCATAATCCACTCCAACGTTTTCAAATGCACGTTTAGGGGTAACAACTCTGGCTGATGGTAAGCTGCCCATTAGCTGCTTGGATGCCTTTGCCTTTAGTTTGAAGCAAGTTATACACTTATGGATACATCTCTTGACGTGGTTTCGACAATTTAAGATCCAATACCGTTGCCTGAGGTGAAACAGCATGATCGAGATGTCACCATGCAATGTGTATCGATGTACATCAGCAATCAACAACGTTGTGATGTAATGGTCTCCGGGTAGAATGATTGGATGCTTTCGATCATGTGGAATGTCAGCGTTTTGCAATCTCCCTTCAACTCTTAGAATTCGATGGTCGTCTAGGTACGGGTGCAGCGATGCTAGTTTGCTTTGGGATGACACTTGTTGCTTGGCCGTTAATTGTTTTATTTCTGCGTTGAATGAGTACTGTTGTGCTATTTTACACAACTGAAAATTGGCTTCCTTCATTTCGATGGCAGTGATGCTTGCTCTTTGACTTGACTTTACACATCTGACCTTTTTCTTGCATCCGTGAATGAACCTAAGAAGAAAAACAAAAACTCTTAACAATTTGTGCCATGATGAGAATTTGAGGATAATGGTGAACAGATGGTCTTGCGTTGTGACTTGTACCGCAAGTGATTGGGTTAATTTTTCTTCAACTCTAACTTCAGCGCATTCGTACGTAGTTTTTGGGTTGGGCCAAGTATCCTCAGCTGATTTTAAGAATTCTGGACCGTTCCACCAAATAACAAGTTCTTTCAGTTTTGATGGATGAACTCCTCGTGATGCATGATCGGCTGGATTCTCTCTTGAACTAACATGTCGCCACTTGCATTGTGGTAGGATCGTAAGTATTTGTGATGTTCGATTACTCACGAATGGTTTCCATTTTCGTGGACTCGTTGTTAACCAATGTAAGACGACGGTTGAATCGGTCCATGCGAACACTTCAACTTGTGATACACACATTGCCTCTATGATCGTTTTCATGAGTTTGACCAAGAGCAGGGCTCCACTTAATTCGAGACGCGGCACAGACAGTTGTTTGATAGGAGAAACCCTGGTTTTAGCCGCAATTAAACGCGTATGGTACTTTCGGTTGTCACCTTTCGTTCGAAAATAAACTGCGGCCGCATAAGCTTTCTCGGACGCGTCACTAAATCCATGAATTTGTATATGTTGGTTGTACAGATTAACTAGACGAGGTATTTTGATGTCGGCTAATTGATTAAGGGCTCTTCTGAAATCCGTCCATTGCTTTGCAATATGTAGAGGTAGCTCATCGTCCCAGTTGAGTTTCAACAGCCATAAACTTTGGAATAAAATTTTGATGATTATAATGGAAGGTGCCAATAATCCAAGCGGATCAAATAATCTTGCAGACTCCGATAGTAATTCCCGCTTTGTTGCTGTGTTGCTCTTTGGTAGGTCGATTTTATAATAGAGACAGTCTTCAGTTGGATCCCACATTAGTCCTAACACTTTAACACATTTTTGTTCATCAATGTTTAACGGACTAATTTCTTGGTGTTCTGGTCTGATTCCCTTCAAAAACTCCGGAGAGTTAGACTTCCATTTCTTGAGGATGAAGCCGCCTTGTTTCATCAGATCAATCAACTGATCTCGACACTCTATAGCTTCTGATAATTCGTTGGCCCCTGACATCACATCATCGACGTAAAAATCGGTGTCAATCATCGCTGCCGCTTTCGGGTATTGTTTACGGTAATCATTGGCCAACTGATTTAATGATCGGATAGCTTGATATGGTGAAGACGCTAGCCCATAGGTGACGGTTTGTAAAGCGTAATGTTCTATTGGTTCTTCCTTGGAATTTCGCCATACTATTCGTTGATAATTTTGATCTTCGGCTGCTACGAGAATTTGGCGGTACATCTTTTCGATGTCTGCTGCGAAAGCTATTGGGTTTTTACGAAATGAAAGAACGTTTGAAAAAAGTGTATTTTGTATAGTAGGGCCTATTAATAAGTTGTCGTTGAGTGATACTCCTGTGCTTGTTTTCGACGAGCCGTCAAATACCACACGAAGTTTAAGTTTCTCCTGTGAAATTTTCATCACTGCATGATGGGGAAGATAATAGATTTTATGATCATCTTTTGATACATCGGATTTCAATATGGGCTTCATATGATTTAACTGTATGTACTCATTCATAAACTGTAGGTACTGCTGTTTCAGTTCCGGGTTGGTTTCAAATTTCCGCTCCATTGCCATTAAACGTGATATCGCAGAAGGTAAAGATCTACCGAACGGTACAGAGTCAGGTTTGAAGGGTAAGTGTACCACATACCTTCCTTCGCTGGTGCGGTAATGTGTATTTACAAAGTGGTTCTCCATTAGCTGTTCCTCGTCTGACAGTATGTTAGTCGATGTTATTTCTTCTACTTCCCAAAACCTTTGCATTAAAGCATCAATATCAGTGGTTGCCATATTTGAAGTGATCATGTTGAGTGTTGGATGGGTTTTAATCGTTCCACAAATAATCCACCCGAATATCGTGTTTTGCGCTATCACTCGGTTGTTTTGTTTTATTGTTTCCGGCAAGAGTACTTCAAAAAATTCACCTGCTCCCAGTATTACATCAATTGAAGAAGAGGTATGAAAGTTTGGATCGGCTAATGTCAGATTCCTGATGCGCGGGTCGATATCATCACTAACTTCGTATTCTGGAGTAAGTTGGGTTAATTTTGGTAGAACTAGAGCTTCGCACTCTAATTTCTTTTTAATTGGAAGTCTAGACGTTATGTATAACTGAATGCTGCCTCGGGTATATCCAGCTCCAGCTTGTGCAATACCAGTGATTGGTATTTTGGCATGTCTTCGTGGTATTTGTAACCTTTGAGCTAAAGCCTCAGTTATTAAAGTGACCTGAGAACCTGAATCAAGTAAGGCTCGACAAGGATATGAGTATCCGTGTTTATTCTGAATCAAAATGATTGCGGTAGGCAACAATGATGAGTGTCTGCTTGCTGAGTTTCTAGACGTGTTAGTTGGCTGAGTGACTAGATAACTTGAACCTTGCTGTAATTGCTTTTCTTGAAGTGGATTGACTGATTCGAGGGCTTGACGAACGGCTAATGGTTTAACTGTAGCATCGATGGGTAGGGAATTCGGTGAAGTGTTGTTGGAACTGATTGTAATGTTTGTAAGTGCTGGATTGACGTGACTGGTTGATGGTTGGATTAAGCTGGATGGCGCTGGGTTATTGCAAGAAGTACAACATGATGTTAATGGTTTATCGTTCAGATTCCTTTGAGAGATTGCATTCAAATGGAGCAGGGTGTGATGTTTTAAAGAACATTTATGGCATCGTTGTGGTGAAAAACATCGACTGGATGAATGCCCGGGATTTAAACAATTAAAACATAATGACTTTTCTGCTACAAAATCACGTCTCGGCTGAATATCCATTGCTTGAAATGATGAACATTTAAAGAGTTTATGATCATGGTCGCATTTTATACATTTGAGTGTTACTCCTTGCGATACGGTATGAGTTCTCAATTTAGTAGTTGTTTTTAACAAATTAATTTTGTCCATTGTAATCTTCGGCTGTGACATCTCCAGTGAGTCACATCGCCTTGTGAGAAAATCTATAAACTCCTTCTCAGTTGGAAACTCTTTTCCTATGGTATGTTCAGCCCACATTCTTCTTGTCTCAAAATCGATCTTCTGTAATAGAATAAAAATTGTTAATGCATCCCGAGATAGTGTCGATTGGTCCAAAGCAGTTAAGCCACGAAGAATTTCATCTGATGTGTCGCACAACTTCCTTAATTGCTCAACAGACCCTTTGGTAGCAGGTGGTTGATCCATAAACGTCTGGAAATAAGCATGCGCGATATGTCCTGTCTTTTCAAAGCGACTACACAGTTTTTCCCATGCTTGCTCATAATTGGTGTCACTTATCGGGATGTGTTCGATTGTTTTGGCTGCTTTATCCGCTAAGAATCCTTTGAGGTAGTGAAATTTGGATGCCTTGGAAATACGAGAATTTCCGTGTATTTGCCCGATAAACAAATCCTTGAAAGATATCCAATCTTGATAGTCTCCACGGAATACTGGGATATTGACTCTCGGTAATCTGACTTCTTGGTGTGAGCCCATTTGTATGTGTGAAAATTCTTTCAGAAACGATTTTTGATGAGCTACGAGTTCGTCCATGCTATCATTGAAACGTGCATCGCCATGTTTGTCAGGTTGTGTTGTAACTGCTGGTGTATTGATTCGTAAAAACTTCTTAAATGCTGACATTGCCAGGTAATATGGTGTTTCCGCCAACACATATTCGCTTTCCTCACCAAGTTCAAACACCTTTTCATCCGCTTCGTTGAAATGAATCCAACTGTCATGGAGACCTTCAAGTTTACTTTGAACTAAATCGATGTTTGATGTATCGTTTAATGTGTCAGCATACTTTGCTAATCCTTCTATGATCATTAATTCTCTCCTCCTAATACTAATGTACGCTGCTTTGTCTGTTTTCAGACCCATGATTTAATTTACGGGGGCGTGGATTTTGTTTAAACACCAACAAAAGTTTTAGAATATTCACTTTTCAACCCGATATATTTTCTCAAATTTTAACTGTATCACTAATATACTTTATACTAAAGCTTTAATTTGTCACGATAATTCAATAGCACATAAAAAAAACTGTAAACGCTAATTGTGTGTCACTACAAACAGTAACTTCTCGTGTGAGTACCGTTATTCGAAATGTTTATTGTTCTGCACTCATTAACAGTGATTTACTCATTTACGAAATGTATCAAGTATTTAAATTAAATATGCAAATTCAATATGTAAAATGCAAATGCATTAAATATGTAAATTAAAACATGCGATACTTATCTGCAACTGGGGTGTGGCAACGCTATCCGGCTCGAAGGACCATGAAGAAAATAGTTGGTTTGAAACTGCTGGCTTATTTGTTTAGACAGCGGCACACTACACCTTAACAAATATCACTCAATTGCATTCGATCGCACTTTAACAGTTGGTAATATTGGTAAATACACTCGATCGCACGTTTTATCATCACTTGTATCACTATACACACACAATACCACGCCGAATAGTTATACGGGAGAATTACTTTAAATACAAATGATTAACACCACTCGGTTCAAAAGGTTTTACAAAATTTATTATTCTTAATGTGGCTTATCTTATTTTTACAATAGATTTTTTTTATTTATTATTACAACGTTTTTGCTCGTTTTCCGTTCCCTGTTTTACTTAGACTGCCTTCCACACAAGTTATTCGCCTTGACACAACCAAAATTTCCCGTCTGGTTGATCATCTTCATTCGTTGGCAACAAGCCATTGGTTAAAAAAATCACCTTAACATATCGTTGCCGCAATACAATTTTCAATAATAAAAACTTCAACCAAATTACGTGTAAATGTTTAATCAACATTCAAACGTGGGATTATCTGAGATTTCAACCGAGTTATGTGTGTACATATTTAATCAACATTTAGACGCAGCATTGTTGATTTCATGTTGAACTAAGTTATATGTTTAGGTTGTGTATGTCAAGGTGAGTTTAAATATTTTTATGGTGGTTAATTACTTATATAATTCAATGTTTATAGAATTTTAGAATATTAAAAAAGGCAACAAATAAATTATGGTAAATATTCTAATAATACCATATGATACTTAACTACATTAAATCTACTTGCGATATTTAATTGTGTTTCTCGTTGTAGGTTTTGTCGAAACTATTGCATTTTGAACACGTGTATAGGGAGGTATTGGAGGACAAGATTCTATCCAGAGTCCCAGCAGTCCCCGACACGGGTAGTGATCTGGATTCAATGGTGGACACTCTTACTAGATTTGCAATACCTATATGAGGAAAGCTTGTTCATTAACAAAGCTCAGGGGAAAGCGAAAACCTGAGTTGATTTTTCCGGAGTGTCGGAAAGCCTGTGGGTCTGCTTTCAAGGGGTTTCCGATACCTCGCGCTTAAGAAAGATTCTCTCTATTAGTCCAGCTGTTCCAGGCTATCTGAAAAAACCGGATGGCGAATGGACGGTTTCAGACTCTTGATCTTTTGATGGTAACTCACTTCCCGGGTAGTGAGGATGCGTCGATTGCGGGGCCATTGGTTGACTCTGGGTCTAGGGGTGACTGCGGCGCCCAATTGTTGTGTACAGAGCATATTCTGAGTACACGGAAGATAAAATGGGCTATTCAAATTTTTAAGCTGGTCCGGATGGGATTGTGCCAGCAGAAATTCAGTAGAACTCGGATGTTTTACTTACCTAGCTGGAGGTTATCTTCAGTGGGTGTCTGAAACTGGGTAGATCCCGAAGAAATGGAGGGAGGTTAGGGTGATCTTCATCCTGAAGGCGGGTAGAAGCTCGCACAGCAACCCTAAGGACCTAAGACCAATATCTCTGTCATATTTTCTGCTGAAAACCATAGAAAGGTTGCAGGTTGTCCATATTGGTTCGAGAATTGTAGCCAGAAGCTATGCACAGCCTCAACATGCGTACCAAAAGGGTAAATCCGTGGACACGGCGTTACATACCTTGGTTCGGAAAATTGAGAAGTAACTAGATTTTCAAGAATACTCGTTGGTGGCGTTTGTCGATATCGAGGGCGCTTTCAACAACGTGAAGGTGGAGGCAATTAGGGAAGGATTGGTGCCACTTGAGATTGAATATCCTATAACCAGGCTAATTAATCACCTGCTAGGTAGCAGATGGGTTATAGCGGAGATTGGGGAAGTCTCCGTTAGAAGGCGGGTTGTTCGAGGAACACCCCAGGGAGGTGTTCTCTCTCCCTTTCTTTGGAATGTAGTAATCAATGGAGTACTATTGGAACTGGAGGGGGAAGGAATAGGCATGGTTGTGTATGCCGATGACGTAGCGATAGCTGTCTCGGTGAAGCACATATGTACAATCAGAGATGTGATGCAGAATGCATTATCAATCACTGCGGGTTGAGCCAGAAGATGTGGATTGGGGATTAACCCATCTTAAACAGAGCTGGTCCTTTTTACTAGGATATAAAATTCCGATAATGGTCCCACCAAGTTTCAATGGTACTATGCTGACCCTTACTGATAGGACGAGATTCCTGGGGATCCTTTTCGACAGTAAGCTCATTGTGGCACTCTATTCTTGCAAAAATGCCATTGAAAGGAAATGAGGTCTGAAACCAGAACTGGTGCACTGGGCTTACACGGCAGTGATAAGGCCCGTACTACTGTATGGTGTGAGTGTATGGTGCCCAGATCTGGAGAAATTATCATACAGGAACATGATGGCGAAGGTGCAGAAGGCAGGCCGCTTGCTCATTAGTGGGGCTTTGAAAACAACCCCCACTAGTACCTTGGAGGTTATGCTGTACCTTCTCCCGTTGGATATTATCGGGAAGCAAATGGCGGTCAATACGGCCGCCCGGCTATCAGCGGGTCCGAGGTGGAAGTGTGCCTGCAAAATTAACTTTTTCACCGGCGGCTCCAAGCTCGATGGTAGATGGAAGCTGGTGTGTTCTGCGGCGAATTAAACGTAAGTTTATCTTTTCCTCTACCTGATTACTGCAGCGTATACCAGGCTGAATTTATAGCGATTGCAGAGGTCATGAACTGGTTAAAAAAATATTGGGTGTACAAATGTATTGCCGACCTTTTTTAGTGAAATAAAAGACATTAGTTTGTCTAGAAAATGAAAGAATGTTTTATTCAAAGTGTGCTCCTTCGGAAGCTATAACTTTCGCTCATCGTTCAGGCAATAAACGGATTGCCCGAAGGAAGAAGTGTGGTTGTTTAGAGGCGATCTAGTCATCGACCTATTTTTTAACGTTTTTATATGAAGTGAAGCGCTGCTGTGCCTGTGCTGATTGCATCGACCGAAACAAGTAGTAATGAGAGGGAGCAATGTCTGGTGAATACGACGGATGGGTTAGAATATCCCAGTTCTGCCTGCCCAAGTATTTTTTGACAGGCATAGGACCTTGTGATCTAGCGTTGTCATGTTGCAAAATAATCGTATCGTGCCTTTTGTCCCATTTCGGTCGTTTTGCCGCTTGAGCTTGCTTTAAAGCTATCAGCTGTCGTTGATAAACTTATCCCGTAATGGTTTCACGCTCGTTCGGCAGCTCGTAATAAACGACACCCTTCATATCCCACGAAATAGAAAGCATCACCTTCGAACCATGGATATTTGCTTTTGGCGTCGACGGCACTGGTTCACCTGGCTTGACCCACACTGGTTTGCGCTTTGGATTGTCATAACGGATCCAATTTTTATCCCCAGTGATGATCCGATGCAAAAACCTCTTCCTTTGTTGTCATTGGAGCAACAATTCGCACATGGTTTTCCGACGTTCCATGCCCTGTTCGTTCAATTTGTGTGGCACCCAATTTCCCAGCTTCTGAACCAATCCCCTTGCATGTATACGTTGCGAAACCCATACCCCCCCCCCCCCCCCCCCGCCTTCACGTTGTCTCTTACGTCAAAATCACTAACTTTGAATCGTTGAAACCACTCTTTGCATATTGTATTCGATGGAGCATGTGCACCGTAAACTTCTACAAGCAAACGATTTGTTTCCGCTGCACTTTTCTTCAATAAAAAATAATTAAGTAAAACTTCCCGCAAATGCTGGTTTTTGGCACAAAATTCGACATTTTCAATTACATGAAAATAATTGATGTTTACGCTTTGAACAAATGTCACTAGTAATTATTCAAGTTTGACATCTAACCTCCAAAAGACATGTATTTCCCGATTGAATAATATGCAAGCAGTGATACTAACGACACCGCTATAAAAAGGTCGGAAATACATCTGTACACCCAATAATATTTCATAACGATAATTAAAATTTACTTAGCCAATATTACCAGAATTTTTAACAAAAGTTTAGCTTTTGTGCCGTAATACAAAATTTTGTAACAAATTTATATCACTGGCGTGATTTTACGTTGCAAAAGGTTTCTGTCGAGTTGTATTCAGATTCTCTCAATTTTACTTAAATTGCAAAATGCGTCTGTCAATTTATAGTAAGCTTCGATTAATTGATAAATAGTTTCATTTTTATAATCGAAAAATCTAATATGATAATTTATGGTGAATAAAATTTCTTTATTTCAATTTAGAAATAAAATTCGATAGGTTTCAATTTATTTGTGAATTGCTTAATTTAATTTAATAAAAAGTTTCATTCTGTATAATGTTTCACGTAATTTGCACATCGTTTCATTCAATCTAAAAAACCTTTATCTGTGGTAGAGTAGAATTCGAATCAATATGATATCCTTATATGTCTCTTCAAGGCTCTATTCAAGGACTTCAATATTTGTATTACAAAATGAATATGATAATTTTCAAAGCTAACTGAAATTGAAAATTTACTCTCTTACAACTTTATTAAAGGATTATATAGTTAGTACATGTCCTTTATGCTGGGTTTCCACCAAACGAATAGTTTTTAAAACAGTTCTGTTTTAAAAAAGCAAAACAAAAGAATGTTTTGTTTTTTACAAACAAGCTGTTCCATAAAATTTATTTGCTCTATTTATTGAGTGTTTGTTCTGTGTATGTTCAAGTTTGCAAAAAGGTCAGATGACGACGAGACATTATTATTAGTTGAAGATTTTTTTTAATTAGTGAGGCCCCAAGAAAACGTAACGCGAGATATTGGATTAGTTCTTTATTAAAACCGAGAGTTAATTACGGCACAGAAGAATTATTATGTGATTTAAGTACTGACGAGAATCCTTACGAAATTTTACTAGATGTCAAGTACCGATTTCGAATTTTTAATTAATATGCCGAGACCAAAAATCGTCAAGAAAAATACGCGGCGTAGCTACAGCCCACATCAAAGGTTTCTCTACAATCTAATGGACCACTTCTTCTTGACGGGCTCTTGTGTTTAAGTCGTTATTCAGTAATTGTTGTTCACAAATAACAATTTCATCATTTGAGTTAATTGAAATAGCTGATAGCGCGAGACTTGATGATTATAATAGGCTGCTCCTGCTATATGTGATTATAGGTACATCATATTTTCCTACATCTGCGTCGTAATATTGTTGATTAAATGTTATACTGTAAAGCAGCTTTTGCGTAATGTGTTTTTAAATTTCGTATTTACCGATCCACAAGTTAACCAAATACCTCGTATTCATCGCGCGATGAGTCTTGTTTTGTTTTCCGGCTAACATAGACTGATTTCATCATTTCAAATGCCTCTTGATGAATATTGGGAGTAGCAAAAGAACGGTCAGGAGTTAATGAAAATGTCTCTTCTAGAGTTGGCGAAGGCCTTTCTGATGAATTCCCGGATGAATGTTTTCGGTATATTAGCTTCCGTATTTAGAGTTCTGCGTAAGCTTATATACAGTATGTTCCAAAAATAGGTTAACAAATCATTTAATAACCACAATGACCCCAATTTCGTAATGACATCTTTGCTAATCGTGACGGTAACGAGTGTGAATATTTTTTACATTCTTCTGGGGTGATACTTGGCCAAACATTTTTAATTAAACATCGTAATTCTGAGAGATTCCTCGGAGCTTTCTGCGCAATGCGTAATTTTAAAAGTGCCCACAGATTTTCTATGGGTGAGAGATCCGGGCTTTGTGGTGGCTATGGTAAAACGTTTGGTTTGGTCTCATTTAAGTAATTGAAAATGATTTTGGTCCGATGAATTGGCGCATTATTGTGTTGTATAATGAAATCTTTGCCAATTAGTCATCGTCTTTCGGGAATAATTACTTCTTTCAGCAAATTTAGATAAACAGCTGCAGTTACTTTTCCTTCTAATACAATAATTTGACCCACACCCAATGTACACATGCAACCCCATATCATAAGCCCCTTATCAAATCCTTTAAGTGTAGGTTCGGCGCACTTATATGACAAAACTTCTGTTTTTTTCTCCAAACAAACATACGCCCATGACTATATCGTAAACGAATCATGGATTCGTCCGTCAACAAAATTGCAATATAAACCTTCTTTCTCTCTTTTCTTTTTATTATCTGAAGAAACATAGGGTATTTTACGTGCAACTCGTCCGTGATTATTAGCATCATGTAGTCGACGTTTAATTGTTTGGTTGAAAAGATTGACGTGATGATCATTTTGAATTTTTGTGCGTATCCGCGGAGCGGACATTAACGGATTTGCATCTGATATTGCTTATATCCTCAAATCCAGCCGTTTATTTGTTATTATTGGTCTTCCTTTTCGTGTTAAAGGCATCACTCGCTCCTCATTTCTGAACGTTTTAATAACTTTGTACACTGCAGTTAATGATTTTCCAACTAATTTTGAAATGTCTCACATGGTGGTTCCTGTTCCGTGCATTTTTATTATTAATTGTCCTCTTCTAGCTTTAAATATTTAAATTTGCCCATTTTAACATTTTTTCTGAAATAAAACAAGTAATAAATACATTTATTTTCAAAACTGTTATCTTTATAAAGAAAATCACTTACCGTGCACCTTATGTGAAAGTCTAATTAGACATTTATTACTTTCAACTCTATTATACAATACTTTAAAACTAAACTGCAATATACGCATAATACGTTGCAATAATTACTCTTGTTCACCTACTTATGATGCGTATTCTATGAGAACACTAACTAACGCACAAGTGGCTGTATTTATACTCGATAAGTACTGATGCGTAATATAACGCTAGTACTTTTCCATTCTAATATTATCATGAAATTTTGCTTTGAAAATTTATAGTTAAAACCAAATGTATCCTTTTTTCATTCAAATGTATAGATGTTAACCTATTTATGGAACATACTGTACGAGTATATACAGGGTGGCTGACACGAAGTGTTACAAAAACAAAACGGCACAGAATTTTTATTTTTTGATGAATTTTATTGAATTAAAGTAAAAAATGTTCACAAATATTAAAATTTTCGAATTGCATTAGCAGTTTTCGAGTTGGCCACCCTTAGCCGCGATTATGGCCTTCAAACAGACGACAAAGCTATTGCATGCAGCACAAAAGTGGTGCTGCGGTATTTTGGCCCATTCCCGGTGAAGCGCTTGCTTGACACGATCGACACTTTGGTGGTGAATTTGGTGGCTATTGGGCAGTGGAAATGAACCGCGGAACGTTGTTTCTCAGCCAATCTTGATTGACGCGCGCTTTATGACCTGTTGAAATTTTCAGGCTCTGCGGCCGAAATGTTTTTGTGCCCAAGGCTTCCACGCTCCCTCCAACACATGATCCCGATAAATTTGAGCATCGGCGGCGCTTGGTTTCGAGTGGCAATCCGTTGGTTCAAATTTTCAGTAGAACGGCGGAGTAAATCCGGTCATTTTGCTTGTTCACATATTGCTCAATAACGAACGGTGACTCATCGGAGAAAACCAAATTCGCCAAATCGCCACTTTCGTGCAAGTGTAACAACTCCTTTGCTCTTTCCACTCTAACTTTTTTCTGGGCATCGGTGAGACCATGCGTTTTATGGAATTTCAAGGCCTTTAGTCCAAGATGATATTTCAATATGTGCTGCATCCGTTTGAGCGAAATGTTCGCCTTACGAGCCATTTTTCTGCCGCTACGGCGCGGATTCCAAGCCAATTTGATCTTCGCCTTCCGAATGATATCCGGCGATGTTGCAGTGCGTTTCGGTCCACCACCATGGCGTTTTGCTATGCCTCCAGTATCGTTATAACGATTTATGGTGCGATACATAAACATATTATTCACATGCAGATGTTTTAACTGGTTAACAATCTGAAGCTGTGGTTTTCCGGCCAAATATAGAGCAATCACACTATTACGCTTGTATTCCATTGCGGATAACTTTTTTCTGAATATTTCCCACTAAAATGCTTTTGTGTGTTGGTATGTTGGTGATACATTTGAATAAGACTGCTGCACTCAATTTTATTTCAGTGTTTTTGGAGCTCATTGCCTAAAATTAACTTCAAATTACATATAGGTGTAATATATTATTCCGTCAACTCTTTTATTCATAGCAAAAACTTAACATAAAAGAATAAACTAAAAACTTACTTTTAAATGTTGACAGTCTTCAAAAATCACAATAAAGTTGATACAATGTTAAACCAAATGTGACACAAAACAAAACTACAAAAGTATCTGTTTCAACAGAACCGACTAAAAAACGAAAACAAACTTCTTTTTCTTTGATCTTACCGACTCGACATGGTAACAAGTTTTAAAAACTGTTTATTTTTTACAAAACATTACAGTTTTTGTTGAGAAAAACAGTTTTTGTTTGTGTTTTTATTTTGGTCGTTTGGTGGAATCCCGGTATTAAGAATGTTACTCTACTTTACAGAAAACAAAGATACAACAATATTTTCTTTAAGCATTTTTGTTCAGAGCAGAACCTTAATTCCACTCTACTATTTAATCCTTTTTTACCTAGTTTTACGCATTAACTTTTTTAATCCAAGACTGGCGAAGAAAACAATAAAAACGATACACGATTTAACTAATTTAATTTTCCCATGTACAATGTTTTGTTACCCGGGTTACATTTATCCGCAACCGTTTGATTTACCCAACCGCTAAACACAAATAAATAAATTTTAGTTGAAATTACCAGATTACTTAAGCTGATTATCGCATAGTTACCATTATGCAATTGATACTATGTACGGATACATTTAAAAAGTATAAAAAAAATAATTTAATTACACCCCGTCTATATATTGGTTGAGTGATGTACACGACGAGTTCCATATACTCGTACGTAACGCTTACACCATACAAACGTAACAAAAGTTAAAATTTTATGAAACTCGTAACAAGGAATAATACATAATGCGTTATGTATTTTGTTCAAGCAGTAATAATAAATTACAAATCAAATATATCACCGATTGAATTAAATTGAATTATGTTTAAACGGTAGCGTTACCGTCGTTTCGCATAACAACAACAAAAACTGACGTCGCAAAAAAGCACACAGTAGGTATGAAATATCAAAATTTATTTAATAAAAATATAAAAACGGCGCGGTGCTTCGTTGTTGTACTCGTAACTTGTTATACAAAATATATATTTTTTAATATAAATTATGTTCCTAGTTTTTTATTATTATATTTTAAAATTACAATTTTTATTTTATAATATGGATGTAAACTGAGCGTATAACATAATTCATAAATCAGAATTTTACGCGGTTATTTTTTGTTTTTAATTAATTAAAGTGTAATTTATAATTGATATGTTGTACAAATTTGCATGATGAAAATTTTGATTAAATTAAAGTATTTTATTTAAGCTCGAAATATGTAGACGAGGGTTGTTCAAACCACAAATCAAATGCCAATCCCAAATTTTATGATTTATTCAAATATTGCGAACAATTAAGTTCCTCTCTAGATTTGAACCAGAGGCAGGAAATGTACTTAGCAAGTTTTTTTAACGAAAAAGAATTTTTATTAATTATCGAAATGATTTCGATTTATAAAATTTAAAAATTTTAAAACGGCTTTAATTTTTTATTTAATTTTAAATGTTAAAACTTTAAATAATACGTGGATGTCTACTTGCAGAAAAATAGGTTTTGTGCCGTATATTTATTGTTTTATTTCAGAAGACGATTTTTGGTGTTTACTTATTTATTACAAGTATGTGCACATTTTCATGGAATAATCCCTTGCAATTTTTTAAACGGGAATATCAGAATTTTTTATTGTTTGGCTTCTATTCTTTTGATGTGTAGTAAGGGTTCTAAACGATTACAGCATATTCCTCTTGAGGTTTCCCTTAAGCGAAATATAGTGAACATAACATTTGTAAATCTTTGAGCACCCCAGTCCATCGTTTGACAAAGCCAAATATGGAGTTTGCTTTAGCAATACTGTTATCGATAAGTCTGTTTAAACTATAATTTTCAACGAAGATGACTCCCAATCAGTAATCTCATGCACCCCTGCATTCCTTCTTTCCCCCTTTTCAGTAATTATTGGGTTCCGTTTGCGATGAAAAGACATAATTTTGCATTTCTTCATATTCAAGCCCAATGAGTTTTGATCGAACCGCATACTTAAGTCTATTGCGGTCATTTTGCAATTCGACAGTATCACGCATTTGTTTAATCTATGAAAAAAAATTACGTCATCGGTAAATATGAGAACATTTCAGTTTTTGTATTATGTTCGTTATCCTGTAGATGAAAACAATAAAAATCCAGGGTCCCATATGTGATCCTTTAGGAACACCAGAAGTCACTTTGATAACGTTGGAGTTCTTATTTCCTGTCATTATGTGTTGCTGACGATTTGTTGAATACGATATGAACCAGTTGATGTATTCGGAATCCACCCAAATCGCCGACAATAACATGACCGACTGACTAGATAGCCGACAACATCATCGCCGACAGGAATTTTGGCCGACAAGCCCACTTAGCCGACCCAACCAGATCGCCGACAAACCACATTGCCGACAACCACATAGCCGACACCCACATCGCCGATAACCACATCGCCGACAATCAAAACATGGCCGACAACAATATCGCCGACCGGCCAGAGGCCAATTTGAGAATTAGAAATAATAATAGTAATAATTATTATCAGGAATAGCTGTATCGCTAGAAGCATCCACATCACCGACATGAATTTTGGTCGACAAGCGACAAGCAACTTCGCCGACACAACCACAGCAGTGATATGAACTTCGCCGACACCAGATCGCTGCACTGTTTGAAAGTTTTGGTTTTTTATTCAAATAAATCTAAAAATTCAATTTATTTGAGTTAAATCGCTTTTTTTATTTGTAGAGAGTGAATTGGGAGCTAGGAGAAGCAGGATTTTTAATTAAAACTGTTTTGCAGTATGAATCGATTTCCCTTGGTTAAAACCCATGGACCAATTGCCGATTCAGAAAACATATTTTTGCGCTGTTACTACCCAATGGATTTAAAACTATTGCGCACACCAAGTTCAAATAGTTTCGGAATTGATAATGTCCTGGATATTCCTCTAAAAAATGGGACATCATCCCGTTTGTCCAATTTTTGGTGTTGAAATTTTCCATTTTTCGGGTTTCACAGCATATATCACAGCTGAGGTTAACAATTATTGAATAATATGTATAATGGCTTTACCAAAATACTCGTTTCATATTTCCAGAATTATTTTAGGTTTGATTTAATTTTGTCTTGGATGCCAGGAGGAGGGTTAGGAGATGTTAAACACAATTTCCGAAGATTTGTGGTTGCCAAACAAGACAAATGGATTTAGCGATTCAATAATATTAAACGAATTTGCTTCATTAGTGAAGACAAGACCTAAAAACTTGTCCAGACTATTTACAATGCTGTTAATCTGGTAAATTATAAATGTAAATTGATGAATTAAAGACTTCGTTAATCGAATTGGGGCATGTCGCATAAACATAGTAGTTTGAAATGGGTGGTATGCACGCTGGTTTATCAAAAAACGTTGGTTTATTTTAATTTTCATTAAAATATATTCCTCTCTAGTTTAGAATGCAGGTGAACGAACTACATATTTATAACATAGCTATGTCGAAAATATTCCAAACTGGGAATTCCCAGATTGAAATCTTTAGATGCTTTAAATGCCATTTTGTTAACATTCTGGTAATGTGAGAACACACTTCTTTGAATAATCTACGACTTCATCTTACGGATGGTTTAGTTTTACCAGTTATATAATTTGGATGGTTGGCCTTGTGTTTGTAAAATACTTTTTTTCTGTGCAAATTTGAGCTCTTTGATGAATAAGGCTGGGGCCAAAGTTTACAATTAATAAATTAATTAAAGTATACTGGCCACGATTTCTAGCTTTTAGTACCATTCTAATTTCGTTCATATTAGTGGGTTGAAATTTGGAATTTATAAATCCTTTAAATTGTTCGTCAGTAACAGACTAATTAGTTCTACTTTGTATCCATAGATGATGTCAGTTGTTGGATAGATGGTACCTCAGGATCGTTTTTAATCTCATTTTTTGGAGTGATTAGAGTTACTAACGTATTTTTACCATCCTGTGGACTATACTTTTTGATATTTTGTCAATTTTGAAGCTGTTTGAGTAATGGTTAACGATTGGACATCTGTATCGATTTGTGATGTATGTGCTTGAATCTGCCGGGGTTACATTGATATGTGTGAGATTGACGTAGAACCAGCAGGCGCCATCAATGTTGGTTGAAGATTATTAATTTCGTCAAATGGCAAGATTTTAGTTTTAGATCTTGTAAGCGACGCTCTTCTACAACAATATCTCTCTGTCGGCGATTTTTTTTAATTGAAAATTTGATGTGATTTTGCCATCTCACATTTTTTATTACTTTTATTACTAGTTTTTATTTTCCACAGACTTTGCGGAGCGACGTTAAATTGGAATATTTCAAAATAAAAAACTACTTACGTTTTTGAAGTTTTGTTTAGATTTACATAGTTTAATTTTTTATCATTAACCATGAATCTTACTAAATAAAGGGATACGTTTTAATTGGGTTGTTAATCATGTTCTTAAATGCTAACCTATAAAACTATTGATTCGAAGACTACTATGTCTATATTAATATGAAGGGTTGGCCACGTTTCACTGTTTTTCAAAAGATTGTTTACAAAATAGTGTTCCTAAAATCTTGTGTTCAAAATCTTGTTGGAGAAAATCTTGGTTTTCAAAATGTTGTTTATTTATGTTAATAATGTTCCTCGAACTTCTTTTATTGTGAAAAATAATAAAACAATTAAGAATTAATCAGATATCAATCAGTTTAATTTGTAACGAGAGAAAATTAACATAATTACAGATATCTCTGTCACTTAGAAAGACAATCAGCCCATTGGGACATATTGATCTGGCAAATTTGTAACGACAGCCTTGGAGGTTGGCTGCCGTTAGCAAAAAAGACTAATAATAATAGTTAATGTTTTGTTAGAGCACGCCATGATTTCCGCCGCTAGCTCTGTGGTGGAAGTAATAATGGTCGTGGTGGTTGTGCTCTGGCTGGGCTGTTCCGGATGACTTTGGAACAACCCGTTCCGAACTATAAGAGAAACTAAAACAAGAGGAACACTCCGACACTTACCTCACCCATCAGCTCACTCCCGTCCATCTTCACTTATTTAAAAATCCAAATTGAAAAAAAAACTCAAAAATATATACTAAGTAATTTTTTCTTTTAAATTGTTAAAGGTTGTAGAGCTAGATCAACGGTACTCAAACGGTACCAAAAAACATGTATATTCTCCGGGGCACGGCACCTGTAACCAAGCTAAATTGTTATATGGAAAGAAAAAAACAATTATTAAGCAATTTATACAGAAAATGTCACTCGTAAAATTTAAATTTGAAATAAATAAGAATTAAAAAAAACAAAAGAAAAATCTTTTTACTTAACGAAAGGCAAATTAATTAAATGTCTATATAATTTAATGCTAATGAAAAATTGAGATCGGAATAAAAAAAACTCAGACTCTTAAAACCCTTGTCCGGACACGCCGCCGTCCGCTCGACCTCGCCGCATGCAGCTACTCGACCTTGTATACCGCTCGCTCCGCAGACTGGATCCGGATACCGTATAGAAACAAAATCACCGCCAAATATGCAGCCGATTGACAACGCTCCGTTGCAGCACTGTCAATCGGCCGCCTCACTAGGACACCGCCCAAATATATACTAGTTGCTTGATGTGCAGTTGCGTGTAATCTTCACACCACACATGCAACCACACCCGATCTCATTAGATACTTTTTATGCCAAGTACGAACGTTCCAATTTACATAAACGATTTGCTCCAAGTATTGCACTCTCAATTGGCCACTTGGATTTTATTTAGGCTTTATTATATCGCACTCGCTTGGTCTTATATCACATAAAGTTTATTTCACCACAAAAAAAACCAAATCTATTATGCCGCTTCAATGAATAGCACTCTTATTTTTATTGAAATCAACTCGTAATTTGAGCTTTTTTTCATAAAGTCGTGACGACTACCCTCCAAATACACTTTTGGGTAAAGTCACAAAAATGTGCATTCGTATACACCGGTTTCTGGATATATATATATATATCTATAATATGTCTTAACTTTTTTTTAGGTCACTTCAATTGTTTTCACAAATTATTCATAACTATTGACAAAGTTCTGAATATTATTCAAACAATATTTTGCACACAAAAACAACTCTTGCACACAAAACCGCAAAATTCGGTATTTTTCAAAAAGAAAAACAGAAAAATCCGCTAATCATTTTATAAAAAATATTATCGTTGCAACAACTAAAAACCGCCCAAAGCATATCATAACAATCACATGATGACCTCGCAGGCGTAATCATAATTTAATTGATATAATATTTGTACTTAGCAGTCATTTTAGGCGTAACACAATGTTGTACACTATGTCATAGACGCAACAGGGACGCATACGCGATGCGTACATGGAACGCACGTTACAAATTCTTACTTAAAAAGCAAGACGAAATCAACGGACGCGGCACCATCTCGAATTATAAGAAAAACGATTGTCAAATGTGATTTGTATTTGAGGTTCATTCATATTATGAGTTTTTTTTATTCCAAACGACTTGTTCTCATTTCATTAAATTACATCCAACAAGAATTATTTCAGATTTCGAACTATCTTCGGTTTCTCCACTAAGGAATTTTTTACCTAAATTATTTGGCGAAAAGTGTAGAAAGAAAAATTGGGTTCCAGATGTGGTAGATTTTAGCATTAAGATTCGAACGCTAGCTGCCCTAGCGTTCGTTCCACCTGATGACATTTTTTATTATTTATCTCCCATAAATTAGGTGATATTTTGGATGAAGATGGAAAAATAGTTGTTTCATAGATAAGTGCAAATTATATTTCTGGTTGTGCTGGTAAAACAATAAACCGCCACAATACAATCCCAATTTTTGGTCTCTTGCTGCTTCTTTTTTGAATAACTTTTCACGAACACAAAACAATTTAGAGGCTTGTCATAGAAGGCTGCAAGTTGTTTTTGGAAAAATGCATGTTGGGCTTTATAAGCTAATAGATGGATTAGCAAAGAACAAATATATATTTATTAAAAACCGAATCGATAAAATGAGGTCTGGTGAACAATTATTTCCTAACCCATTAAATTAAGCTTAATTTTTATTTAAATTTTCTCAAACATATCTCAAAGAAACCAACTTCTGAAATTATAATTTTATATTAAATGTGAATGTAAATTAATTACTAAAATTTGTTATTTATTAATTGAATCTGAGCCATCTTGATGTACATAAATAGAGCCGGCATGTGAAAAATGAACTTAAAATAAAGAACATAGAAAGGCTAAAATTCAAAATAATTATTTCGGAAATCAAATTTTTTAAAATAAGATTTTGTCTAACGAAATTTTGGTAAACTATATTTTATATTGTAAGATTTCAAAAAACAAAAGTTTGTCTTGCAGGCAAATATCCCGATCCCAAATATAACGTTATCTATATATGTCGTAGTTGTTGTAGGACCATCACGCGTAACAAATTTATTATACGCGATTCTGTATTTGATAAATGCAGGAAGTCCCAACGATTTGGATGATCTGGGCATTTGATTCTCTAGGAAAACACTTCCTCCTGACTCGCACGATATTGAGTAAAAATGTTGACATCGACAATATTTTTGATTATTATATTTTCGTTTTTTTATTCATGAAACAAAACGCGATTTGTTTGAAAATCTGAACTAGTCTATCACTTTGCACAAACACACTTTCCGCTTTATTTCATTAATTATTCCTCCCGAATTGTTATTGCTTTGTTACTATAACATATCATTTAATGGGTAAAAATAATCAATCAAAGTACCGCTTAATGATCCTTCCATTTAGCACAAGTTGACACGAACTAATCTGTTTTAGGTAACAAAATCAGATAATTGTTAATTGTTTGATTGATTTATAGTTCACTTCCTAACATTGTGATATACAAATAGCAATATAAATGGAGGGGTTTAAACTATAATCATTCATTCGTTTAAAACAATCGAAATGTATTGTTAATTTGAAAGCCTGCTATTCGCTACAAAAAATAAGGAAAATCAAACATTAAAAAAATAAATAAAAAATTAATCTTAATACTCGTAATTCATCAAGTGCAAATCAATCACCATTACACCCGGTGCGAGGATGATATAGAGGGCTGCACACACACACACACACGTATGTAACGTGTGCTACACATATATTCATGTTTGTACATAAAAACAATTTATTTCATCATAAATAAATATTGATTGAATTGTATAGGAGAGCATGGTGAACGCGTACCACTAAATACAAAAGGAAAAGCGCTGTAATTTTTCCATTTTTATTGATACAATAAAATTAATAGATGTTTAGTGTACTTGCTTGTTTGTATAAAAAAATGCAAAAAAGTTAATGACCATTTAATAAAAAAAACCAACGTAAAAAAGTTAAATTATCCAGGTGTAGGTTGTGTGTGTTTTTCAATTTAATTCATTGGTTTCCTGTTTTTTGTGCTACTGTGCTAAGCTTTTCATTTCATTTTTTTTGTATTTAGACGATTTTATTTTTATTTAAATCTAAATCTAGACTAAAAAGGGAATGAAAGTAAAAATATGTACATAATATTATAAATTCTTCAACTAAAAACAAAAAATAAAAATAAAATAAAATAATCGTGGGTCGATTAATTATGCTTTATTTAATTCAATGTTTATAAGCAATGATATTGTGAAAAAGGTAGAAAAGATTGATTAGACAGTGAAATGATTGTAAATTTCGTTCAAATGTCTTAAATAATTTGTAAGGTGTTTCTGATTGTTTGGAATTTTGTTTAGTTTTTAAAAGCATATCTTTGTCATTGTTTTACGAATTGTGTTTATCTTAATGTAACTTTAATAAGGTTTTGCCATACTAATAAACTGAGTACCGGTGGTGGTTCATCACAAGTATACACAATTAAAACTTCACATCCAGTATCAAAATCAGTTATATTTTGATTTTTAAGATGATACGTGTGACTAAAACGTTTCAGGGGCAAAAATGCATTTTTTAATAATGGAAATTGTTTACAATTTTTAATTTTCCGTCTCAATAAACGTGCCATTTACAGGTGTATACAATTTTAAAATTATTGGGTTCAAATTCTTTTTAATTCTTTAGAATTCAGTGAATTTTATTGAGAACATTCTAATGCTTTGCACTTACAGACCCGAGACATTTCAATATGTATAGATAAATAATTAGCTCAAAATGGATTTAACCTCTATTTTGCGACACAAGTTAAGTAATAGGTTTGGATTTCCGGTTCTTTGGCAAAGTACCAATTCTAGAATGAAATTTATTTTAAAAGTCAGTCTTTAATTGAAGAATATATTTTAGACCCTACTTCAATTGATAAAAAAGCTTAAAAAATTTAAAACGTCATAATATTAAGTAATAAACATTCTTAAAACTACACGTAACCCACAATTCTATAACTGAACTGAAACATTCAACTTTTAATCTTTAATTTTTTATTTATATCAAAATGTCTTCATATTTCATAATAAAAAATTCATAAACCGCAGAAAAGCAACAATAACAAACGGAAAGGTATCCTGTTTAATAATTCCAGGATATATTTTTCTTTTTGATTTTTCATTTATAATTGTAAATTGGTTTTGTCACGCCAATAGGCATTATGACAAATATGCTCATGTCATAAATATATTCTCACACTCCATTCCAGCAAATTCTTTCTCTGCGGATATGTTTGTATATAATATACACTTTGGTATATAATATAATGAAAAATTGGTCTTCTAATCTCACCTCCCCACGTAAAGATCATTCATAAAGAATGGGGTGAATTTTTTGTTTGAGCAAAAGTACAAGTACTCTTAAATTCTCTTAAGTTATTTAAAAATCAAATTCTTTGAAGAAAAAGTATCCGCCTACAACCTTAGTTGGCAGTAACTTTCTGTGAACAGAAAATTCATCTCAATAATTATAAAATTTGAGATTGATAAGGAACAATGGCTAATTTGTAATCCTGCATTGTGTTCATTTTATAATGCGCTACATTATTCCAAACAAAATCTAAATTAGCCACGTATGATGCAGAAAATGTTATTTTTGCAAATGCAAATGTTATAATGTAGAAACCAGATCATGAACATCGTACGGTAATTTTACTTAGAAAAGTAGTCAGATTTTTTATTAAAAAACAACAATTTATCTTGATACATATGTTTAATAAAAGTCGCTTTATTCTGCTTGCGATCTTTATTTCATTTAGAATTTCTGCACAGAAAATTGAAGATATTTTTATGTTGCGGAGCATGAGACTGCTCTCAGATTTTACGAGCTTTCCGTTACACTATAACTAGTTTTTTGGCCTCTAATCGGTATTCAGAGATTTGTTCGCTCTTCACTAAATTTTTGAATAAATCCCAATGGGGTTTATTACTTGCCAAATTAGACAAGTCTTCTTTTTTATTATCATTGTACTCAGAGTCATGATCACAAGTGAATTAGATGATATTTCTTCACTGTTTTCGATGGTCTTGTGTTTTTGTTACTTTTTGTTACATAGAAGACGAAAAGATCTGGGGTCTTATTTGGGAATTCGATTTCCATTAATCGAACGACGTTTTCGAACAATCGGTATTTGTGAACTCGATATTCGACTAATCTGAATCGAATAACAACAAACAAAATATATTTACATGAAACGATAGAAAATTTCTCTTATCGGGGAATTCGTTTTCGAGCCTCAAGTTTACGAATATGAACGTATTTTTGTTCGTTGGTAGTTTGTTGATGACGTCTTCGATATGGGACACAATGTTTTAAAATAAAATGTTAGTAAATAAAAACGGAAACGGATACCATATTAAGATACTATATTAAGATATGTAGATAACGTTAATATTTTTTTTTTGTAAAATATGAAATTTATTTAGTTTTATTTTAGTCAGTGTCATTTCGCAAACAAACCAAAATAATTACAGTGTAATAAAAGATAGTTAAAATATTATATGGTTTAAACCTATAAATTTTAAGGCAAAAAATACAACGCTTCAACAGTTTGACACTTTGGTGTCATTTATGGAAGAACATTTCGACCTCGTAAAAGAATACAATACGACAGCAGATGCTTGAGTATACTAAACCCGTCTCTGGGACGAAATTGGTAATCGACTTAATAGCCATGGAAGAAAGTGTGGAACGAGTTTTAGTCGATTAGATTAGAAATAAACTGAGTACCGATGGTGGGCCATCACAGGTACACACGTTCTCTGCACTAGAAAAAAATGTCAAACGAATGGCACATTTAAGGGAAGCAGTGAATGGTAAATCTGGTGCGATTTCACTTTGTGATACAGAACTAAATCTACCGACTTCCTCCATCAACTGATTCGTGTACTTCGATTGAATCTGATAATAACAACTACGAAATAAGTCAACCATCAAATAATAGACGAAATTGTAGATCGAGCCAATAATAAATCCAAATCAGACAAAAATCTTTGACAAAGTAACAATAAGTTTACAGGAATTAGCAAAAATTTAATGACCATCAATGAACCCGTCAAATAAGATGTTGAATTTACGTAACTCTTGGTGTTGCAAAAACGAAACGTTTATGTTGTTCTCGTTCTATGATAATTAGACTTATTGCGAGGAGTTGTCAATGTGTTTGTAGTTCATAAATAGTTCGCTTTGGGTGTTGCATTTATGTTACGTGATTAGTGGTACGTTAACATGACGTTTTCAGTGATGCAGTATTGTAATGGTATCATGATGATTCTGGAAACAAATTCTTCAAAACATACGAGTAGTAACAAATAAAATCCAAAATATGAATGTTTTACATAATACTTAATGTATCACATACTCGTAATTCTAATTATCACAATATGATATTGCATTGATCGAGCAGATAAAAATTGAACTGCAATAGTTTTCCCATTACAATGAATTATTTTGTAGATAAACATAAAATTTAAATAGTTTTACATATTTTAATCTTAAGATCAATTAATTCAAAATTAAATTAATTCAGGTAACTTAGTAGCTAGGAATATTCACATCACTTCAAGTTATTTAATTAATCTTAGTAGCTATGTATTAGGTCATAATATGAATAAAATCTAAAAAAAATAATTTGAATTCAAAATATACTAACAGTAATTTCAAAACTTTGGGCAATTCATACGATATTCAAATATAGTACAAACAATTCAAATATAGAAAACTCATAAAAAATAGTTATGAGCGTAATTTCTTTACGCGATCCTTGGTATACTGGAACCAACGTTAATAATGTTCACGGTTTCAATACTTCTACATGTAGGAAAGTTTCGCATTGCATATATGCAGCACGATCGCTAACTATAAGCTTTGGACAAGCTCGCACAAACTTATCTACATTTTGGTCGGAGACCTTTTAAAATTTTTCTATCTGTAAAATTAAATATGTATTTATTAATACAAGGGCGGGAATATTTAATTTAGTAGTTTTTACGTTCTTACCAATAACTTCTCTTTGCTTTTATTTCCCTTTCCTTCCTTTTCTAGATCCTCAAATTCATTAGGTGAAACGACACGAATTTAGAAAATAGGTGTCAATGCTTCTTCATGATCATCTGATTTTGCATTATTTTTACGTTGCTCGCGACGCAAAAGTTTCACTTACCTCAATAAGATTTTGAAAACATCGGTCTTGGTACTTACATTTGGTGATACTGATGATGTCCTGATGATGTCGGTAACTTTGAACAGCTACGAATTGCTCTTGATACTGACGGGGGGGGGGGGGGGGGGGGGGGGTGCTATATTTAAGAATTTGGGTATCGTTGCTGCTCCACTTGGATTCAAACAATTCAGAAACATAGTGATTTGGTGGGACCGACATCTGAAAGTAAAAATAGTATTTAATTTAAATATCACTTCATGTATAATAAATTTGAGTTATTGTTGATCTTCATGATCTTAGTGTCGATATCCGTAAATCAGAAACTTTTCAGTTCTGTGAATTTTTCGCAAATTAAAGCACCCACATGAGCAGTCTATTGGATATTTAAAAAAAATTCAATACTTATTAGAACTCTACCGTGAATTTTATCTGACGCAATCATTTCAAATTTAACTACCATACAATAGTTATTTGGAAATGATGAAGACAAATTAAATGAGCTGTACATTTTTCTTTCTGGGCTTGGTTTTGGCGGTTATAGCGGTTGTGTATATGCTTGCCATAATACCCACGTTGGTACCACATTTTTGTTTTAGGCGCTTGCGCAAAATAATTGTTTTCACTGCATGCATTAATTTTTATTACTTTCTGTACACTTTTAATTTTAATTATTTGTGTGTAAAAAACTTAATTAAATTAAAGGGTGTTTTTTAGAGGTTCACAATTTTAAATTAAAATAGAACAAGGAAAAACATTTTGTTTATCAGTGAAACTAGCTATATTGGATATATAATTTTATGCCATTAATGCTTCAATATGATTTATGGTCTCTAATTTTTATAATTTTGTTTTTTCTCTCGCATACGTATTGTTTATAGTTTTTTATGTATAAGTGAAAATATGGTATGGTAGTGGATTACACTAAGACTTCGTATTACGTTGTCTAAATGGGCGAATTTCTTTGGATTTGCACTAAATGTGCTTGAATGTGAATGATTCAATTTGTGAATTGGGAAAGTCGATTAGACTTTAATTGTTCATAATTTGTTGATTTGTTATATGTATAATAATTTAGACTTTTGTTAACTTTGTGAGATTTTTTGCAGTCGTTGTGGAGGGGCGGCTGTCGTTGACCTCTCCTTGTCGACCTGGGTTGGCGTCATCGGCAAGGGGTGGATGTCGTCGCAGGTCGAGATCGCGCAAAATGAATATTGTACATATAAAGGAATGTATATTTTTGGCGATTGGGAGGGGGTTATACTTTTTCTCTGTGGTGCGAAAACTGGTTTAGATTTTGATGAGTGGTGTATGTGTGTGATTGGTTTACACAGGATGTGCGGCGAGGATGTGCTGCAGCTGTATTGCAGTGAATCTTTTTTGATATTTGGAGTGATTTGAATGGGTTTCGTTCATGGTGAGTAATGGCTCGGTGTCTGCGGTTTATGGTGGTTGTTCATTGAACGTTGTGTTTCTCAACTTGCGGAGAGTTGTGTTCATGTGTGTTCTGTCGTTACCTGTATTTATAAGGTATTTTTGACTGGTTTGAGTTGTTTTGTTTAGGACTTGAGGTAGTTCTCATTTGTTAGTGTATGAGGGCGGATTTGCAGTTTTGTATTGAATCATTGCCTGAATGTTGGATTTGTATGTCCAAATTGGTTTCTTTGCTGAATGCTTCGGGTGTTTTTGTTGGAGTTTGCCGTCGATTTGGCGGGGGCTGAATCATTTTGGGAGTTTTGGTATGATTGGTCGTATGCTGAAGTTTTTGGGCTATAGGGTTGCCATGGTTCGTTTGTGATCTGTCATGGATTCGTCACGGCTTTGTGAAGCGTGGTTTTTGTTGAATGGTGGTGTTGGCAGGAGGTCACTTGGTGGATGGTAGTGGTTTCATGGTGGGAAGATTCATGCCTCGCATCATGGACATTGCATAATTCTCTTGGTACATTTTACTACGATTGTTTGTAGAGGTGGTTTCTTCCACGCTTTGGTTTCGGAGATTTTCGGAGAGAGCTATTTTGGTGATATTCCTTCATCCTATTATTCAGCGTTTGTGTAATAAATTGTTATATTTTTATTTTGGTTTGATTAACGATAGAATTTTCCGTTTCCGTATTTCTTCTGTGCATTGAGAATATAGTGTAGGTAATTTATGATTAGCTGTTTTCTATATTGTATTTCCTTCATAATCCATCATTTTTGCAAGATTAATTGCAACTATGTTGAAGTTGGTAACGAATCCTATTATTTACCGCAAAATTGCCTTTTTGTGACACTCAATGGGTTACTAGTATTTTCTCACAGCTTATTAGCGATATTTTTGCTTTTTAAAAAGAAATATTATTTGCATTGGATTTGGGATTTTAACAATCTTAACATAAAGAATTGTTTATCGGCAACTTCGTTATATCTATGTAACTGAAAAGCTAGAAATATTTGATATAATTAATATAATTATTCAAAAGAAAGAGAAGGTTTGTATACTTCAATACACCAACGACTGGATGTTTGTCATAAAATGCAACGTTGCCAATCTTGACTGTTTTAGTACAAGAATTATAATTATTAATTCCCAATTTCAAATCAACCCTAAATATTATTCTACATGTACAGTGCCGAGCTATTATATTAAAATTATTCGGTTCTCAGGAAATCTCATTCAAATATATTTAATATACGAGTACATATTATCCCCCTTTTAAGATACTGGTACGATTTATATTTAATTATAAAAATTATAAAATAAACTTATTTATCATTCATTTTAGAATAATTTTTTAAAATTTTATCTAGTTGCCTTTACTTAAATATTACCTTCCAGCAGGAAAGCCATTGACGACACACTAATTCCTAATTTACGTTTGTTACCAGTCTGAGATGAATCGTTTATGACAAGTCTAATACGAGGTAACAAGTCATAGACGAGTCGCATGTGTCATGTCTGAGATTAATTGTATGTGATATATCCCCAGCAAACGTAGAAGAAGTTCCAGAACTAGTGCAAAAGTAGTGATAAAAGTATTTGTTTCCTTGTGAAAAAGGTTGGGCGTCGGGAAAAATTCATCAGTTTTATAAAAAATTTTACATACGAAATTTTTGCGAATTCTAAATTATTTAGGATAATTTAAGGGATATTTGAATGCAATCCGGTAGTTAATCTAGTTAATCTGTTTTTTTTTGTTTTTGTTTTTTTTTTGCTATTTCGTGTTCGCCCAATTGAACGGTTAAAGACTAATGAATTTTAGAGTTATTTTGAATATAGTTCAAATAACTTTGGTTTCAGGAAATTCTACTGTAAGTTGCGGAGTTGCAGAATGATTAAATTAATAAATGTTTCAATTATTTAGGAAGCCGGAAAATATGAATTTAGAATTAAATTTCAGGAAATTTACAGATGCTTGTGAATTAATGCTTCATTGTAATTGCTGATTGTGTAGTTTAGAATTGTGTTGTCATTTTATTACTAACGACTTTATATAGGTGTCTGTAACGGGTCGAGTCAACCAATTTTGGTTAGGAAGCCGAAAAGTATTAATAGAATTAAATTTCAGGAAAATTCCAGATGCATGTGAAATAATAATATTTTTTCTTAGGTTGCCGTTTTAAAGAAGCAATTGTTGAAGACCAATACCATCGTTATCCATTAACCTATTAAGCCTTTATCCTTCATCTAGTAGATTAGAATTGTGTTGTCTTTGTGTTACTAACTATCGGCTATACCTAGGTGTCTGTAACCGGGCCGATTCTGTCCCACTTAACTAACCTATCCAATCCTTCGGTTTTGTTATTCAAAATCAATCAATCAATTAATGCTTCAATATGATTTCGGCTATGTGTTCGCCGCGGCTGGTGCGTACATGACGTAATCTGGAGGTCCAATTTTCGACCACTTCGCAGCAATTGCGGCCGTACCTCGCCGTGTTGTAAGTGTTCAATCATCTCTGGTTTATCGGCGTAGACAAGTGACTTAATATATCCCCAAAGAAAATAATCTAATGGAGTTAGATTACACGATCTCAGTGGCCTATTAACAGGACATGTTCTTTTGAGTAAACTAATTGTATACCGCGCTGTGTGGCATGTGGCACCGTCCTGTTGGAACCACATATCAGCAAGATCTATGTCAGCCAAAGCGAACCAAACAATGATTTTCTCTGGATGTAATGTTGTTTCGGCAAAGGATTGTGGAGTATCTTCACTCCAAATCCGACAATTATTTTTATTAACGTACCCATTCAACCAAAAGTGGGCTTCATCGCCGAACAAAATTTTGTTTGGAAAATCAACATCAATAGAAATTTCTGCTTCAGCCAAATGACCAATTGGTCGAATTGGCGGCGTGTGCGATGGCCAGATGGCTTTAGTTCCTGCACAAGTTGAATTTTGTAAGCACGCAAACCAACAGCCTTAGATAAAATCTTCCATAAAGTAGATGGATACATCTCCAGTTGCTGAGAACAACGTTGAACTGATTGATTTGGGTCTTCCTCAATGCTACGCTATAGAGCGCCTATCGCTTATTCGGTATGCACTGTTTGACGTTCTACTGGATGCGTATTATGATTTAGAGTATACGTGGTGCGAAAACGATCCATAGTTAACCGAATTACCCGCTCTGATGGACGAGTATGACGACCGTAAAATGAGCGAAATGCACGATGAGTTTGGCGAACAGAAACATTATTTTAATAAAAAAAATTCAACAATTTGCAAGCGTTGCTCTGGCGTGAGCCTATCCATTATGGAATGGAAAATCAAACTAATGACAAAGCCAATGTCAGCTGTCAAATCGGTTGTCAAACAAAACAGTGTTGCGAACTTAAAAATGTGAACCTCTAAAAAACACCTTTTATAATAGCGGATGGCTTGTGTGTGATGTGGGTATGAGCGTAACTGGTCCGCGCATCTTGCTGCTTTGCTTTGTAATCGTCGTGTCGCTCTTTGTTTAAGTTTTGGAATGTTCGTCTTGTTGTTTCCGTCTTAAGCGTATATATGTACATGTGTTGATGCATTTACTCTGATTGCAGGTACAGCGTGATGAGTTAGCGATGAGTTTGTGAAATTGTGTATTTCCAATATGTTTGATTAGAATAATTTGATTGCATTATTCTAATCGCTACAGACTTGCGTGTATATTCAAATTTCTTACTCATTTACTGGATATACGTATTACTCTGGCCACTGAAATAAACATGGCATGTCCATTTTTTTGATATATCCCTACATGTGCAGATTTGTAGCAGTTTTTAATAGAGTGATTGGTTTAATCCATTACATATTAAACAACTACTGCCAAATTTCGCTTACACTTTTTCACAGAAAGCTGAAAGCAAATCATTTTTTCACAAACATCTTTTCACAAACATTTTAATTCACATTCCAAGTTACATATATCATTTAAATAAAACAATTATAAAATTAACCTTGGAAATGGAAAGTTGGAGTAAGAGGGATTTTATAATCGTGCAATAGCAAATGACAAAATTAAACTACAATATAAAGTCTTAATTTAAAGAAAGTTAGTTAAAGAGAAACACTGAACCCTAAATTAATCAAATTCTTTTGTTTTAGTAAATACGCTTGGTTTGTTCAGGAAACCAAAAACTGTACTGTAATATTTTAAAATTAGAACTATTCCATGTACAAAAGCAAAATCTATTTGGGTCTCAATTAGTCATTTCGATAAACAAATAATACAACAATATATTGTTTTATAAAAGCACTACGATTAATAATAGAAATTAAAAACATCTTGAAAAACAAGAAATATACATTTAATTTAAAATGAAAATAATTTAAAAATATGTTTGACAATAGAATCGAATATAATGTGATTCTTGAATACTTCATTTTATCTTTTATTTCTGTATGTCCTTTTTCAACAATAGATTCCTTTGTTTTGATTTTATTATATATTATATAAACATATTTTCTTTTTTTTTTTGCTTTCCTTCGTATATTTTCATCATCAAAATAATCAAAAATTTAGAGAAGAAAATGATCCTAATGGTTCATAAATAAAAATGAAACGTGAAGAAAAATAACCAAGGAAAGCAATCGAGTATATTCTTTCTGGTACTTTATTTATAATAATAATATTTTCTGTTTTGAGGATACGAAGGAAACGACACATCAACCAAAAACGAGAAAAGTTATTTCAAATGAAAGAAACAGTAGGAGATTTCAGTTTCTCTTTTTCATTTATGTTTTTAACAAAAAAGCCAAAAATTGTTTTTTTTTTATTTTATATTTTTTTTAAAGAATTTCCTATTTCTATATACAAAAGTTGTATTTCTTAAGTTTTATATGCCATATTCTGGGTAAAATGTTCGTATTTTTGGTATACTTTTCCTTAAGCTTCCTTCTCCAACAAAAAATGTTTCTGTAGTAAATAGAAAGTGGTACGAAAATAGGTTTTTTTTGCTTGTAATGGTTACGGTTTGTGTTTTGTGACGGCCGATCGAATTATAAATTAAATATTGTTTCATTATCATCATTGTTGTGAAATGTGTGTGTTGAAATATGCTAAGGCATTAAGCAATCATATTATTTAATATTTAAACATATACATAAGCAGAAAAGACGTCTTTCGTTTGTTTTAATTCCAAGATTTGTCAATAAAGTTGGGCTATCTGAATAGAGATTGTGGGCTTGGTTAGTATGAAAAATGTCTAAATGTTTTAAAACCCTCTGTTCGACAATCGAAAAATTTGACGTGTCTGTTTTGAAATGCATAAATAAGTAATATTATACAGTTGAACTAAAAAACTAGAATGAAATTAATTTCTGACAATTCTAAATTTATCGTTGCATTTGTAGTTTTTCGTTCTACTATGTATACATACACCCAAAACAACCGACTAAGTCTTGGTCACTTTTTACAGAAAATGTATACGCAATTTAAACTATTCACTGAGGATATTTCCGGGAAAGCTTTAGATGCTTTTTACGGCCATGTCAAAAATATTCTGAACAAAATACCTCAGCATAGACTCCATACATCATATTTCAAATGGCAACGGAACGCGCATCACCGAATTAGCTTCACAGCATAATGTAGTTGTCGCCGTCACATACTTCTCACTAAAACGTTTTGATAAAGGTCATGGAAATCAAAAGGGAACACGACTAATCGAATTAATCTCATCAAAAGACATTCCTCCAGTAGCATAGATATCAAAACAAGAAATGTATTAGTGAAATACATTTCTTGTTTTGATACCTATGATACAGTAAAATTATTAAACAGCTGCCTAAAATTTGGTTACTTCTCCAAGGTAAGGAAAACGGACGAAATGATTATAATCAGGAAACCTGACGATAGAGATCCACTATGTTCGAAATCTTATAGACCCCTAATGTTACTACCAGTTATAAGGAAACTCCTAGAAATGTTGCTTGCCACTCGCATTACACCGCGAGTTGAACAGAGCGAATTGTACTCGGACAAGCATTCGGATTTCCACGTAGCATGCCTACTGAGGATGCGATAGTCCGCGTAACCAACATTGTCAAAACCCAAAGTTCTAAATATGTCATGGGTATATTCTTGGGCATTGCCGGAGCATTTGATAATCTTACGTGGCCTAGTGTCATTGCAAGTTTATCGGTCTATAATCTCCCTAGAAACACGATTAATGTTTTTAGCAGCTACTTCAGCAATCGATACGCAGCAATCAGAGACATGTATGGTTCTGTATCAAAGCAAATTACAAAAGGATGTCCTCAGGGCTCTATTTTGGGTCCTCTAGAAATATCGTGTTTAACACAAGCATGATCAACGACTTTGAGAAAATTGCATTCACGGATGACAAAGTCATTCTGGTGCACGGCAACTCGAGACTCGAACTTTAGCGCCAGGGTCAAATCGCAATAAATAATATGATCCAATGGTGTGAAGCAAATAAGATGTCACTATCAGCAGAGAAAACAGTGATGCTGCAACTAAAGGGCAAATTTGACTCTAGTCGACCACCAACAATATCACTAAACGGTAGAAACATGAAAATGGTCAAGTGCGTTAGATATCTAGGCGTTGATCTTGATCAACGAATGGGCACAGCATCCCAGGTTCTTAGTCTGTGAAAACGCTAAGAAGCTATTCCACTCTTTTGCGAGAGTGTCAAGAGAGGGATGGGGACTTTCACAAAACACTTAAGTTTATATATAAAGGTGTGGCGGAGGCGCTTTTAGCTTATGCGGCGGCTGGTTGGTATGATAGGTTAAACTGTCACCATATCAGATCACTAGAAAGTGCTCAGAGGAATATTCTGCTAGGAGTACCAAAAGCTTACCGAACAGTATCTAAAGATGCTGTAGTGGTTCTAGCCGGCGGACTCCCGTTTGATATTCTAATCATGACCTTTGGCAACGAAGGTGAAATGAATCAGGGCTTCATGCCACATATAAAGGAAAGACTAAAAATGAAATTACCACTGACGAGCTCGATGTGCCAAGTTATCTCTGGACATGGTAAGTTTAAAGCATACCTGCAGAGGTTTAATATAACAAACCAGTGTCAATGTCTATGCGGATCGGAAGTAGAAGACGTTAAGCACCTACTTACGTAACGAGGTG
>OY829913.1:220524956-220686251 GCA_963691935.1 Nephrotoma guestfalica | reverse complement strand
GATCTTAAAGATCATGCGGTTTCTTCCCTCGCAGCCGTCTTACTGGGTTTGAATCATTCAACAAACGACGTATCTCAGCATTTTGGTGTAGAATAATACGTTGCATGTGTTGTCTCGCGTGTTTGCTTATTTCTTCACTAACGATATTCGACCTTCAGATCTCTATGGAGGTTGTCATTTCTTATGTACCAAGGTGCATTAACTATTCCACGAAGGACACTGCTTTGGAATGACTGGATGGGATTGACATTGGTTTTCTTTGTAAAGTCCCAGAGCTGAATTCCGTATGTCCACACAGGTTTTAGGATTTGCCGGTATAGTAGCAATTTATTATGTAGAGTTTGGCTCAGCATTTCTTCCTAAGAGCCAATCCATATTTCTGTATTTGATGTTTAACTCTTCTTTTTTCTTTTTCACATACTCTTTCCATTTTAGTTTCGCGTTCAGAGTCATGCCTAGATATTTTGCCGTGTTTGCATAGGGAATTTGCTGGGAGTTTAGTTCTAATTGTATCCAGTTGACCTTCTTATTGGTCAAGTTTGCGTGGACAGATTTTGTTTCATTAAGATTTATTCGCCATCACTTGGTCCAGGTACTGACAATATTAGTAGCTCTTTACAATTTGCTTGTAGATTCTTCTATGCAATTAGCAACTGCTAAGATTGCCGTATCATCCGCAAACGTCGCTATGTTAGTCTCCTCTATCGTTGGCAGGTCCGAGGTGTATAGAACATGGGTGTATAGTTGGTCCCAGAACGCTACCTTGTCCCTGCTGATATTTTCTTTATTTGGTAAAACTGCTTTGGTAAGTCACTTTGTAATTTATATTCCAAACCTTTATGCCATACTCTGTCAAAGGCCTGTGCTACATCCAAGAAGACGCTTAAACATACTTTCTTTTTTTCAAGTACGTCTTCAATTATGTTTGTAATTCGGGGTACTTGTTCTATGTTGAATGGTTTTCTCGGAAGCCAAATTAATTTGGAGGAATAAGATTTCTTTCTACTATTATTGGTTGGAGTCTCTTTAGGAGTAGTTTCTCAAATAATTTTGAAGTTATTGGAAGTAAGGAAATCGGCCTATACGAATTTTTGACATTAAGTGGTTTGTTTGGTTTAGGTATCATAATTACTTCTGCTACTTTCCATTGACTTGAAACGTGTTTAAGTCTGAACACTGCATTAATTATTTGGAGTAGTTTACGTAATCCTTTTTCAGGAAGAGCTTTTACTATTTGTCCTGTAATTAGTTGTTGTAAATAATCCGATCTCTATTATGGAATGGTTAGATAAATTGTGATACAAGTGGCATGGATGGGCAAACCTCTTACATGCGATTTTTATAGAATTTATAAGTTTTTACAAAATACTTTGTGTTTTGATATATTTTACAAAAGCCTTCAAGTGCTCCTGGAGATTTCCTGGAGACGGCTTATTTTTAAAATACGATAAGGTAAATTTCTGACGATCATTACTATGTCGGATTGAATAAAAAAAATTTAGATTTTCGGTTATCTGCAAAATTTTATACCGTCAATCATGGAGCCGTCCACGAAAATTTTAGCAAATTTAATTTTCTTATACCGCCGATCATATAGATGTCCATTGATGCTCACCCCCATTTCCAAATAGATTACACAATATTCTACTGTTTAGTTATTGGTATCCGATTCTAATGACCTTTGCTACATTTATAATAGTATTTATGTTTTTATAAGCACTGCCATTATCAGAGATGGCCACGGAATCTCATTTACCTTTTTCGACAGCTTAAAGTTTTTTCTATATATGGAGCGATTGTGGAACAATTGAAATGAGTCTAAGAATGATTTTTGGAATTTTGAAGCTGTCTGAAATTAACATTATAAGATGGTTTCTTTCTCGAGGTTGGCTTCCTTATATGAAAAGACTTATATGAAAATACGTCAATCCTGGCCTATGATTTCAGATAACATCCCATTTTAATTTTCTGCTGATCTTGGATATGTTTAAAGGTTCTTTCAATTTTTCGTGAACGGCACATTATTTTAACGAACTTAAATAGGTATTACTACTTACTTACCGAATTGTATTTTCAATTTAATATTTATCCACAATTTGCTTTTAATTTTTTTATTTTCGCAGGTATATCCGAGTTGGCGAATGGAGGATCAAATAAACTGATTCAAAAGGGTTCATCACTTGTTTATGAATGTCTATTTAAAATCCAATTTGAGAAATTACTTTAATACTGAAGAAGCAAATTAAATATTTTTTTCAAAATCACAAAATTGTGATTTGAATAAATTTCAAAAATTATTGTTAGGCTCGTTACAATTTACCCGCATATTCGCTCCATCGATAGAAAATATTATACGCGGCGAGAATCCGTGGACATCTCTGTTAATAGCAGTACACATGCAAATTCATGTTTTCTACTAATACAAACCGATGATAAAAAATGAAGTTTATGATAAACATCTGAGAATGTGTTTAGTATTTCGCTAAAGTTGAGTGAATGAACAAAATTAGGAATAGATGCGTAGATGTGTAAATTCTATTAGAACTTCACGATTCGGCTTGAGTGAACAAATGCTACTTTTACTAACACCAGTTATCAGGAAACCAATTAGAAAATATCGAACTGTGTGTAGTATTTTTGTCCTTTAAGTGTTAGTGAGAGAGAGAGGCATATTCAATCCGATCTAACTAACGAAACTGGCTATTCAAGCAGATCATACAAATACTCGGTTGTTCGCAAATATTACAAAATTTCAATCTATTTTCGAGAATCGCCTAAATGTTTGCTATTCACTTATTCACTTTTTTTTGCTATTTGTTTATTTGAAATTTATCCTAAAATAGTACTAAACGTTATTTTTTGAATCTAGTAAAAAATTAGGATAAACTTCACATGCATGGATCGACGGATAAAAAAATAAATTCCAAAAAAATTAAAAATTGTAGTTACCAAGTCAACGTTCGGCAAAATCTAGTAATAGCCGTATGATACTCGCTTTTTTCAAGTGCAATAAAGTGCTACAATACTAGTAAAGGAAGACGGACAAGAATAGTGTATAGACAACACTATGTTTAAATAATTTGACTTTTGTTTCTAAATAAACAAATAATTAGATTCATTGTTACATGTTAATTTTTCTGTGAAGTTTGTAAAAGTTAGTTAGTTATAGTAAGTTACTAGTTATAGTAAGTTTCCAATAGATTGATTTTCTAATTTGCTCTTCTATATATCAGTATAAATTTAATTATTTCTCATCCCACTTAGAAAATGGAATAATACGAAAACTTGTTTCGTTTCTGAATCCCAAAAGCATTTTAAAACTGTTAAAAGTGGGGCATCTACAGATGATGTAGACAACCGTGAGGATTTTAATTGGCGGTTCTATGAAAAATTAGTGTTTCTTAAAGAAACTTGTGAAATTATGCCGTCTATAAATAATTATAACAAAAGATCACTAAATGTTATGAATTTTTAATTTTTAATATTTTTACGTTATGTATTTTCATTAATCTTTCATTTGGTTAGAAGTTTTTGCGGTCTCCGCTGTTAGAACCAAGTCATCATATGGATGAAACAAATTCTGCATGCGGTCCGAAATATAATTTTTGGAAATTGAAGATAATGAGACTGAAGCTTGTATAAGGTCGATTACTTCAAATTCGCCATCCAATGATATATCCAGTCTAGAAATACTTATTTTTCCTCACCATTCGTAGATCTAATACATACTACAAGCCACTCAAGTACAATCAACAGTTTCCACGCCACGTCACCTATACCTAATTCTAACCAAGCGCAAATAAGATTAACGCGACCTGTTCCGCTACATCCAACCAAAAAAGTGAGGTTATCTGCCAAGTCTCAGGATGAACAATTGTCAGACGCATGTTTTCAGTTCGCACAAGAAATTACAAAATTGATGAAATCTCGACTAACGCAACTAGCGTATGGTGACTGGTATTGCACAAGATTTGGAGGAGATAAAGATCTTCAAAACTCAGCAATTTCATATCAGCGAGATAAAATAAATCAAAATTAGCCAAATATTTTGAACTCATGTTTTAGTCATTCGAAACACAGAAAACAGAAATTACTTAAACAAAAGTAAAATAATTCAATTTAAATTGAGATCTCGGGTAAAATGTTGTAAAGTAATCCTCGAACTGTTTCCTTATAGTAGCTGCTTTTTTCTTTGCTGTGCCAACTATTCTATTATTGAGGGAATCAAAGTGCGGTTATTTATGCCATCTAATTCCTCAGGTGCTATAACTTCCGAATTTACCGAATGTTTTAAATTATCTTCTCGTAAATAATTATGAATTTCTCTAGAAATGGTAGACAGTAACACTTGAAAACGGTTGGCGAGAATTCCAAATTCATTCTCTACCACTCGTCGATTTCTTGATATAATTAAACTGTATTTGATTCGTTGTTAGATTTTTGTGGGAATACGGTTTCATAGTTTAGTGACTTGGCGGAAAGGCGTCGTCTGCCACAAAAACATATGGTGCAGGTGTTTGTGTTGCTGGCAAGTTGCTTGGCATTGGTAGTGGTACTAATTTTTTTTCGATCTCACGTCTTAAATCTGACCTCATCCAGATTCCTGCATCACCAATACGTCCATTGATCTCAACATCAATAAAAATAAATGTATAGTTGGAATTTGCTATGGCCATTAAAACAAAGGAATTGGTGCCTCTGTAGCAAGAATTGTTCGAGCCAAAATTCTTCATTGTCTTTATCTTACAATGCTTACCTGCAAAATGTAAACAATATGTTATGTCGTAATATATTGCAATTTATTTCTTACCATCAATTGCTCTTAGACAATTACGGAAGCTCCACAAATGGTAAAAATCATTTGCAATCGCTATCCAATCGGATGTATCCTGAGGAAATTTAAATTGCTCCTCGTTTAATACTTCATACAAAACAGAAATGGTTTCTTTCAAAATTCTGGAAATCGTCGATTGTTGAATCCTAAATGGCAATTGTAAAGAAGTTTGAGTTTCATCTAGAATCAAAATAAAAAATATAGTAAAACACAAAATTTTGTATTAAAATTTTATACGACTAACCTGTAGCCAAATATCTTAACGTTAATTGTAAACGTTCAGCCGGAGGGATACAATTTCGGAAATTAGTATCTAATTTCTTAATATAAGGCTGCTTCACCAAACCTAATATTTTTTTCCAATTGAACTGGTGTCAGCCGCAAAAATTTCCGCTACAATTTTTCATCTTTTGCTTCTATCTCTTTGCATAATTTCTGAGTCAATCCTTCGCTTTCGCGATGAACTAGCCATTTAGATGAATATTTTTTTCTCTTATTTTTGGATTTTCTTCTTAATAAATAAGAAGGCGCGCACAATAAATTAGCATTAGCTGCGCCGCGATTACTTTTAACGTCATTTTATATTTATATTTATGTACAAAATATTTTTTGCACTGTATCAACCACAATATTTCTTAAAATGTCAGAATAATAGTATCTTATGTCAAAAAAAGAATCAAATTCCTAGAAAAATTGAGCTACCACCTTTTTTTTGCGTATCATTATTTTTTTGTGTACTATTGTGTATACACTCGGTCTTACAAAAATTATGTAAAGACATTTTTTCTCCCACTCTATTTTGATCTTCTAGTAACTGAAAAAGTGGTAAAAAAGCGAGTATCATACGGCTATAACGTTCACTACAATTTTAATTTACTGGTCGACCTATTGGAAACAGTAGGCGACGACCCGTGTACAGTCAAATTCTGTTTAATGTTTCAAATTAACAAATACCTAGCAAAGTTTATTATAGGAATTAAATCCAGTTAAAATAGTTTTGAAAATATATTGAGCTACATCTGAAGGATTCGCGATAAAAAAATTTACATAGGCAGAAATTATGAAACCGTCAAAATGTGTAAAAATTAATAAAAAGCTTTCAGAGTACCGTATTTGTCACCTCTAGAGTTATGTTTGTTTGATATATTTAGCTCGCCCGTTTCTAACATCAATAAATACCATCCAATCGATGGGATAATCTATTTGAAAATATTATTGAGACCCCCAAGACATCTCCAGAATTGGCAGGAATTCTGTTTGAGACCCGTCAAAAATGCTCAATTTCTAAATATAATTTTTAATAGAACGAAGCTCAAAAATATACTTTACTCAAATCTTAGAAATAGTTCTATGCTTTTCCTTCCCAAAAATGTTAGCTAGAATAACAAATTTTATATCCACAAAGTAAGGAATAAACTAAATGTAAATTTTCTTTCAACCAACTTATTGATACATAAACAGAGTTGGAAATTGTTTATAAATATTCTAAAAAAATTTCGAAAAACGAATTCGTATTGAAACATTATTTGATAAATTTTAGTTTCATTTTCGAATTCACCGACGGTGGTTGCTATGACAGTATTTTTAAAACCAAAAGCGGCTGTCTTTGATGGCGCTAGTCATTAACTTTTGCAAACTGATTTTCAGATAACTTTTGCTACAGCACACGTAAATAATCAAATTGTTTGTGTTTTTAATCTTCACAATCTGTTATGAGTATGTTTGGGCGCGGTAGATTACGCAATGTAATCTACGCAATTGTAGATTACATAGCGAGTTTTTGCGTCCGTCATGTCAATAACCTCAGAAGTAATGTTACAAACTAAATTTATTATTCGTTTTCTGTTTTTCACGTTAGTCTGATAAAATTAATTGTGATTATGTCTTATTATCGTAGGAGTTAAATAATTCATTGAACCCCGCTGTATTCATCAGATCGTTACTGTCATTTTATATTGACTTCTAAGCGTTCAGTACAAATTCGTTCATTTCGAAACAAATATTCGATTCACCAGAACACAAATTCATAACTGTAATATTTTTTCAATGCTTGTGTCTAGCAAACAGATGGAACAGTTCAAAACTGGTCACAAACGTTAAAAAATAAATTTTGCTATGTTTTTTGCACTATATTATTCCTATAAAATACCTGATTCGATCTGTAGGTGGTCACAAAATTCTACTTAACCTATATTTTATAAGTTCCCATAATCAAGTACGATTGGATTATTAATGTAAATTTCCATTCTGTGTATCCATTCAAAGATTCGACAATCACATTAGTCAAAGTGTATTAGTCTTTCGTTTACCTCGGGGCGTGATTAATTTGGATTGAATTCAGAACCCTCTAAAAGGATTAGTTTCGTCCTTTGGCTAAACTTAATAGGGCACTCCTGGTTAGTATTTCTAACTGGACTCGTGTCCAGCTAATACCCCAATTAACTGAGGTTATGTTAAGATCTCTAGGGATACCTCAGTTGGCCCAATAATTTTTATTATATTTGTCATAATATAAAATTTTATTAAATGTCCCCTTCTAACTGACATGGTCTTCAACTATAATAACCCATATATCTTAAGTTGTGTTAAGATCTCCAGAGATGTCTCAAATGGATTAAATTTTTTTATTATATTTCATCATCATAATTCAAAATCCTCCAAAGTGATGGGGAGCTCCCGATAATTTTTTCTAACTGACATTGTCCCCAGCTAACACCCGATATATCTGAGGTTGTTTAAGATCTTTAGGAATATCTCAGTTAGCCAAATATTTTTTATTAAATTTGGTCATGATACAAAATTCTATAAATTGTTTCCACCCCTGGCTGGGGATTTGGTAGCAAATATTTTTTATAATTGACATGGTCCCTGTTTATTGCGCCTTATATTTGAGATTGTGTTAAGATCTCTAGGGATCCCACTCCTGGATGGGGATCTTTTGATCATTTTATAACTGGCATAGTCTCTAACTAACACACCAAATATCTGAGGTTGTCTTAAAATCTCTAGGCATATTTCTGAATATTTCTGTTAGCCGAAGAATTTTTATTATATTTGGTCTTATTAAGAAATTCTTCAAATTTCCCGCAACCCTAGATGGGGAGCTCCGATTATTATTTCCTATTTAAATGACCCCTACTAACAATCCATATACATAAGGTTATGTTGGGGATATCTCAGTTGGCCTAAGAATTTTTGTTATATTTGGTCATAATACTAAATCGTATAAATTGTCGCCACCCCTGGATATCTAGCATCGATTATTTTACCTTACTGACATGAATTCCAACTAACACCCCATATATAACTGAGGTTGTGTTAAGATCTCTAGGAATATCCAAAATTCTATAAATTGTCCTCACCCAAGGATGGGGAGCTCCTGATTATTTTTTGTAACTGACATGGTCCAGAACTAACAGCCCACATACCTGAGTTGGGTTTGATCTCTAGGGATTCCTCATTTTCAAGAATTATTAAACCGATAGTTTTATCTACTATATTATATAATTTGTTGCGTAGAATTATGAACACTAGCTGTTTTTGCTGTCTGCATATTAGTATCTTCCCCTTAGCGGTAAATGTAAATCAAATTAAACATGCATGTAAATAGTCGAAATAAAGCGGTTTTATATTATTCGCAGTTAATTTTTATAGGATTTAATAATTACTCCAATCCACTAATTAATTAGTGGATAAATATTTTCTAACACAAATACTTAACGCTAACGTAAACATTTTCTTTTTTTATCAAATTGCAGCCCGAATTCTGTGATAATTTTTTTGATAAAAAATCCCCGCTCTCAGTTTTAATTTTAATTTGAAAATATTGATTTTAATCATTATAAGACTAAGATTAAGCTATAAATTAATAAAAACACTTGAAATCATAAATCCAGTTATATTTATTTAATTTTAATTTTGTATTGAATTATTTAAAAATCAAAATACATTGAAATTGTTGAATATTTATCTTTTAGTCCATTTCTTTTTCTATTACACAGCTTCTAATCATAATCAATACCGTAAACAAGTACATTCGATAATTACCATCCGATTAAATTATCGCTTATCTGTCAAAATTTATTATGCCTAAAGACTATAACAGTTCACTATTTTCACAATGTTTGTACTAAAAAATATTTATCACACAATTCAGCCACAGTCCAAAAAAGCTTTAATTTTCGATAATGTTCCGTCTTATCCAGGTAATATCACTAACAAAAACACAACTAATGAAACTAGCAAACGATTAGCATTTTCTTTGCATTCGTTTTTTTTGTGGAATTTTAGAGCTTGCTCAAAATTAAAACAGGCGGCATTTAATTTTGATCGTGGATTATGAACGAATGCTAAAGTTGAGTTTGAGGCATTTACCGAGAAATAAGATAATTAATAACTAAACGATATAAATTTTTATTTTGATTTGACGTAAACGCACACAACGAACTGCCACAAGCCAACCACCATTCCAACAAATAAAATATTTTGTTTTGCTAGTTGTATTTTCCAATCCTAATGAAGGAGATAACAAATACGTAGCGAAACATAATAATTGCAGGCATTGTGATTATAATTTTTTTGTAAGTTCAAAATATTTTCAATATTTTTGTAGTTTGGTGAGTTCTAAAGAATTCAATGTTTCATTATAGTTCGAAACCAAACTCCCAACGTCCAGCTCAGCTTGATGTAAAAATAATATTTGGCTATCACTCAGAAATACCCAAAATTTTATTACGTTTACTGTATTAATAGCTATAATACCTTACAATTCGGTAAGTATGGGGCATTAATTAATAATAAGCGTTATTTGAACAGTCTCGTACCTGAGGGCTACATTTTCTTTGACCTAACAAATTGCAAGTAGTCCTGTAGTTACCGGCAATGCAGAATAGGGTTTTAAACTGTTTGAACAACAAAGCTTATTTATACTAAACTAGACGTACAAAGTTCTATCTACATATTGATTATTATCAAGACACGATGCATAACTTATTAAGGTAATGCGATTTCTCGAATTTATGTGTTCAATGTGTAGGACCTCTGATTTTCAAAATTTCCACACGCGATCACTGTAGTGGCATCAGTTTACAGTAAGTCATACAATTAAAGTAGTTGGGCAGATAAGTCTAACAGAAAATTTTGACCGTTAACTGTTTCACTCTCATATAAAATCACCGAGAGTGTGTAGTGTCTGAGTAAAACTAACAAAATGTTCTAACAATTGAATGGGTAAATTAAATTTCTATTGTAGTGAGAATTTCTGTTAACTTTCGTAATTTCGTTTTAGCATTTCCCTTCGAAAAGCTCATATTCAGGCAGATCATACGATTTAAATTTGAATTATAAAAAATTCCCAAAAACGTATGGACGTACGAAGCCTTACAAAACACCAGTAATTAGAAGAAAAATATGTTATTCTGACCACAGATTTATCCGAAAATCGAGGAACCCCCAAAGACAAACATTAGAATACAACTTCTGGTTAGTGAGTATAACCACTAGTTTTAAGTTTTATTTGTAGATTCAAGAGGTCCTTTATTTCTTTTGGATAACTATTTTCTTGCATTATTTTTTTAATTTTTGGGAGTATTTCCCCTAAGCCGTTTGTTTGTCACAAATTTGTCTACTTCCATGTCTCAATGATCATTATCATGAGCAGCAATGGAACTGCGAGATTTATTTTTTCTGGATGGTTTCAATACATAACTTCGATATTTTCTGGTTGGAATTGAAATATTCTCTTTTTGAATGATTTAGTCACTTATCGTTAGGATTATTGGAGAATGGTCAGCGCCTTAGTTGACCATTAGCATTCTGTAACAATATTTCAGTGTACTGGCCATTTAAATTGTTGCTTAAATTTTGGATTAGCTCCCAAAGATCGCTTTCAATTTTTTCAACTCATCTTTCGATGAGATATTATTTGTACCTTCTATGCTTAACTGGCTCATGTTATCCCTTTTGTTTTTAGTTGTAGGGATTGTGGATTGATGAGTAAGGCGGTGTTATTTGGTGTTCCGCACACTTAACACATCTTGCTCCTTTATTACAATAACGATGTGTATGTGAATCCATATGATTCTTATCTTTTGCATTGCGGAATTAATAGATTTTCTTAATTGTTCTATAGTTCCACTTTGCAGCCTAATAAACTTGTTATTTGATGAATTTTATTGATATATTCTTCGCAGCTGTGGCACCAGCCAATTTTCTTAGTTATTTGGTTTATTTTAAGATATTTTGATATATTGAGTGGTAGTGAGTCTTCATGCTAACGGGCCTTCATTCATAACAATCGATCGAGTTCCAAGAGTTTCATTAGCACACTGTTGCGGTGTACATCTCTTGTCGCGCATTTTATTGAAAGCATGTGCTATCGAGAACAGTATGCTGGTGTTGTTTGTTATGCAGTTTTGAAAAGAGAAACAAATCTTTCAAAGATTTCTGCTACCACTGCTTACCATCGATTGAAAAATGGTTGATATGACCGTTCCCTTCAGCATACATCCCGCACCACTTGCGATTTTGGTTTTGCCAGATTCAGTTCCACGAAATCTGTAAAGTATTCTCATTTATGCCACTCATGATCACTAGGACCCGAATGACTTGTATTGCTTGTAACACTTGATTGATTCTGCCAGGTCTCTAGCAACCACCTGCTCTTATTCAATCACCAGTCGTAATCGTTAATTGTTCAGCGCACGTTCAGTTTTACTAACCGGCTCAAAACCGCTACTTCAGCCACCTCACTCAGCTGGCAAAGACATATCATTTTGAAGATTACCTTATTATCTGAAATCGCTTAATTTATATCACGCAATCTCTGTATGGTTTGAAATTATAAATATTTGCATGATAAATTGCATTATAAGTATAGGTTTTGCAATTAAACAGAAAATGCGATCTCTTAAAACGTGCTTAGTTGGAGTTGGATATGATTTTAAACTTTTTTGAAATTGTTAATAATTAAAATTTTCATTGATTCAATTTGCTCCGCGTATCTATGAAAAACACTTCTGTCGTTCGAATCTAACATAAACGTAAGGTAGAGCAACTTTCGTTCTTTGCCAATGAAAACCGAAGCCGAACTTGTGATCTGGAACAAAAAATGATTTTTACTTTTGATTGAACAATTTCAATTACATGGCGATACACATTTTTATAGAATAACAGATTACCTAGTTAAGCGACCCGTAGATAAATAATCAAAACCCTAATATATTAACTGGTAGACGTAAATGCAGTCAAGGATATATATCGCCGCGGCAACCATGACCTAACCTAACCCTCTTATAAAATAACGTAAGATGTAAGGAAAATTTTTATATTTTTAAATATCCGACTTGGTTTTAAAATACACTAATTGTTTTATATCGTTCGGCTTGTCCACTTCTAATCTCTGAACCATGTCAAATTATGTATCCTATATATGTACACCAACTGCACACATACATAAACAGCTGAAAATGTATTAGACGCACGTTTATAAAAATAAAATCCCAAAACATTACAATAAAACGATGTTAAATCATAAATTTTATGTTGAACCAATTTTTTTTTCTCGTCTTTGAGGTGTCTGCTATTTTATGACGATCTATTTTTCTTATCTTAAATTTATGGCACTTAAAGTCATATTGCATCTACTGTTATATAAAAGGGATATTTTCAAATAAAAAAGGGTTATAGTTCCTTTTTAAAATTTTGTTCCAATTTTTTTTTTGTGTTTGTTACATAATGGCCAAATGCAATATGCAAAATAGAAATTTTTCATAAGAATGGCCTAACAACAATGCAAAGATAAAACGGAACGATTTATGTGTTATGTTTTGATAATAGTCCAAAATATGCACAATTATTTTTATGTTTTCAGTACAAATTTGTAAATTCATGGTTCGCGCGTATTTCGTATATTCCGCACCAACGAAAACTTTTCAATTATATTATTGTGTGTAGACGTTTAAATCTAAAGTGTTTTAAAAGTAATAAAAAAGCAATTATATTCTAACGCATTAAACAGTGATCACATATGCGCGAATATATTGTGTAAAATACACAGAGCCCCACAATGTTTCGGTGGACATCACCATCCTCATCATTTTTATCAGTGGAAGTTTATATATTTTTAACAAATTTCCCAAATATTTTTATGTGTTTCAATATAAAATTTTATAATGTGATTTTAATTCTGAACAATCTGTTGAGATACATTTTGTTCGAACCATATTACAGCTCGTTATAAAATAAAATAATTTATAATCCTGGTGACAAGTAATAAATTATAAATGCATATTAAGTATATTGATTTACTGTAAGTTAATTATGTACGTTATAAAATAACCAATACATTTTTATTCGTTAATACGTATTCCAATAAAATCACTCAAAACAAAAATTTTACTCAAAATGTCTCATGCGATTATATTAAATTTATTTCATTGTACGACAAAATGAAACAACAACAAATCAAAATCACATAAGTAAACGGTGATAGAAAGAGGCGGGAACAAAATCATGTATCGAGAAAAGAAAACAAATGTTGTTACACGTACACCTGACTTTATTATGGATAGTTCAATAGTGAAAATAATGTGTGCGAAAGAGATGACTAAACGAATGCATATATATTTTTTAATATGGCGTTGAATGGTAAATTCACAATGGTGTATTTTTATTTTATTCGATATTATGAATTTTTGTACTGTGTGTTTTGTGTAATGTAATTTTTGGTATATAAGGATAAGGAACATAATTTAATTGGGATGATTTTACATCTGCGCTACAGAATTATTAATTTTGTGTACGTTAATTTGAGCCGAAATCCTTGTGTGCTGAAAATAATTTTCTTTTGTTTGTTTGAAGGTAAACTCTTTCGATATTATTATCGGCAATGTTAAACCGTCGGTAGTTTTTATTAAAATGGAAAAAAATCTTTTTATAAATTAATATCAATATAATTCTGAACACGAATCTGTATTTTCTTATGATAATCTTTATATTATGCGTTTAAGGAAGAAACATTTATTTTGTTGTTGTCATCGATTCAAGTTTAAAAAAAAATTTGTTTCGACGACGTTTTATTATTTAAAAATTTACATAAACGTATTGAATGGATATAAAATATGTCAAACAAACTATTTTTGTCTTTAATGTAATTTATTTGTATTATTAAAGTACATTATGTACATACTTAATGTACTTTTACTTTTAAGAACCAATTATAAAAGTATACAAGGAAGGCTTAATGCATCATCACATAGTTCTTGGAGTAATTTGAATAGGAAATTCTACGAAAAAATATTTGTTAAAATTTGTAACCCAGCCTGTTTGTATTTTAGGTTTAATTTCCTTTCAATTTGAACTTCGGACTAAAAGTAAGATCATTTTCAATTTCTGGAATCTGGAGTGTTCTAGTATTATAAAAGGCCTTATATTATTTATAACTAGAATCTGAAAATTCAGAAGAGAAAACTCGATTCGGATCTTAGCGCTTCTTATCATGGACACCACCGTGTTTTTTTATCTCGATCATTATTTTACCGAAAAATTCAACAAGATTAGTAGATGTAGATCGAAGAGGCATACCATGCTGGTTCGCCGATGTATGACGTAGTATTATAGATTTAAGGTCATTGCGTAAAACAAATTCAAAAAATTAAGGAACTTAAGTTGGCATCCCTCTGTATAGCATGTGGTGTCTGCATCTCTTTTACCCGATTTAAAAACTGGTGTTAATTTTAATATTTTACATTTTATTATAAAACACTTTAGTGTTTAAGGAGTGAGTGAAAATGTGGATAAGGTATTCTTAAAACCTTGCTAGGTTGCATCAAATACAAATTTGTCTACATTCAAGAGCTATCAAAACAAAACTATACTCAAAAATCTGTTGACTAGACATTGTAACAAGTGTCGTCCGATATATGGCGTTAAACGATGTTAAGTGGTGTTATCAGTCAATAATCACGGGTAGTTATCATACAGCCTTCATAGGTAAAGCTCGATCTGAAATAATATTATTAGCATAATTAAGTTTCAGGGTAAATTAAACAGTGGCAGTTAAATTCCAGGTTTATTAACAGTTTACAATTTTTATCAAATTTCGTTCCTTTAAAATTTCTTTCTAAACTATAACCTTGACCTGACCTGTACGGTCACCAGGAATATTATAATTTTTTTATGGAGTAATAAGTAGATCACTATATCAAACTCTTGGAGATATCTGAGTAGAGCCCCATACCAAATATTTTGCATTGTATTAACATAAGATCTCTGTAATCTGGGCTTTTTTCTTGGACAATTTTTTTACTGATCTGAAAAATTTTATTTGATCAAATGATTAATAAATCACGGTCGTAAATAAACCTAACTTAACACTGGGATTTGTTATAAGCAGCAGTCGAGGGAGTTGAGTTTTTGAGATATGTTACCTACCTCCTAAAAATATTTTTTAAATTATACTTAATTAAAATTTGTATACTCGAATCGTTTCACTGATTTAATTTCATCATCACTTATTTTTTCGTGGTTCTGGATGCTATTTGCTGTTTTCGGCTGACACTGGCCATGATTCCGGCTGGTAATATCTTGATTTACGCAATGTATCTTTCTTGCTTGCATTGTGTGGTTCCGGCTGAGGTTTAAGATATAGTGCAAATGACCTAAAATGGATTGTATTGATTTTGTATGGTACTGACTGATGTTAGCTTGTTTCGATTGACATTGCAGTGACTCTGGCTGGTGTTTTACCGTTCCGACTGAAAGCTTAAAATGTCGTACAGCAATGTAAAATATTTGTGCAAATGCCAAACGGTTCGAGCTGTGATGTACAATGACCATGATCCGAACGTGCTCACAGTGTAACATTCTAATTTGTCCGTAGGTAGAAGCTTATGTTTTGTCCAAAAATTTTAAAATCTGCACACAAGTTATTAACAAAAAGTCATCAAACTACTTAGCTAAGTCATAGATCAAGAAATACGTTTCGCCGTTCCACTTAACGGTATTTCACTTTAATATGCCTTCCAATATCTGACTTACCAAACTTTTATAATATAAATCGAGATCAGACTAAAGTGCAAAGCTTCAGTAAGCTTTATATTGATCTTAAATATCGATTTATTTATTCTTCGATTATGAGGAGTCGATTATGTAAGCATTATGAATTCAAGTTACGAGTAAAAAGACAAACTATTGTTTTGATAAAATGTCTATGAAAACTACTAGTAGAACAACAACATATATCCGCAGTTTCGACAACTAAGAATGGCTTAAGTAAAAAAAGGCTTTTGACGTCATTTCATGTACCTCACATTTCCAATTTTAGTGACAGGCATAAAGATTGAATTCGAAGCAAAAATTTTAAAAGCGCTCGTCAGGAGCCTGTTATCTAATGATGGATTATTATGGTACTAATCTGAAAATGATTTTTAACATCATCATTCATAAAGCAGTCGCCAAACAACATTTTTGCTTGGTGGTAGTAGCCATATAGAGACTCTTTACTAAATTAATATTTTAGTACATCGCCCCCAAATTTATGTTATAATGTGATCGAATTTACGATTTAAAATTTATTACCGTCAGAATCAATATTAAACCATGAGAAGCGGCCCAAACATACAGTTTTAAATAATTCCTTCAGCACAATAGTTTCTTGATTTATTATGCAATTGATTATTTTATTGGTATGATAATAAAAAATGTATTTATTACTCTTGAATTGTAATTGTTATAACATTAAAATTATGATTGAAAAAGGTTTTTGATCATGTTGTACACTAATGAGGAAGCATTCGAGATGATGATAATCTATTAGTGGCGAATATATTATATACGCTGAAGCGATAATCAGACCGTTGAAACTTTGTAAGTTGTGTATTTAAACGTGCAGCTGCAGTATTACAGAACCCAAACACTTGAAACGTATTTTAGAGTAAGAATCTAATTTTATCATACGGCGAGACATCAACGTGAAGGAAATCCATATTTCTATCGTCGGGTCCTTGGGTCAGACGAGGCAATGTTTAGGAGTGAAGGTAATGTGAATAGGCGTAATCTAAATCATTTGAGTGACGTGAATCAGATGACCATTAAGTGAATTTTTTATTAGAATATTCTTCTAATTTATTGAAAGACATTCCATTACGAGAAAGACAAGAAATGTGGATTTAGTTGTATGGTACACCTCCACTTTTTAGCACAGCTTCCCGATAAGAACTATGAATGTTGTATGGATTTTTATTTATGAAGTAAAATTAAAGACATAACGTATTTTAATCGGCCTATCACTGCTGAAAATATGATACAAAGTATTAAAGATATTTTTAGAAATCATATATCAGAAGCTGAATTAGGTTCATCTAAATTTTAGGACGAGCAGAAAAATGTTTGTAATCAAATGGCGGACATTTGTTAAATTAATAAACATTTTTATGAAACACGTTTTGTTCCTAATTCCTTAAATTTTTATTTAATACTGTAGAATTCGCGAAAATTCGTTTGCTTTAGTGATGCTTATATTTCTGAAATCGTACACTTTATAAAAAATTTGTGTGATTACTTTTAATTGCTTAATAAAAAGCTCAAAATTGGAACCTATACTCAACAGTATAAGTTCTAATTTAAAAAAAACCAGCTTTAGTCTGTATGTCCTAAACTATATGTCCCCATAACCGTTAATAAATTGGATTATAAGAAATTTTCTCCTACTTAACACCGTTCTCGAGATAAAAGCCTAGCATTTTTTAAAAACTCACCCTGTATTCCTAGGATCGCCTTTATGGATGGCCTGTACGTCTTTTATCATATCATATCGTGTCATAAGATTAAGGCATTCTAACCAAAAACCTCCTTCCAACCAAAAAACCAAAATTCCGCATATCACTACAAGATATCGTATCAATGAGGGTGCAAACGTATACAGCGACCACCAACTGGTATTAGCAAAATTTTAAATCTAACCAGCCGCTGCGAAACACTCATAAATAGGAAGAAATTTAACAAAAACAGATTGAAAGACTGAAATACCGAAACAAAAAACATCTTCTGAGAAACGCTCCAACTCAACCTCCATAGAAATAAAGCTACTTCCATAGAAATAAACCAAATAGAAGAAGCCTACGGAGAGAGTGCTACGGAAGTACTCGGCTACCAAGAATAAAATCGGAAACCTTGGATTAGTGATGATACATGGCAAAAGGTTGCAACAAAATACTGCAGAAGTGAAACGCAGATACGAAGAAACTGCACGTCAAGTAAAGAAGATGGCATGGAATGATCGAAGAAAATATGTAGAAAGCATCCTCAGGGAGAGGAGGAGGAGGCAGCAGCAATCCAAAATGTGCGAATTCTATACCAGTGTGCAAGGAAAGTCACCGGCAAAATTACAGACATATACGACATATATGGGATGATAGTGGTTAAGTATTAACAACGGATGAGGTCACCAATTGATACCAATAATGAAACTAGCAACACCCATCCACCAACGGAGTGGGAAGTTAAAAGTGCAATTGAAAAGCTGAAGAACAATAAGGCTGCTGCGGAACAGACACTATAACCGACGAAATATTCAAAGAAGATTCATCTTCAGGCTGCATGTAGAAACAGGCTTGAAAATTACAATCCTTATGAAAGATGACCTAAGAGAATGCAAAAATTGACATGTAGGTTGAGGTATGTACACAACAATAAAGATTCTCGCAATGATCATCCTTGACAGAATCTCACCTACGATCAATGCAAAATTAAGAAACGAACAAGCTGGCTTTGAACCAGTAAGAAGTTGCACTGATCACACCAACTCAGTCCGTATCATCAATGAACAATCCAATGAATGGAATTCAGACTCTACCTGTTCTTCGTCGATTTCGAACGCGCATTTGATACGATAAATAGGAACGCAATATCGCAGACACTTTGTGAAATGGGCATCCCAAATAAATTGATTGAACTCATACAAAAAATGTATCGGGATGCTGGAAATCGAGTTCAATATAAAGGCAAACAAATCGAAAAATACTACAACACTCGAGGAGTTAAGCAAGGTTTCGTACTCTCACCAATGCTGTTCCCGCTTATTGGATAAGCTAATGCGGATATTGTATGCCAAATATAACCACACCGATGTACATCAACAATGTCATATTGAAGATGTAAATGAATTTGTATACATTGCTTGCACAATAACGAAAAGAGGTGGGACAGGGGAAGACATAAACAAACGCATTCAACATGTTACATAAAGTCTGGAATTCTTCTGTACTGTCACGCAAGACCAAGATACGAATGTTCAACTCGTGTGTGAAATCGGCACTACTGTATGGGTGTGAGGCATGCGGAAACACACAGAAAAAGTCAGAAATATGTTACAGGTCTTCGCAAACAAGTGGCTTCGACAATTTCTGAAACGCGTCTGGCCTAACACCATAAATAACATTGAACTGCATATAGAAGAACAAATCAGTCAAATAGAGACCGAAATAAAGAGACGAAAGTAAATAACAAGGCAAATAATTGGAAGACCAGCGATGACATGGAAGAGAACAATGCTAGATGAAGCGAAACAACTTGGTAAATCATTGGAAGATATAAAAGCCATAGCTCCCAACAGAGTAAGATGGTCCCGCCTAGTAGACACCCTATGCTCCTAAATTGGAGATACAGGAAAAAAAATCCACATTTTAAAAATAACATACTACTTTTTAGAAAAAACCTACAAAATTGTTGTCACCCATGACAGCAGAATAGGGCCTTCGTCATTAGGGTGCAAAGTTATGGTTATAAATCATAGTGTACCTAAATAAATAAAGCAAACTAACACGTAAAGTATTTATTGTCTTATGGAATACAATTTTACAAGTGCAAGATAAAATTGAATCGGCTTGTAATAATTATTTTATACGAAAAATTATTAAACATCGTAAGTGTTGTGCGTCTAAGCGTAATTCCGAAATAACGTAGACAATTAATTTGTGGTATAAAATGTCGAAAATGCGTAGAGTATGTATAATATTTGTGGACAATGTAGATTATTCCTTTTTTTTGTTATTTTAACTTCGGTCTGTCAAGGTCAAGTTATTTTAATTCTGATGAAAATGATAAAAACTGATCCTGGTCCAAAACCAATTTTCTCGACATTCGAAGATCCCTGATCAAAAAATTCCAGAAAAAGTCTGTCCTTTATCTGGATGGATGGATGAACGGCGAAGAACGGCCTATGTGATTCGAATTATTTTTTCGCCAATCTTCTTTTATTTTTAATTCGGTGCATTGAAAAGTTTTCGGATCTCTACCTCAAGGAGGTCGGGTATGTACTCGTACCATAGGCAGTCTCCCAATACCACGACATTGAATTACATTTCTCCTATATATACTCGTGTAATATATCGTTTGAAAAATCTTGGATCAGACAATAATTTCGATTAAACTTAGGTCATAAATAAACCGTTTTGGCGCTGGTAGCAAACTTTTTGATTATTATAAAATACATACTTGCTGTATATCGTTGAAAAGGCCTTGAATTGTCTTGAAAATTCCTTAAATTTTACAGACAATTTTAGTACTAAAAACTACCGTTGTGGCGCTGGACAATTTTATTCACGAAACGTAATTCATATTTTCTCCTCTAGTGCATGTTTATTTCAGTTTTTCTATCTCTGTTTCGTCATTCTATTACAATTAATTCCCATCAAGCTAAAAAATGAGATCAGTATTCAATAAAACGTCAAGGCACAATTATGTGTTTTTAGTAGTGGAAATCCTTTATTTTTTAATAATGTTTTTTATACATTTAAATTAAATTAAACACTGATCCGAAAACAGTGGCTGCAACTGTTATTGCAGGTGTATCAAACGAAGGAACTGTAACAGTTTTAGAAAATATTGATTTCGAAATTATAGATGAGACGCAAAATGCTCCAGATTATCTAACAAAAATAACTGATCGAACTCGAATAAAATGGAAAAAAACGAATTTGTTGAGACCGAAATCAAATACCAAACACCTGAGAAACGGAACCTGTTGAAGAAACTCCAGGTCAGTATTTCATGGAATATTTTACTGAGGAATTATTCGAAACTATGGCAAACTTTACAAATGTAGATGCGCTCCAAAATGCCCAGACTTTTAAATTGACGAATTTACATTAAATTCATTCATCATTTATGTTACCCGCAGTATGAACATTCCAAAAAAATAATAAAGACGTTTTTTATAAGGTCCGCCCATACTTAATTCTGTTAGACAAAGATGTTTAGAGATTCCCTTGAAGAATAACCTTTGCATCGACGAACAAATGATTTCATTTAAAGGGACATTATCCGAGAAACAATATATGGAAAGTAAACCATCACCTTGGGGCGTGAAATTGTTTGTTAAATGCGGAAAATCAGGGTAACCGTTTGATTTTATTATTTATCAAGGCTCAAGAACTGATATTTGGGTTTGTTTTAGCAAATTCAAAGAATTGAAGTGCCGAGACACAAACTGTATTTCGATAATTTTACTACGACTTATTGGAAATATCTAAAAGTAGAGGGATTAATGCAAGTGGTACCGCTCGAATTAACCGACTTCACAAGCCATATTTTTCGAAACACCGCCAATTTAATAAAATGACTGCGGCTATTTAGAGCAATGTGTCAGCAAGGATGACAACATTATTGTGGTCAAATGGCTTGATAATAATCCTATTAATCTAGCATCCAATTTTATGGGAAAGGGTGATATAAACACAATAAAAAATGGAGCACATCCCTAAAGCCATCCCTATAACCGGAAATTGTAAATTTATATAACAGCGGTATGGGAGGAGTTGATCTTTTAGATCAACAAATCCTTTATTATAGGACGTTTATCAGATCCAAAAAATGGTCATTGCGCGTAATGACGCATTTTTAGATTTTGCGATCAGCTCATGTTGGATTGAGTATAAACTACATATGCAAAAACAAAACACACCAGCAAAAGACATACGAGATTTTTTGGAATTCCGGTTCAAATGTCACTCTATCTCATGAATTTTTTCACCAATTCGCTAAAACGAGGGCGTCCTCCAGCGGATATTATCAATACCGGATTTCCTTTTCGTTCAAGAAGAATACAGAGCGAAATTCGTCCAATCTCGGATATTAGGTTTGATTGTATAGATAATTTTCCTGAATTTAGTGGAAACAAAAAGGCAACTAGATGGAAGTTGGAAAGCTTTGCGTTTCGCACGCACGTTTACTGTGGAAGATGTCATATACTCGTACATCTTTGTCTACTAAAAGAAAGGAATTGCTTTTTAAAATTCCATAAAAAATGAACGTGATTTTAAAAACTGCGAGACTGAAATATTTAAATTTTTATTTATTTGATGTTACTTTATTTATATTATTTTTTTATATTTTTTATATTATTAGTTACTTTTGCTAGGAGCAATTTACGAGTATATGTAGTACATTTGGTAAAACCTACCCTGACTTATTTTTTAAATTTTTCTTCTTATTTTTACTTAAAATGGTACCCAAGCAAACCAAAACATGTCACAAGAAAAATCTATTTGGCCCAGTTTTAAATCAGGTGTGAAAGGGTTAATACAGATACAACACATTTTTCGATGTAACCCACTTCGAGTAGCTAGTCAAGAAACCCGGAAAATTGGAACATACACAAAATATTTAGTCGAAATCGAGTTCATCAAAATATATTCTAACGAGACCAAATAAAAGGTGGTTACGTATCGGATCCATCGATAATCATAACGTCGTATGAGGCTAAATTTGCAGCAATTCTCTATTCAACGTCTCTATGCACATCTTTGAAAATGATACGGTATCAACCTTGATTACCCAAGTTTAACATCCATTTCTTAAGCAAAAGGGTGGCTTACACATATGGCGGCCACACGAATTGGTTGTGTGTACAATCAAATATTTTGCACACTTGTAAATCACAAGCTTCATAAATATATTTGAGTGTTTTTACCGAAATTAAATTTTTACTGTGTGATCGCCGTTATTATCCATTCATGAGTTTGTGCTTTAACATTTTATTGACCATGGCTCAAAGCAGTTGATTTTGGCAGCTCTGTATTTTGTTTAAAAATTTAACGTGTACATGGTCCAATATTTTAACATATAGCTTTTTATGTTTTGGAATATTTCTAAAATTGTATACTTAGCCAGCTAAATTCTATCTCTGGGAATTTCTAGCAGAAACAATAATTTTCTAGATTGTCTACATTCTTTACATTGTCGACGTCAGTTTTATAGTTATCTACATACAGTCTCTACACATCGTGTATTTATATTGTTATTGAACTTATAATATCTGTGGAGTTCATTGATTTTAGTACAGAAGTACAAGCAAGAATAAACATCTTATGATAATAATATCAAATGACATACGTTTTAATACGTAAATAAATGCATTTTTTTTCTACATTTCCATATTTACAAAAAAACAAGAAAATTTTGTATTCTCTACAAGTAGAAAATATATAAATATTTACATTTCATGATTATTATTATGATTATTGGTTGTTCTTCTTGTTTTAAAATATTATAATTTTTTTCTGGTTGTATTTAGGAATACATAATGATTATACAGTCGAAATATACAAATTTGTAATGTACATGTGTTTACGAGTACATAAAGCAATGATTAACTCAAACACTGTATATATAGTTTGTATGTACGTAGGTACGTAATTCGGAAAATCATTCACACATACGAAAAAATAAAATAAAATAAATGTTTATTATTATTAACTTGTATAACTAATATTTATTTCTAAATTTAATTTAAAACTGTTGAATTATTTATAAAATAACAAATAATTATATTTGAAGAAATGTAGAAGCCGGAAAAGGATAAACAATGTCGTTTTTATGTGCAAGTGTTCGTGTATTTTACGCCCCTGATTAGCTTAGACGATTTTATTTTATTTAATGATTTAACTGGTAGTAGGTAATTATTTATTAATTTTAATGACTTTTAAATTTGCATAAATTGATAACTTGATTATTAAAAAATAAAATAAAATAAAATATTTAATTCGCCGCGCTGCTTAATTCGTATATACCTATATAAGTATTATATCTTAGTTTTGCTGAAGATGTTATTAAGTTTGCAATCATCATTATTAAATTTTTATGAATCAATAAAAACCATCAAATTAATTATATAATTTGTATTCATAAAATTTTTGTAATCCAAAAAATATAAATAAAAAAAAATCTAATCACTTAATATTATGGAAGTAAATATTTTTATGTACATTTATGCATCACTAATTAAGCGTGCGCTAATCAATCGCGCGTATAATATCAAAATGAAATTCCCACCCACTCGACTTAATTTTATGAAATTTACATTGTCTTGTGTAGTTACGCCGGTTTGCTAAAACAGTTCATTGGCTTCGTGTATACCTTTAATTTTATTCAAATACGTTATTCGATTACATACGCATAGGAGTGAAGATAATTTTAATGGAATTCGTTAATTAATTTCCTAATTAAAGTTACTTATAACTAATTTGAAATCAGTTATTTCCAAAAAAACGCTAATTGTTTAGATAATGATACGGTTAACTAATTTTACAGTAAACAACCAAAAAATTAGTTCTTGTATAATTGATACTATCAAATTTCAGGTTTAAGGATAGGTGAGGCACTCGTACTCACCTTCGTACTTTTCAAATTTCGAACTTCCCTAAGGTGTTAAAATGTGTAAATTTTTACCACATGGAATGTTGACAATGTTGAAATTTAGTAAACTATCTAGATATCTGTTATGATATCAGTTATAACTCGTAAAAAATTGGGATAAACTGTGGAAGAAACTTTAGGAGTTTCATTCAATTTATACTAATTACTGTTTTTAAAATGTTGTAAATTGAATGTTGTTTTTAAAATAATTATAACTAACTTAAAACAATAGTAAATATTCAAGTTAAAAAATAAAAAATAGAAAAATTAAAATTCAAAAATTATAAATTTTAATACTCCAAGGTAAATTTGATTGTCCTTAAACCCTCAATTTGATCAAAATAAACAAGTTTTCCTATTAGGTGAGGCATAGTAGCACCTCAGAATATACGTCACTTAGCATGCTAGTTTAAAGGAGTTTCTTCGAAAAATTTAGAAAATTGCACGTTAAAATTAAAGCACTCCAATGTAAATTTGGCTGCCCTAAACACCCTAATACCCAAATTTGTTCAAAATAATCTTGATTTCCTATTAGATAAAACCTTGAAGCAGAATGCTACTGCTTTATAAGAGTTTCTGGTAGAATTTCATTAAATATACGTTCGATTTATGCTACTCCAAATTATAAATTTGGCTGTCCCTAATACCCTAAGCCCTCAATTTGATCAAAATAAATGAGTTTTTTTATTAGAATGGGCCTATTAACACCTCAAAATACATACGTCCCACAGCATGTTGGTTAATAGGAGTTTCTCGGAAAAATCAGAAAATTGTACGTTGGAATTATGACAAACATGGCTGCCCTAAATACTCTTATCCCCCAATTTGGTCAAAATAAACGAGTTTTTATATTAGATGGGGCCTAATAAAATCTCAAAATATACGTCACTATGCATGCTGGTTTATAGGAGTTTCTCTGAAAAAATCATTTATAGAGATTTAACACAGGTTTTATTTAACAAAATTTTTTTACAAAAATCAAATTCACAATAATTTTGACAGTCAAATTTTGCGAGTTTTTTCAATTTAAAACAAATGACACTTTTGTTGAGTTCTGAAATAATTTTTATTGAATTCATGTATCGAAAAATTATTATAAATCAGGTATCAGAAACATTTAGTTAAATTGAAACTTCTTGCTGGTTGTAATGTCCCTCGTTGCCTTCTGTCGATTCATCTGCGCCTCCAGAAAGTACTTCATCATAAAATTCCTGAGCACATTCTGGTACTACGAAAAATTTCATAAGCTTCTTTACATCGATCATCTTTTTTTAAAACTTTGATTTTCTTTGTTCATCAAATTCTGGGGAACTGTTGGTAATATTGCATATATTTCTTTTAAATGGCTCTACTTCAACGATGTACTAGGCATAAAACTGTGTTCTCTTATCGGAAAATAGTGCTTAATGCTTTTAAAAACGTTGCTCTGTTCCAAGAAGTAAATTGAGTGCTGTTATTAAGATGCTATTTTTATGTTGGGAAGCACAGTAGTCTTAAAAAAGTCTTAAATTTGTTGGCATATCATCTAATTGAAACTCGCTGATGTTGTTTTCCAATTTGCTCAAAAAATCAAACATAATAGATGCCACCTCGCTAACTCTTCGGGGTCCATCCTTCTTAAGCCATGTATAAATGTTTTATCAGTTGTGCTTTGTTGTTTTTTTTGAATCCCATGTTGTAAAGCCAAATCTTTGAAAAATAAGAACCAGTAAACTTAGATGCTAGCTTCAATATATAATAACAACATAATGACATCTCTACCTGCCGAGAATAGAATACTTCGTTAACAGAAAGTTTTGGTAGCGGCTGTGTTTGCTGCATGTCAAACGCAACGGCCTTTGACTTTTACGTCGAACAGACGTGTTTGTAATTTTCTTGTTTTTTCCGAAAAATATTTTTCAAATTATTTTTAAATAATTATGTTTTGGGACAATAAATGGACATGGAAAAGCTTTAATTTTGGCGCAAGCTGGAGTAATAATTTAGCAATGAATAATGATTAAGAATTACCAAGAAGCATCCCTGTTTTACGAAAGAACATAAATTTCAAAAGTCATCATTTTTACAAAGAAGACTACAAGTATTTGGAGAAATTTGAACTATGCGTCAAATTACAAATGAGCGCTCGTGCTCCAATGCGATGCGTAGTTCACAAAATTTTTCAATTTTTATGTAATTGAACTACGTCAGTAATAAATAAATAAATAAACAATATCCACTATGGCATTGAGTGGTTTGTTCTGTATTGAATGAAAACTTTTAGCACGGAGTAGGTGACGTTTTTTTTGTTCGCTACTCTTGAAGTTCTGTTAGATTATTTTTCAAACTCAATAATTTTACATCGAAAAGTTTGCATGTGGAACAGGTTTCGCTATGAGGATTTCTGAATCCCAGGTGGAACACAGAATAAAATATCTTTTTATATTTTGAAAGCGAATATACCGGCTTTTTTGTTTCTGTTTGTGATTCATGGAACAAATGGAACATTTTTTTAAATTAAGCTCCAGTGGAAGATAACTTCCTTTTATCTTCGAGAATAGTGGTTTTCACGGCAGTAAAAAGAAGCTATATGACGACATGCTGCATTTGCCACTTCTTTGCCTACTTCAGTTAATCGGCTCCTACCTCATCTCTCCTTCGGGGCATCCATAGCATGTACTTGGTACTTTAAACAGCTGTTTTTAAGTTTCTTTATTTATGAAAATATATAGTAAGTTACCTTGCTAACAGGGCTAGCCTACTTGTTGTAGCTCTAGTGACATTCTTAAAAAACTGACAAACGTGCCCTAAAGTATTATCTCTCTTCCGTATGTAACAACCTAATGTGACAACCTAATAGCAGATGAGCTGCAGTGAGACAATTTGTTAAATATACCAAATCCAAAGTAACTGTATGCATATTGTATTCGAATTATCTTGTAAAATAATATTTCTCTCTTTTCACACACAAAATGAATAACTTCGTGCTAGTGAAACAAAAGAGACAGATATAGGGGTTTCCAATAGGAATGATCTGATTGTTAAGTGACGTTTCGGCCATTTGTAATATGTCATGCTCTGCCATTTTTTCTTTCATTGTATTTAGTAATGTTTACAATTTCATCATGGTGAGATATATGCAAGAACAACGTTTACAAATTACAACTTGAAAACGATAACGATTTTTTTAAGAAAATCATCTTCTCCGATGAGGCTCACTTTCATCTGAGTGGTGCGGTAAATAAACAAAACTGTCGATTCTGGTGCGAAGAAAATCCACAAATTATTCATGCAAAACCATTACATTCACCTAAATTGACAGTTTGGTGCGGGTTTTGGTCTGGTGGAATCATCGGTCCGTATTTTTTTCGAAATGAAGCTGGTAATACCGTTACTGTCAATGGAGATCGGTATAGATCGATGATAACCAACTTTTTATGACCGAAATTGGAGAAGTTGATCTTGACAACATTTAGTTCCAACAAGACGAAAAATTCAAAAAAAAATTCAATTGTTGTACTTGCTGTGTGAAGTACAGCAGCGAGAAAAGCTTGGATCATATCACTCTTATTGGAAAACCCTATATATTTAGCTATTATGTATTTAATTGTTTTTCAAATATATAGTAACGGTTTTGAATCAGACATGTTCTAACTCGCATCATAGCTGTTCACCTATTAAGTAAATATGTAAATAGAAAGAGACTGTGTCTTCCATTTGTTCCATTTTGATAAAACTCTGCGGATTTTGTTGAGTTTTAGAAAAACTTGAATATTTTAAATAATTCGTGTGTGGTACTTATTATGTTTAGAACAAATTTTGTTAGTTTAATAAATGAGAAATATGATTACAAAAATTTGGACACCCATATCTCGTTTTCCTAGTTTTGACGTTTGTTGGGTTTTGGAAAAACGGTTCTCAATTGTGAAATGGTGTTTTGGAGCTTTTCATTATATTTTTATAGTTTTAGCGCGATCTCGTTGACTTGAAGGACGATTTATAAGCATATACATTGTGGTGTAAGCATCTTCTCTTCCAGTTGTTATGCGTATCGTTAACGTATCCGAATATTTTGCATTGTTCCGTAAATGTTATGTTTGCTACCACTTGATACCAAATAGTCTATTTATGGCACTTGTACTTTTTCGAAAGTTCTTCGACTGGAATTCCCAAATTATATTCAGCCACAATTGCAGATCAGGTTTTAATACTCGGTTTGCATGATTTTGGCTTATTGTGACGATTTATAATATTAACAATACAATAAAACTTGTAAATTTAAATTAAGACGAAGTTTATTCTTGAAAAACAAATATAGAAACAGTTATTTCAACGCACCATTTGTTGATTATTTTTTGAATGTTGCTAACACAAATACTTTTGCAACGGAGTAAATTGATTTTTTGGTTGTAAATCTTGTGATTTTTTTATAAATTGTGTACCAAGTCAAACGTTATTTAATAATTAATACCAATGCAAAAAGAAAAGTGAAAAACAAAACATTTAAAACTTGATTTTATAACCAGTAAAATTAAGTAACATAAATTTATCATGTGCACAAATATTAATGCAACGCATAGTATATTGCAATAAGCAAATGTTTTGTTGGTTTACTGTGTGAATCGCATTTAAAAACAAAAATTTCATAGGAAAGAGTTAGAAAATAAATTGTCTGTGATTAGAAATGATCGACTTGCCGGTTTTTCCTCTTACCATTCATTGACAATTTAATTAGCAGAAGGATCACACAGCCAAATGCAATATGCAAACGTACGATATTTTGGTTCAGAAGGCTGGCATAACAAACAAATAGATTATTTTGGTGGGGAGAATAGGCACTCTAACTTATTTGTGCAAGAAGGTTCTGTATACGAATATTAGAAAACCCACGGTTGATTCAATCTAAATATTAATTTTCTAACAAACCATAAGACCTAACCTTTGCTTACAATTAAGATTTTTGACGATAAACTTACCAAAAAGGAATATTTACCATATTCTAAAGTTGAACTAAAATCCCCTTAAAAATCGAATCCTTTCTTCTAAACTTTGATTTAATCGAAAGTATTTTGACATCATACATGCGAGTAAAATATTTCTCAAAACTGAAGTTTGACAGTTTTATATGCGTTGCTTGTAATTTCTAAGATTTATTAGACACGAATGGGATAAAAAAATTTTGTTTAAATTTTCTCTCGTCGTTTATATACAATCGTACATCTTAAGATTGACATGTAAAAAAATGTATAGTGTTTTGAATATGTGTACACAATAAGATTTTTTTTTGAGGAGGGAAAGTTTCAGAAGACATGAATTAGAAATTTTAGTGAAAGATGAAAAGAAAATGAAACAGATCCCATGTTCGATTGATGCATGTATATATGGTATATATATTTAGTACATGTTCGAGTATAAACATAATATTTATTTATGTTATTCGATGTCGCAAAGATATGAAAATTAATGGAGTGTGTATGTAACTATTTTTTTCTTATATTATTTCTCCATCTTAACACGATACATATTCATGTCATATAGTATAAGTGTATTTTCTAAAGAAGCGAATAGTTGGAAAGAATATTTCACATAGAAGGCTGGTATGACATAAATATATTTAATAGCTCTCAAGTGAAAAATGATTATATGTTACTGTCAGCCACCACTGTACGATATCGATATCATTGAAAATGTACTTGAATAAACATTAAAATTATGATATTTGTTGTTGTCGGGATTTATACATGTTTAAGAGGGATTGCCAGTTCATGTTCTGTTTTGTGTTAAATGGAAAATTAATATTTATTTTTATTCATTATAGACGAAATAACACGAAAATTGTAGAATGCATAATAGACTAATGGATTTCAACATGTAACTTTATTCGAAGGGTGAAATTAATTTCTAACTCACTATCTTCGGTAAATGATAATTATTGTATATTGGGATGAAACTTTCTATATGTAAGTGGTTTATTTGTATAATGTGTACGTTTGTGACTCATCTGTTGTAATTAATTATCGTCTCTTCAATTTTATGATAACCGGAAAAGGGTGAAATTTATTAAATAGATATTTTCCAGTAGACTAATCTTCGCCCATTTTGAAATAAATGGTATTTCGAAAAATTATAACATGCTCTAACAAAATATTGAATATAGATTTATTATGATGCACCGGATTCATGCATTTAGTAAAAAATTTAAAAATTTTCATTTTTTTATCTTTTCAGAGGCAAGTAATGATAATTACTTGGGCCGCTATAAATTTGGGAGCGCATTAATTATTCCGCAGGTAAGATAAATTTTAATTAATTTGCTTAAACCAAAATATTGCAATTAATTTACGTATATGAATATAAAGCGAAACAGAATTGTCGATTTAAAAGCGTATATATATATATGATACAGGATGTCGTCTCTTGGAGCCATTCAACGTATGTTTTTTTCTTGTTTTTGTCTGACAAAATATTCAATTAAGCAAATTGGATCTAATTTTGTTAAAAATATTTAAAAAAAATATGTGTCTGATATTTTTTGTATAGATATGTAGGCGAAAAAAATGGGCAACGGAAATAAAGGTTGGTGGATGAAATTCGCGTGTGACATTGAAAATTAATTTATTAGTTTTTAATTTTTGTGAGGATTGTCGTTTGATTAAAAGGCTTTAATGCCTACGCAAATTTTCTACTAAGAAAATGTTTTTTCGTTATCTCTGTTGTTAAAAATGCTTTGAAGATAAGTTTTAATTTAAATTTCATCGTCTGGGTTAGTAAAAGGTTGCATCAATGTGGTTAAACAATACAATATTCAATTACGAGACATTAAACTGGTGTTCCTTGTGTATTACGTATAGAACTGAAGGTACTGTTCGCCTTCTACTCCAAATTGGGTAACAACATCTACTGAATTTGTTTTTGTACTAAGCCAGGAGGGTTAATTTGATCTTAAAAAAATTTAGTACGCAACTTCAATTAAAAATAATTTTTGAGCATCCTTTGGCTCATGGTACATGTAACATATAATTTTGTGATAATGTAGGTATACGACTCTGTTTAAATGACTCTATTCAAATGATAAATTAGTATACAAATATTAAGAATCCCTATAGTTTTGCATTTTATTAAAAAAAAACATCGTGCACAGACTGCACAATTTAAGTGACTGACATGTTCCTGTTTCTTCTTATTTGAAAAATAAACGATCTATCTATAATTGAATTGCAATTGCACATTGTGTTTTAAATATAATATACCTGAATCACGCACCAGCAAATTATATGTCATTCTTCACGTTTGAAGCGGAATTTCTCAATGCATGTCGCATGTATTTGAACTTGACAAAGTTCTTCAGAATGATATTTAAATTTAAAATCATAGTACCACAGGCCCAATTGTGCTATAGTACAGCGTAATAAAAATTGGTTCATATACAGAACTTCCACTAAAATAGAATTTGGCATCCTAATTCCATGATACGAGGACAACATTTCAATTTAATATTAAAAATTTAATGTTCCCCTATTTTTTTTGAAAAAGGATTTTTAATGTGGTCGATTTGAGTATTCCAACTCAATAACGTTGAAACAACGATTTTTTGGCGAATCATTGTTTAACCATTGATATTTATTTCCTTAATTGTTTTTTAAGTCGAGTCTCGATTATGTTTGCGTAATAATTAGTTTCGGAATTTTTGTAATATTTAATTAATGTAAAGCGTAGAGTATGGCAAAAATACTTGTAGTTCATTGTTAACCTAATGACCTATCATGAATTTTGTCGAGTTACTGTTTTTTAAATATAAGTTTTCCGGAATCCAAATGACCGGAAAAATTGTAATCGAAAAATTGAAAATGGTAGTTTCGTTCAGAAAAAACACATCAAAGAGAACCTTTAAGTATTTCATTGCAACCGAGACTGTACTATACACGAAATCCGTGCAATAACCTAAATGGGAGAAATCGGCTAGCAATTAGAATCAAAATGGGAATGCTTGTCAAGGTCAGTTGACATGGTTTTTTATGATGGCCTTGGTATTGATTGATTGATTGTACTGATCAAGTACTGAACAAGTGTCCCGGATAACGCCGGGCCTATTCCAACAGCCTGTTTACACATAACAATAAGTAGGATAGTAAAAGTTTTTTTTTTGGGGACAGACCGACCCGGTTTCAGACACCTAGAGGAAGGATATAGGCTTAACAGTTTTAATGAATAACGATGGTATTAGTCTTCAACAATTGATTCTGTAAATCAGCAACCTGAAAAAAAAAATTATTATTTCATGCGCATCTGAAAATTTCCTGAAATTTTATTCTAATTTATAATTTCCGGCTACCTAAACAAAATTGATTGGTTGAATCGGCCCGGTTACAGACACCTATATGAAATCGATACTTAGTAACACAATGACAACACAATCCTAATCTACACAATCAACAATTAATATTTCAAAGAAATATTATTTCACAAGCAGCTGTAAATTTCCTGAAATTTAATTCTAAATTAATATTTTACGACTTCCTAAATAATATAAACATTTATTAATTTAATCCTCCTGCAATTCCGCAACTTACTTATTTAAATTGTATTAAAAATCACTCTAAAATTCATTAGTATTTAACCCTTGACAACCCGTGGCAACCACGAAATATGTTTCAAAAAATTGAAAAAAATATGTGAAGCATCCCAAAGTGGTTTAATTTTGGATTCGGCTATAATGAATGGAACCAGCCCGTTTCCTAACCGATAACTTTGTCAGCTTGTGTTGGGGTTTTAACGTGTCTTTGTGATAAATTGTAAAACTTCGATCAATTTGAATGGAACTTGACCATATCAAAAAAAAAAATTGTCAAATCAGGTAATCAGAATTGGGTGGGTGGCAATTTAAAAATGTATTTTAGAGAAGTTTTGGAGTTCGGCCGTGCTAGACGATTTCTAAACTAATTATGTTCGAATCTGGTACGTTGAGCTGAATCAAGGTTCCAACATAAATTGCGGATGAAATTCTGGATCTTTCTACAAAATAAATTTGATAATAATCGGCCAAGAAATTGTCCTGTTCCTCCATTCACCATAGAGCTGAACCAAACTTGGACTTAACCCGCTAAGACATGACCCAGTCATATTGAGCTTCCGAAAAAATAAAATTTGTTAGAATTCCAATACAGCCCAATTCGTACCCAAAAACTAATTTATGCATCTTCCATAGCATACTGTCTAAAAACAGATTTCTGGAACAATTCCTCACATCTCAGTCAATCAAAAAAGATCAACGTTTACGTGAGGTGACGGCACGGACGGAGAATAGAACCACGCGGAAGGCTTCTTACATAATTGGTGCTTGAGCAAATCGTTGAATAGGATTTAGAACTCAAATCAATCGATATTCGTGTCTGACGTTTCCAGGCAATTACGACCCGGTTTCGAGAAATATTGTTGAGCCAGATAAATTTTTTCATAGAAAATAGTGCTAGCAGTAAGCAATCTAAAAAATAGTGAACATTGAAAGGCCGAGGCATATCACATCAAAGATTTACTCGTTAGAAAAGAAAAAGAAAAATTAAGAAAACAACAATTTAAAACTGTATTATGAAAATGTCACGTGAACAAGAAATGTTAGACATGGCTAGAGAAAAATTGCAAAAGGCAATCGTGATCCCCAGCAGCAATGAAGCAGTAATTTCAATTGAAAATATTGATGTGGTTTTTTCTTTTCAATTTGATCCTTAGGATCAGCGATGGGGCCTTATATTTACATTCCGAGCGTCCACAATAATTCAAATAAGAATACAATTACGATTACGGGATTGAACTTAGAAAATGTATCAAAGCAGAAGGAACTAGAAATGGAAAGTAATGACTTATGAAGACTGTGTGAGAGATATGACTGGTGATTTACAGGCAGAATAAACTGGGCTGATCAGTGTGGTAAATTCTCACGACCACAAAGGAAAACTAAATCTGATAAGTTAAAACGTAATAAAAATAAAAGCCTTCCCATGGAAGGGTAAGTGTTCATGGGTTTCTGTAAGATAGATAATAAATACCAACAACAACATATAAGAAATCCTAGACTGCAAGGCTAAAACCCGATTTTCTCACACTTTTGGGAGAAATGTAATTGGAAATCCAGAATAACAGACATTCCAATACTTATGATCACATCATGCACAATGGCACAGACCGTGTTCAGGTTTGTCGGAGTATGTTTTTGAAATCGCTTGCTATTGATTATAAGACAGTACATGTTTGGATTGAATCTAGTCAGAACGGCTTGCATCATGAGACTTCTCAATCAAACAAGAATCAGAAATCAATTATACGAGAGACAAATAATTCTCAAAAAGAACGTTATACATTCTTTTCTTGAAGAATTACCGAACTTGCCTTCACATTATGCTAGAGCCAATTCACCTAAATTATTTTTGGAACAGGTCTATAATTCCATTAAAGATATTTTTAAAAAACATCAAATATTATGTGCATCTAAAAATATTCTACCTTTAGGAATAACGTGGTTCACTGAGGCGTTTAACGAAAAGAATTTTTCCATTTTTCAAAAACAGAAAGATGAATGCAACGTGCGCGCATCTTTTAGAAACGGAAATTTGCCAGAAGATGTGCACGAGATGAAAACAAAACATAGTTTGGTTTTGTCATAATTTCACATTTTATAACTTAGCCACCAAAGATGTAAAATGTTGTTGGTTCTCAAAAGCACAATGCAATAATCTGTGTGCCTCAACTTTTACTAGTTGTGATTTATTCCGATGGATGGGGATACCAAAACAGAAATAATGTTTTCGCTAACGCTCTATTAAATTTCTTTGCAAAATCATATTGAGATCGGACAGAAGTATTTAGAACCAGAACACACTCAGATGGAGTGTCACAGTGTGCATAGTAAACTTGAACAGCAACTATTTAGGGAAATACATTTACCCAGCAACTATTTAGTATTGACTAAAGCCGTGCGCACCAATCCAAAGCCATATGCAGTAGATAATTTAAGATACACGTTTCTGGAAAATTATTCATTATCGGAACATCTAAGATATTCATCAATAAGACCTGGTAGAAGGGCTTGTGATCCAGTAGTTACCGACATCAAAGCTTTGAGATACTTCGATAGTAAAATAAAATACAAATTAGGTTTCGATCACGACTGGAGTGACTTATTTGGAAGATTGAAAACATTTGTAGTTATATCGAATTATGCACCTCGTTTTAATATAACATGCAAAATAAAGAAAAGCAAACACGATCACTTACAAGATTTATAATCAGTAATCCCATCAGACTGTCATGCCTTTTACGATAATCTTGAAGTCATGAATTAGCTTTGATTTGAAATTGTGCTCTAAATGTCAGACTGACTTTTTTAGTACTCTTTTTATCCTTGAAGTATGTTCTTACGCCAGTGTCGACCAATTCGAAGACGTACGGTTATAAGTTTGATTTTATCACCATCTGCACATTGCATAGCTCTATGCCTGCTTATAGTGGCATGGAAGATGTCAGCCCATGAGTTTTGCACTCCGAAAGGGGGGGGGGTCATAGATGTGTTCCCTTTGCATCCTGCCCCTATCGGGATTCGAACTCGGTACCTCCCTATCCAAACGCCAAAGCTTTAACCACTGTGCCATTTAGTCGGTACTTTTTCAGTACTCTGCGCCAAAAAAACGGTAAAGGAACATTTTAAAAGAAATAATTTTACTTTTAATTGAAGGAAATTTTGTCTGCTTTTCGGTACTGAAATCCGTTCTATTTTATTTTTTTATGACTTTTTGAGTAAAATAAAAATTGTCTAAAACAAAAAATACGCTGCTGTTTGAGACTTTAAACGAACTTGTTCGATACCTTATTCTCAAATCCAAATTAGCCATTTTACAAGGAATTTAGAAACCTTGAAAATGATGCAGTGACAATTTCTGCACTACGACTCTTGAATTATTAGCGAGAAACCTATCAAAGCGTGCGAATAAGCGTTACCAAGTACCTTTTTTTCTTGTAAACTAACCACTCTACGATAAAATTTGCAGTTTCTTTAAATTTTAAGTAATTCTATGAAAATTCATAGAATGACTTAAAATTTAAAGATTCAAGCGAGTTAAACTTTGAAGATTCAAGCGGGATGAATCGAAAACAACAATTACTCGAAGTTGATGTAACTTATCGTGAAATTGGGCGAATGTGATGTCGGTGATGTTAATGACTGTTATGAACCGGACATGGCATCCATATTTAGAAACATACAGTTCGAGCCGGCATGAAGAATCTGGTCGAACAAGAAAAACTACACGAAGAGGAGGTGCTTCTCGAGCTTTTCGCACGTTATGCTACAAAAAACAGGACAAATAGTGTTCAAGAAATTAGAAGTAATGTAGCAGTACAAAACCAGTTATCAAAAGAGATGATGAAAAATCGGTCGTAGGCTTATCGACTAAGATCACGCCGACCTGTTAGAGTTCCGTATCAGGCTGATTATCATCACCGGCAACGAAGACATTATGAGTTGTAGTATAGAAACTGAACTCAGAGGCACTGGTGTAATGTCCTGTTTTAGACGTGGATTTTTTTTATGCATGACAATGGTCGGCCGCATACTGCTCTAAACACACGTCAATTTCTGCAACAGCTTTGCATTAATTTAATAAACCATTATAGAACACGTCCAGGAGATGTTACAACGGCGTGTAAAAAACCGTCAAGGCAACCAACAAATTTGCGGGAACTTTGAGATGCTTTTCAAGAAGAATGGCAACAAATCACCATGCAACAAAAACACAATGTTTTAAATATACCACGGTGTATTTATGAACAGATGCGTGCGGACTAGAGGAGGTAGCACGCGATATGAGCAATTCCGTGTATTACGTGTATTACACTATTACGTTTAAATAAAATTTAACAGGATTTTTGTTGCAATATGCCTTTTGAAAGTGCGGCTTAGAGATATTAAATTAAGGGTAACATCTCGTTGCGAGCACGAACATATTGATTTTAATAAAATTAAATTAAACTACAAAACGATTGCCTCGTATCTAATAAATGGAAATCGGACCTCCGATACAGTTTTTATTGATGAGTACATGATGGTGCATGCAGGATATATAGGACTCATGGTTATCCTTAGTAAATGTTCTAAAATATATATTCTGGGTGATAAAAACCAAATACCATATATTGACAGATTACATCATGTGGACATGAAATTTTCCGATGCAAGCGCATTCGTAACAAAGACGGATTACTTGAATGTGACGTATAAATGCCCAGCTGATGTTACATCTGCTAGGGTCATGACGATCCACGAAGCATAAAGATTAAATGTGTTATGTATTAGATGATAACACAATTATTTAGATAGTTTCACCAGTGGCTAATGATAAACTACACTCACTTTTAATGAGAGCTCGAACCTATACTAGTACTCAAAAAGTAAATCAACCCATAAAATTCAAGAAAAGTTTGATTTATGAGAAATGTGCAATTTACTATCAAAACGTCAACAAAATGGCATCAAAAGCAACTAAGTTTTATAACTTCGTCTTAAAATCAAACTACTAATTTGTGAAACTCCATTAAAACTCGACATAATGAGCAGTGAATATTTTGGCCATGATTACGTTGTTTACAGATGCGATCGGTCTCTCGAAACTAGCTGAAAGAAATCAGGTGGTGGCGCGCTTGAAGCAGTACATTCTTAATTTTGGAATGCTCCAGTAACTTCAGCCCCATCGAGAGTTGAACAAGTTGGTGTATAAATCAAAATAGACCAAACCAATCTATTCATTTTCGAAGCTTATATAGCACCTCACTCAAATAGTGATCATTACGCAACTTGCATCGATGCGATTGATGAAGTTATTAATTCAACAAACTCGTCAGATTTAGTTCTTGTGCTTGGTGATTTTATTCTTCCAAATATGATCTGGAATCTGGGCCCAGAACTAAATTGTGTTTACCATGCAATAAAGCTACATATTTGTGGATGCCATACTTGGTTATAATTTGAACCAAATACCATTGCTATTAATCGTGATAGATTACTGGATGTTGTCTTCAGCAACGACATTGACACTTTCAAAATTTCAGAATCCGTGTTACCTTTTGTCATAAATGATATCAATCACAAATCTTTAGATATCGTATTTAACTTAACTAATGTAATGGCGAGTTCGGAACACCAACAACCAATCAAATACAACTTCAAAAAAACAAACAGTTCGGGGCTACAAAGTTACCTAGAAGCCATCAACTTACAAACAACTCTCAATTCCGACGATATAAATAAACATGTTGATAAATTTAATGACATTATGCAGCAAGGCTTCGAACTTTATGTACCTATGTGCTGTAAACCACAAAATGCTCACCCTCAGTGGTGTCGAAAGTGTATGCCAAAATGTTCAAAAGCGGGTTAGAAGCCAACACAATAATGTTTCTTCAACATAGTAACGAATTTGCAATTTATTTCAATTCAAAATACAGGTCGTATCTCGATCAAATTCAAGAAAAAATCCAAGTAAATCCAAAACAATTTTGGAAATACTTTAGGAATAAACGCGAAATTGAAGGATACCCTGCTAATATGACCTATAACAACACCAACTCCTCAAACTTGAAAGATATAGCTGTTGTGTTCGCGACGTTTTTTCAAACGTTAAACGTTATTAAAGTTATCTCACATCGGGCCGTTCATATTTATTGTAGATCAAATAACCGAGATAATCAAAAATTCGAACGTGCTCATATGTGCTGATAACGTGAAAATTTTTCGAACTGTTAATGGAATGCTAGATACGAAGAAACTTTAAGAGGATATTAAAGATTAAGTGAGTGGTGTGATCGAAACTCACTTTACTCAAATATTAAGAAATGCAAAATCATGTCTTTCCATCGTAAGAGAAATCTGTTAATTACTTCATACAAAGTCAACAACAAAGTATTGTAAAGAGTCAATGAGATCATAGATTTAGGTGTTACATTTGTCGAAAATGCCAGTTTCAACAGGTATATTGAAAATTGTATTGCGAAAGTGAATGCCATGTTTGGATTTGTTAAAAGATTGACAGGTGAATTTGAAGTTATTCAAACCTTATGTTTACTCTATTTCGCTTACGTTCGATCTCAACTGGGATTAGCTGTATCGGTCTGGAATCCATATATGCTGTACACATTAAAAGAACAGAAGTTTCTGATTTGCTTATTAAAGAAAAGTGACTGGGAGTAAAACCACTCAACAAGATTCACGGATTACAAAATATGCATGCTTGAAAATAGACGACTTCTATTATAGGTGCGGCTTTTATTGGTAACGTGCTTGGTCACATTGATTCAGCTTACATTTTGGAAAACATATCAATTGATGTGCCTTGCAGAACATTTCGAAACCATGAGTTTATAGCACTAGAGCACCATTCGACAAACTACGGAGAAAATAACCCCATTAATAGGTTATACAAATTTTTCAACATCGTCGATGACCTATTTGACTTTAATTTATCAAAGGACAATTTCAAAAATATCGTTATAAATATAGTTTTCACAATATGGGAAATTCGAAATTCGAACTGCACAAATGTGAGATGAGATAACCTCGTGAAAATCATTGGGGAATGTTCCCTATCTATACGAATATTCTACATACTCCAATAATTGTCGACATTGTCTACGGCAAAATGAATTGTCGACGCTATTTTCTACACCAACACGTCGATAATTTCGAAATACGCGTAGACGCACAACACTGCGATTTCGATTGTCATTTTACCACCTGCAGTCCTAATCCGAATTAAAAAGGCCTTTGTAGATTAAGCCACAATTTATTAACCACACTACAGTCTGCAGTATACACCTAATAGTATTTTTATTTAATCTCGATTCAAATCAAAAGATTATTTAAAAAAATTTGGAAAATGCACATGTTCAAATCCGGCTTCACAATCGAATTGTTTTGGTAAAACATTGACTTCACTAATTATGTTATTTCGTAGACGATATATAAGAAAACCACAACGATAATATTTTTATATTCACGTTGAGAAGCAGACATAATTTATAAAAGAAACGTTATTTTAAAATTAGATATAATACAGAAAATTGTTGATAAAATAAAATTAGAAACGATGCGGATACACCTGATGTAGAGTCTCATTCTACGAGTATATCTTATATATATTTACTTGATATTGCTCTTCACACATTTTTATTTAAAAGAATGACATTTTACCCTCCTTATCACTTAGACAAAAACGAGTATATAATCTGTAAGAAATGTAATCTTGTATAGATAAATTATTATTAATAAATTTAAAATAACATGTTTTTGGTATATAAATATCTATATACAGAAGTATAGATAGTCATCCATTTTGAATTTTAATATATTTATCATTATTTTTGTAACAAAAATTCTTACAAAAAACAGCATACATTTTTTAAAAGATGTCACAACGACAACAACAATATTGTATTCCAACCGAAAAAAAAACAGACAAAAAGAATCCATTTCTTTAGTTTTGTGTCTGTTTTTTGCCTTTTGTGTCTTCTGTGTATATTTAATAGGGAGGAGGCCACTTGGTAATTCTATCACGAATGTATAAACCGAAAAAAAAAGTTTTTTTTTTTACTTTAAATTCTAAAAACAAAGATTATATATTTTTTTTCTTATTTCACTTTAGTTTTTTTTCTTTTAAGTTGAAAACTTGTATATAATTTTTTTTATCATCATCTTAAGAAGAATACCGAATCATGGTATTCTGGAATGATATCATATGTGTACATTTTTTAGGATGGTACGAGTATATTTGGTTTGAGGAGAGGGCGGAATTTATAAGAATTTGAAATTCAATATATATGAAATAATTTTGTACCAAGATCCTGGCATAAGTCTGAAATCTATTTTATTCAATTGTACTCGTGTATATACTGCTGCGATAGAGTATGTTGCCTTATTTAAATTTTACAAACGTACAAAATCTAAATAAATTACACATTTTATTGTCGTTTCGGTTGTATATAAATGTATATAAATACGATATTAAAATTAAATCTGACAAAATTTGGATTAAGACGTATCAATGAATTTTAAGGATTTATACTACTACTCGGTTTTTTTTCTTTGTTAATTTTACGATGAAAACATGATAAACTATATAACTTATGATTGGTGTTTTTAATAATGTATGGATGTACATACTCGTAACATATACTATTTGTTATTCAGGCAATGATAAGGAAGGGAGTGCGAGGGTGATATTCATGTAATGTAATTGAAATGTCACAAAATGTATGTATATAATTCTGTCATAATCGATACGTGGCACATACTCGTTTATACATATTATATGTACAAGTAAAATGTGTGCTGAGCACACACAACAGGAAATGAAACTATTTCCTTTTAATTATAATCCATATAACATTTATAAGTTCGTGTATATTTGATCCTAATACAAATATGATACGTATACAAATTCCTCCCCAGATTTAAAAACAGACATATAATACATTAATATTATAGGGACTGGCTTAATTTAATCCATGTAGCTAAACGTTCATATATCTATACTCGTAAGATGATTCTGTTTCTCTCTGTATATAATACATAACTATTTATATGGAAGATTATATTTTATATAACACAGATGTTAAATTATTGTAACATAAATATTTTCAAGTTTTTTTGTTTTTTTCTTACTTTTGGCATTTTTACAGATTTTTAATAAAGGGCACCCAAATTTGGCAAGTGCTACTCACGGTATGTAAACACTGTATACACGTCTAATATAAAATTATTTTTAATTACGAATTCGAAAAGAGTTGAAAATTTAGTGTCTGAAATCAGAATTAATCATCGAATTAATAAATCTCGCTGTTCCCGCTTAAAACGTATCCAACAAATGGAAGAATTTTTATTTTAATTTTTTATAACTTTTAGATTAGGTGTCATTTAAATAAATGAAATATATACAACATTATATACATAAAAAGTATAAAACCAACAAAATTTATTATATGATTTTAAAAAGAAAACAATTATAAGATGTTGACAAATACAAGGTAACAGTAATAAATTAATTTTTAACACTTATCATCATCAACATTGTAATTTTTTTGTGTAAGAAATTAATTTTATATGCCGCGATTCGATATGCATGTGTGCACGAGAAGACATTAAAACTTCCCTGACCACTTTTGTAATGATTTTTGTTTTTATATAAAAAAAATATGTAAACTGAATTTTCAACTCTTTTGAAATAATATATATTATAATATATATATTATTATATTTATAAATAATTCAAGAAAAATAAAATGATTTATGATTGAAACAGCAAATAAACAAACAACCAAAAAATCAAGTTACGAGTAGTTTTAAAAAAGGCAACACATTTTTTGTTATTAAAAACTTTAAGAATTTAAATAATCTGTACACATTTTAAATTTTTTAATTGTTACTTTGGAAAAAATTACTTACAGTATCATAAATAAAAATTTATTTTAATATCCATCATTTTGAAGCTTCATTTTTTGGTATATCCAAAGGCGCGCAGCAGTATACACGATTTCACTTGTTGGTTTTAAAGGTTAATATAATTTGCGTTCAATTGAAATGTGTTTATTATTTTGGGCTGGCAAAAGTTTCCCATAGTGCTGAAACGTATATAGTCAACACGTGTAATTTTTTTTGCAACCCTATCCCTCCCACCGTAAAAATACGGTATTTTAAATAAATTTTTATTGTTGCTTTCAATTTATGATTAATTCGACTTTGCAGCTTCATTAACGTATTATATACATGGTAGTGCCTTTTCTAACAATTAACGAAAATAAATTTATATATTAGTAAGTACACTGTTAAAATATATCTTATAAGAATTTTGAGTGAAATAAAAAAAACTAATTTTTTTAAAAAATAACTCTACTTTATTATTTCTTTTTTAATTACAGTCTAGTCGAATACTAATAGCAAATCTACTTAAATTACTACATTTTACTGAAATTTAAGGGTTCATCCATCGATGTACTCCTTAGCTTTGATATTTATTATTTGGTCGCGCTGTTTAGATGTACGCTAGATAGAGATTTATTTTAGTTGATTTTACCCTAACTCAAAAGACTTTTCTCTTTTGAGCGTTTTAACTAAATCCATATTATCCAGTAGCTGGATGACCTCTTTGTTGACATGGTGAAGTAGCCGTTGTTCATGACTTCTAGCAAATTTCACAATTTCGGTTTTAATGGTTTTAATCGGTTTTAATGGATGGTGTGTTGACGATGTTTGTTAGCACGTTATTTTGGGATGGTTGGATTATAACCATAAGTCAAGACAGGTTTTAATACTTGCAATAGATGAGAGTTTCTTGCCAGTAACCAATACATTTAATTGTATTTTAATCCCATCTCGTCTCTTTTCTTCTTTACATGAGCTTTCCAGCGAAGCTTAGCGTCTAATGTCATACCAAGATATTTGGCAGTGCTTGCATGCGGTATTTATTGATTATTTAAATATACTGGTTTGTGTACTAATCACTTGTTTGTAAGGTCGACATGTACAGATTTAGTTTCATTTAAATTTATGCGCCATTTTTTGTCCAGTTGTGTACTTGCTCTAGGGCGGTTTGTAATTTCTCTTTTGTGTCTGAGTTGTTATCACTTACTGCCATGATGGCTGTGTCATGGGCGAAAGTGGCTATCGGGTTGTTTTGTGGGATTGGAACATGTCGAGTGTATAGTAAATACAGAATTGACCCAAGAACACTTCCTTATACAAATCTTGCTCTTATTTCCTTTAGCTCAGATTATTCATATTCTTGCTTAAGCCTGAAATATCTTTCCGTTATATACGATTCCAGTATTATGTTGTACTGTTTAGGTAAGATTAATTTATGTTCGTAGCGGTACATCAAGGAATACTGCGGAATTCTATGAGCTTGAGCAATATTTGAGTGCTCACTGCGAAAACCAAATTGGTGATTCGGAATTAGGTTATTTTTCAATTATTAGTTTGAGTCTTTTTAAAAGTAACTTTTAAAAGAGTTTAGACAATATTGGCAGCAATGATATAGGCCTATATAATGTTATTAGATGTGGTGATAACCTCAGCCATTTTTTAAAGTTTTGGCATATATTTTACCTTTTCTCAGGTATACAGATCAAACCCTGGTAATTTCTTTAAGTTTAAATTGTTTTTAATTTCGTTTGTTACTTCAGTAGGCGATGTAGTTATGATCTTCGAGAATTTGTATTATGTTTTCCCTCAATGTTTCTCGTAATTGACACTCATGAGGTTGGAAAATATTTTCAAAATTACTAGCAAATCTTTCTGGTTTTTCTTTGCCCATGCATTTTCCTGATAGGATGGATCGCCATTATTGGCCAGAGAGTTTTTTTCAGAGTTTTAGTTGCTTTCCAGAGCGAATAATCCATATTACTGTCATTCGTCAACTTTCTTAGTAGAAATTAACTGACTCATTTTTTAGTTTCTGAATTTCTCTTGTTAATTGTTGAGTAAAATTGTTAGTCTTTTTTTGTCTAGTGGAGCTCTAGTTTGGTGCCATTTTTTCTGGATTTTCGTTTATCCCTAAGGAGATTTGTAATTTCTATTGGATAATTATTTCTTTTTAGCCTTGATTTGATTTGGAGTACTTTCGTATGCTGGTTGATGAATATCCGTAATTTACTTTTCTACTTCTTTGTCCAGTTGATCCACATTTTTTAAAGGAACTTTCAAAAATTTTCTTTGTTTAAGGTGTACTTTAAAACTTTCCCAGTCCGTATGTTTGTTGGTGAGTACTGGATTAAGTCGTTTTTGAATGTAGGGTAGGGTATACTGGCTTAGGGTTAGGACTATCGGAGAATGATCTGAGCTCATATTTTGGCTTTCTTCGACTTTTATAAAATTATTAGAAGTATTTTGGTTATAAAAAAATCGATCAGGTCAGGTATTTTTCCTGGGTCAGTCGAAAAATTTGTTGGTTTTCCTGTTGAAATTGACTCACATCCATTTTCTTTAACGGCAATCAGAAATTATTTTCCTTTAGTTGTAGTTAATAAGTCACCACCTATTATGAACCTTTTATCCAGGCGCTTGAAGAACTCTGAGTATTGTTTGCTTTAATAGAATGTCTTGGTGGACAGTATAATGCTGGCACCACAATAGGAAAGTTGTTGGTTGTTTTATAAACCACTGCGGTCTGAATTTGTCTTTTTATTAATTTGCTTCTTCAAAATGTTGGTTATTTTTTATGATGACTGCACTTCCTCCACTGGCCGCATTATCTGGATGAGTAGTGTGATATAAGCAATAGCCTTTAAATGTTATGTAGGATTGCTTAGTAAAATGGGTTTCCGAAATAAGACACACATCTATATTCTCAATAGTGAGCACTGCTTGTAGTTATTGGTGATGCCGGAGCAGACCATTAGCATTCCATGACACGATTTTCATTGTGCTGTTCATTTTTGTGTTGATTTGGGCTTAGCTTCCAATGCGCTATCTTCCAATTTTTGTAGCCTCATCAAATTTTGTTAGTTTCATGAGAATATCTTGTAATGTTTAACTAATGTCTACATCTATCGATTTTTGTGTGGTTTATTGACTACGCCTCTCATTGCTTCGGCATATGTAACACCTTTAGTTCCTAGATGGCGACCAAATGGCCTATTGTCTTGTTTTGTCATCCTATCGTATCGATTTGCTGAACCATACATTTGAGTTTTATTCATCCTTTGGATTTTAATTTTCTGGATTTCAGGACGGCCTTGTCCACAGTGTATACACACTTTAGATATGTGCTTGCGGATTGTCGCATTCTCCATTTAGATGGTGCCAGGCATATTTAACACACATTGGAAGTTTGCCACAGTATTGTTGGGTGTGTCCATATGCTTGACATCTTTTGCTTCGCGGAATTGTGGAAAAAAACTCATGAAAACAAAAATTGACACACGATAATAAAATTAGGACGTATGGTCAACAAAGGTTAGGTTAGGTTAGAGTGGCTGCTATCGCACACTTAAGCCAATTGTGGTCCATTGTGATACCACAGGGTCCAATCTCCCCTTTACTCCCGCTGAAACCAACCAGAGCTACTTATGTAGCGTAAAATATCTCGCACTCCACAGCCCGCGAGTTCCAAAAGGCTGTCCATATCGTACACATCTAAGTACTTACCCCTTTGACAAAAAGACAGTGTCCTGTCAGTATCCCTACGACCAATCCTATTTCTCGTTTCCTCATGGATACTAGTGTCTTGAAGCGCCGCACGTCCAGTTCAGGTCAACAAATCATAAAGTAAAACTAAAAGTAGTTTACTTTTAATAGCCAACAACAAGATATCGTAGAGTTTGTACCAAAACGCCAAAAAGGATGATTTCTATAAAGTTTAAAGAAAATAAAAAAAATTAACAATTTTTTTAAAAATAATTAATAATTAAATTTTTAATTGTTTTTTAATACTAGCATATGGCTCCAAATTGTTATCAGAGTTAGTGGACACCATGACGAGTCATAACCAGAAGTCAAATCTTTAGGAACCCTATATGTTTGAGAGAATTATTAATTATTTTATTGAGTATTTTCTTCAAATTGCATATAGTTGTGGGCCATATGCAAATGAGCATATTGCAAAAATCCTAACATACGGCTGATATCAAAATTTTTATCAGATTTAGTAGACATAATGATTAGTCAGTGTGCAGTTTGAGTGGTTCACATTTAAGAACTAATAACGTGACATCGCAAAGTTTGTACCTAGGTGCCACTAATACTAGATGATTTATATAAACCTAACCTTTCAAATGATATAGGTTTGATTTTCATTTAAAGTGTGCCACTCGACGAATTCAATGAACAAGTTTTATTCAAAACAATCTTTTGCTACCAAGCTGTTTGAAAATCAAGTACCAAAATGACAAATTCTGCAATTTCTTTTTATTGGGCGTTAAAAGTATTCCACTCAGACTCCACGAGTGCACTGAATAAGTTCTACTCAAAAATCTTTCGACGTCAATCCGTTTGAAAATGTACTCAAAAAAATTGATTGCGACTAAAGCGTTTAGGAAATCAAGATAGCGGAAATCAGAGATGATATTGGCAAGAAATCAAAAGTACTAAATTGATGAGGATCAGAGTACTGAATACCGCTTGCAAGTAATTTCTGCACATTTATCGATAATGCGAAAATTTCAGCACTTTACAAGCAAATTTTAAGGTAAATGGAAATAAATTGGATGGTACGCACATAAAAATAGCATTTTGTAGGATCCAAGTCACAATTTTAATTAATGCATTCTTGCACAGCAGAGGTACCAGAAAGTTAAATTAATTAATTTTGACCATACTCACATCAAAAAGTTCTTGCAAATCTATCGTAATCGAGAAACGGGTCTATTTGAATGTAATTCATGAATAACCAACATTCTCATTTTAAAAGTAGTAGTTAACGTTCCACAAATTTTGTTGGCCAAGCAGGGATTTTAACTTTTGAGTGCCTCTGTTGCTGTTTTGCTGTTATTAAAAAAGTTTCCAGAAAAACAGTAAAATTCTTTCAATCATAATAGGGCTCGATTTTACTTAAGGAATTCAACTACTTTTTCGCTAATTAGCTACGTTTGCTATGCAGACCCGCATTGCTCGTTTGGTAATTAAACCTTTTTATTGCGTCATGTTATAGATCTTATATAATCTCTGCAAGTATTATTTCTAATCCTGAAACTTTGTACTGGAAAGAACTATGATAAGTAAGTCCTTTTTTCTGTTTCTTTACAGATTACTGAAAGACTAAACATTTTGTTATCTTTCTATGTAATCCTGGTGTGGTAGGTTTTAAAATATAACGGCCTCAACATAAAACTTTGCTGGGGCAGACCTATTAGAATACAAGCCTCCATGTCCCGACAACAATAATTTTGATGGAAATTTACTAAATTAAGTAATTGTTAAGGCCAAGCTACAGAGCTTTAGTTTTGTGTCCAATTCAAAATACCAAAATTTGAATGTAAATATCTCTTCAAAATGGCTGGTTAATATTGATGATTTTCTATTTACACAATAATATGTGCTGCTCCATTTGCGAAGTTAAATAATTCGTCATTTTTGTTGTACTATTCTGGCAAACGTTGTCCGAACCGTTTAGCGGAATGGGATTAAACTAAACTATTCGAGAAGCTTATTTGCCGAGACTTAATAAATTTTAAATTTATTATCTGGATTTTGGACCTATCATTTAAACCAATAAATATGGCTAATGATGTGCTGTATCAAAGAGTTTCGTTAGAAATAGTTGCATTTCGCATAAGGCCGTTACAAGGTTTTACACTTGACTCAAAATATTAAGCTTCGTAAGTAACTTTAATCATAAAACGGATTAAATACCTTAGTCTTTGAATTAAAGTTATTGAACACCTCTGATATAAAACCCAATGAATTGCATCGGTCGATTTACGAGTGATATTTCTTAAATTTTCTCTAAAATACTAAAAATTGTTTGAAAGTCTCGAGCTATTTTCATACAGCCAAAGTATCGAAATAAGTATTATATAGTATCGGCAAGATCACTAAGAGGTAAGAACTTAATTTTGGTTAATTAAGTAAGGAATTAATAATGTCAGAGAAATATTAATAAAACTTCTTATTTGAAATAGTATATCAAACTAGGTTTTTAAAAGTTTCTGAATGAATTGTCTCGATAGATTATATGTTTGTATCATTCACGCCCTGAATTTAGAGTATGGATGTATGCTTAGTAATCTAGTGAAACTTATTGTTTTGTTTTCAGAAACTCCCACGCAGAAAGGATTAAACAACGAATTGTTCTTAGAAAAATCCTGAATGCTTTATGAAAACCAAGCGAAAGTTTCAGTGAATAAAATTATTGATGTTATTTGTGGTAAAATTATAGATGGCATTTGATTTCATTAAATGATCGAACATGACGTGTTTTGTTCGATAAAAAAACTTTTCATATCGAAAACTGCTTTGCTGAAATTTTCGAATGTTTCATTTACTGATTAATGACAAAGAGTACAATGCCATTAAGTATATATTGAACATACTTGAATAATATTAAAAAATAATTTATTAAAATCTCGTTAACTACCTATCGTTTAAATATGAAAGGGAGTTCAACAAGCCCATATTTGTAAATTGGGTTGTTCGGAAAGTAATTTCGTTTTTTATGAAAATGAAAGACGATTTTTGTATAGCATTTAAAAAATTTTTTGAGCTAAATTCCACGCTCATAAAACTTCTGATCTTTGCTGGCAAAAACTGATCCAATGTATTTTTGACGTTCTCTTTTGAATAAAAAGTTTTGCCATATAAATTTTTCGTTGAGACGAAGAAGAAGGCAATATTGGCCTATTCTGTTTTGAGTGAATCATTCAATATGTCGATCCGGTAGAAGCTAAAAAAACAATTCCCTCGGGGTTTCACCACCAAACATACCTTTTTTGATGAAATTTGGCTCTCTTGCTTTTAACATTGTTCTAAACAACTCATTTCTCATCCCCAGTAATAATTCGCTTCAAAAATGGATCATTTTCTTAACATTTGAGAAGCAAATCACAGATGTCGAGTTTTAAAACCAAACCGAGGCCATTTGCGTGATCGTAAACGGTCGAATTTGATAAATTTAACCTGTCAGCGATCTCACGAGTTGAAATTCGACGGTTTGCATCAATTAATATTTATTTTGTCTTCATTAGCTTCAACTGGCCTATTTCAGAACGTGTTGCGTCTTCAACATCCAAATTGCTAGAACGTATCGGTTTTTACACTGACGTTCTGTCAATTCATCTTATCCATACACATCAAACAACTTTTTTCTTGCTTGAACACCATTTTAGCCTTTTCGATAATAAACAAGTAAAATATGCCAATAATGCTGCTTCCAATTTCTCCTATTTAATTGCCTTAAACACAAACTATAAGGCAGAATCAAACAAATGTTTGCACATATAAGCCCGGCTATATCAGCTGATAAAATATATAATAAGAATACGGCTTAAGTTTGAAGTTGACTATGCAACATTAAATTTTAGTCCTCTGTTGAGAAAAAAAACGAAATTACTTCAACGGTAAAGTTTATCTGACTCTTGAAAAATAGACCCTTGACTATTTGCGCCAACAGCGACGCTACTCAAAAAACACTCATTTCAAAGATGTTTTAATTCAGTGATATACCACTTTCATTATTCTATTCAGTTTTGTGATATCCTGATTTGTTACATCCTGTTTTGAAATGTGCCATAGTATGCGGTTTTGCAATTTAAGAATATTTCCTATTTTTAAATTTAGAGTAATATTTTAAATAGAATTTTAACTTTAAGCTATGTGCCTGACAATAATTTTTTCGACTAAATTTTTGGTTAGTAAACAATCACCATTAATAAAAGGCAGTTGTGCCTTACCATTTGTGATTCTAAATTAGATTCTTTCGAAACGTTCAAGTTTATTGAGATGTATGTATTGTAAATCGATTTACTGTTACGGAATAACGTGGGTCTCTTTTGAAATTTTCCTCTGTTATATTCGAACTGTAAGGCACGCTGCACAAAATCTCACGAAATTTATTATAATTACAAATCAGTGGGCTAATAACACGATATTTTTGGACTATTTATAGCACAGCATCTAAGATATTGGAAATTTGACAACGGAAAATAAAAGATTACGCTACTCGTTGCGAAATTTTTTTTATTCATTTTGTTTCTCTGTTTTCACAAAATATGACATCGCAGCGGATTAAACGGAGGAAAAATGATCCTCAAAATGACAAATTAATTGATCTCCGAAGTAAAAAAACTCATTAAAAGAAAGCTTGAAATTTAACAATATTCCGCCTTTCCACTATTTCTTAACGAATTACGATGAAATGTGGATAGTGTATCAGAGTGATCAGAAATTTTAAAGTAAGTTTTGAGCACAATTCTAGAATCTGTTCATACTGGACTAAATTTGGTCATTCCATAACCAATGTTTATGAAATTTAGTTTCTAGATTTTTGATTGAAATATAAATTTTAGATGAAAATATCTTTACATATTTTATACGATTAGAATGTAATTTGAGCTGGTGAGAACTCGGCTCATTCTTAATTAATAATTGTAAAACTTGCATCGCATACAAGGATAATTCGGACAAAATTTATGATTAGAATTTTCACTATAATTTTTTAAATTTTCTGCGGCCAAGAGTAGAATGTACAAACAACATTTTGTCATCTAAAATTTATATTTAAATGAAAAATCAATCTAGTAACCAATTTTTATAAGGATTCGTTATTAAATGGCCAGGTTTAGTGCAGCATGAACAGATCCTAGAATTTTGTCTAAACCTCACTTTTAACATTCCTGGTCAATACTACTATCCAAATTTCAACGTATTCGTTAAGAAATTTCGTCACCTCAGTACTTAAATATTACAAACGTATTTTCAATGTTTATGAGTTACTATAGTGCCATCTTACTTAAAAAAGGAGAACTTTCGATTGGTATTTTCAAAACGTTCATATCTCAACCCTATTGAAAGATATCAATGTGGCAAGTGTTACATATGCTTAACTGTAGTAATATACAAAAATAGTATTTATCTGTTACATAAACTAATCATATTGGAATGACATAATTTACTATCAAATTCTAGTTAAAATTAGAATAATACGAGTACTTAAGTGCTTAAGTACTTAACATACAGCATATATGATGTACTTGACAGTTAATGTTGGTTTTCGTCATTATAAACAGGTTTCCGGGTAAAAGCTGTTGTAGATTAATTGAAAATATCTATAGGCGTAATCAAAGAAATATCGTTTGTTTAACGAATTTCAGTTATATTTTGTTTTATTAATATTAAATCACCATAATTGGTCCGTTTAACTCCTTCAGCTCTACTGTCATTATTCAAAACAAAAATCTGAGTCTATTTTGCCAAAATCTTGGTGTTTTTCGATTAACCAAATCTCTTATTTAAAAAAACAAACAAGATCTTGGTTGAATCAAATTTTAATTTCAAATAACCAAATCGTGGTTATTTAATTTTTAACTTAGTTATTGGATTGAGTGAAAATTGATAACAGTGCCCAGCTATTTTGTAAAATCAACCAAAGGAAAAATTATTTTACTAATGACTTGCTAATTCTACCAAATTTTCTTAGTAAATGCAACAAAATTGGCGGTTAATTTATTTAAGATTTTTTCGGCTTTTCGGACAAAATATTATTTTTAATGTCATCGACTTGTCTAGTCAAAGAAAAACAACGATGTCATTTATTCACAATATATCTACCACAAAAAACAGAAAAATGTATCCCCTCACCCCCCAAAGAGATTTGGTTTATCTAGCTCAGAATTTTGTGTTAAAACAACCAAATTAATTTTACTAAGTATTTGGTAGTAATATTTTTTCTGAGTGAATGAAACATTAAAAAATTAAACATAATTTTTTAAAAGTAAAATTCACTTTATTTTGCAAAATAATCTTCTTTTAGCTCCAAACACTTATTCCAACGTTCTTTAAAATATGATTTATCAAACTACTCAAAATAAACGTCCCTTTCAGATATTATTTCATCGTTCGATCCAAATCTCTTTCCACCGAACCGTTTTTTTATGGTTGGAAATAGGAAAAAATCACAATGGGCTAGATTTGCTGTGTTTGCCATGATAAATGTGATGGTGCATTACCATGATTGAAGAGCAGTTTTTTCTTCTTTAAATATGACTATTTTTCCATAATTTTTTCATTCAAATTGTTAAAATGATGCAGTCATCTATGATGGTTTTACTCGTTACAAGACAGTGGCCATAACTTTGCCAGCTGACGCTTTTACTTTTTTTGGAACAATTGAACCAGCCCATTACCTATCGTTTTCGCTGTTGTTTTGATTCGTGCATGCAGTAATGGACCCATGTTTCATGAATTATTATGAATGGCACCCACCTTGCTGACAGCTTTTTCAAATGCAATTCTTCGTATATGATTTACGTTGTATACATGTTCAAATGTTTACAATGTCAATTATCTTGAGCAACTATGATCGATGGTCATTCATTATGATTTCATACACTTTTTCAACCATCTCTGGTTTTTTTTACCTCTTTTGTCGTTCCTGAGCATTCAGCACACTTGTGCTTGTGCGGCCACATTTAAATTTATTTACTCAATTATAGACGGTTACATTTGAAGGTTCATGTTCATTCAACACTATTTTCATTTCATCGTTGATTCCTTTTGGGTTTAAACCTTTTAAATAAAAGTATTTAATCGCTGCACGACCATATTTTTTGCCATATAAAGTATAACAAGAATCAAAAGTAACTTTACAAAAACGATTCTAAGACTACAAAAATGACTCAAATGATTCAATCGAAAGAACCCTCGTAATTAAACCTCTGCCAATTCTAAATATATTCTTCAAATTCCATACCCCCAAGCCAGTGTGATTGTGACCATGCATGGAGAAACTTAATCCGGAATATATGACTATAACTGGTTTTCAGTGACGTTACTTGTCATATAAGTTTCTGATACACTGAATTAATTTTCACTTTGGTCGATCAATATGCCAAATAATAGTCTACTATTTTATGCTGCATCATTCTATTGGACAGGTAAAAACCATTTCCATTTTCTCCAGTAATTTGCTTTACAGCATAAATTTAATATTTTCCGGGGTTTGGGTGTGGTGTGGTTAGGCTTTATCTTCTGATTGTCTGCTCTGATTCACATTCCTTCGACCTAAACGCTATCTTTTATATACACCTGTATGGTACTTTTAATAAAAGATATTGAACATAAGAGTTTTTGCTTATGAGAATATTTTTGAATTGAGAACATCAACGCCCGTCTAAGTGCTCATTATTACTAATCTACATTTGTATTTTTGCTACCAGATACATCAATGGACTACAAATCTTAAAAGGATATATTCATCGTTTCGTAAACAATGAACTTTGGTCTGATTTTGATATACATGAGTTCTAAAATCAATGCGTTCTCAAAATTTTATTATTTCCAAATCAAATATATGTCAATGGAAATTGTAAATTCCAAATTTAATTATTTTGAAGAAGAATAGTTGGCACAGCCATAAATGGAAATTTGGCATTTCTCTTGCAATTTTCGTAATATAAAAATAATTAAATTGGCACATTACCAAACCAGCGTTTGGTTCGTTATTGCTTACTTTCTAGAAAGAACGTTGTTCTTGTCAATTGTTTGAAACGATGGTCGTAAGATTTGTTCTGAAATTTTTGTACTGGAATATTATGTTGGATTAGTGATCAATAGAAAGAAAACGGGACAACAGTTGGATTTTATAAACTTTATTTGGCGCCAGGTCGTTAAATTAATATGAACACTCATAAAACAACATGACATTGTGAATTTTTAATTTTTTTTCCAATTTATGTAGTTTAACTAATTTTTTCGTAAATGAGAATGTGTATGGTGTAAATATTAAAATGAGGCCCAACATACAAAAATAATAAAACCTAATTGAATATTCTACTGACCCTGTAACGTGTGCTGTGCAAAAATATAATAAACGAAGATTTTCTCTGCATGCAAAATATTAAAATTAATTTTTGTTTGTTTTAATTTATGTGTTTGCCTGTTGCATATAGTGAGTATGATGCATCCAGAAAAGCAAATTAACAGAAAAGAGATCATGATAATTTATGTAATATTTTTTCTTAGCCTTCTTAAAGTAAGAATAATAACCCATCTTTCAAAAACCTGTTTCAAAATGAATTAAATATAAAATAATTTTTCTTTTCATTTCGTGTGTCCAAAGACCAACCAACAAAAAATATGTCGACTAATTAAGAGACATATTTTCTTTTTTTTCAACAACAAAACAAAATAAAGGTTCTTCAAAATTATTATAAATTCAAAATGGTGAATATTATTAAATTCAAAAGAAATGCACGATGTTTCGTAAAAATAAAATTTAAATAATTTAATTAAAATATAAAATTAAATATTTATTATCATTGTTATTATTATAAACAGACAACGATTTTTTGTTTTCGTATGATTGTATCACTTGAAATAAAAAAAAAAAGATCAAACAAAAAATTAATGATCAGCCGAATTTTGTTATTAAAATTTATTTTTAAAAATTGTTTTTTTTTTGTGATAAAAATGTTAGATAAATTTTAATAACTTTTTATTCTACCATGTTCTTGATGATTTTCTGGTCCAGTAATGAAGTTGTTCTGTTTCTTTTTATTTTTTTTTATTTAATGTGTATCTAATTCAAGAAGTTTAGACAAAAAATATCATCATCATAAATTATTGATTTTGTGTTATGTTATAGTTTATAGATAAAGCTTTGTCTGGCCAATTACAACTAGATGTATAAGACATACAAGTTTATAAAATATGAAAGAAGACTGGTTTTGTTATTTTATTTAATTATACATGAGAAATTTATCCTTCTTTTGTTGTATTATTAAAATAAAATAAAAAATTTGATGGAAGCATATCCATTTCAAGTTGGTCGTTGAACCAATAATTGCACCATACCGTATACACTTTACAGATTAAAATTCACATGAATTCCTATACGTTGTGTAAGCCTCATATAGTTATATATATAGTAATAGAAGTTTAATTAACGCTTATTTTATTTTATATATTTTGATCGATTAAAAAGTCATTAAAAATAAATTTTTGGTTTGTTGTATTAAAAATAAATAACTTTGAGTGATTTTTATCATCATTATCAAGACTGTTTTTAATTTAAACTCAAATTACATGATAAATGTATATTTGTATATATGCAATGAATAAAAGATTGGAAGCCTATGTATACAAAGATGAGATCTTAAAATTCTTGGAATTTGTTTTGTAAAGGAACGTAATTTATTTTTTATATTTTATTAGAAACAAACAGACACACAAAATATACACATTTACTGTATGCGCTTGAAAATATTATGACAAGAAAATGTAGGTTTTGCTTTATTTATATAAAAAAAAAATAATTTTAACAAAAAATAAGTTTATAAATCATGAACTTTGTTTTTAACCGTTTTGCTTTCATAACTTCTTAACATAAACTTATAACTTTGCCAAATAATAAGATTTTATCAACATTTGTTGGTATTTCTAGACAGTATTATGTCATCCTGTAAAGTCACTTTATACGCTTGAGAAACAATTTAATTTAACGTGGTTTACCACAATTATTACATACCAAATGAATTTACTTATATTTCGACGATATGAATGCATAACTCTTTGACGAATGGCCTTCACTTTCGGAAGTGTACGTGAATTTATGTTTAAGGTTATTTGCAATTGTTTATAACTAAATAGGTTAATTAAAACGTTAATTGTGTAATGATTTTGATCTCCTTATTTAGAAACGAACTCAAATATTTAATATTATTTTGCTTGTAAATATATTTACTAGCACAGTTTTGTGTTTGTGGGTTTGGTTTTGATCAAAAGGTTTGGGGGTTTAAAGCCTCACAGGTCATAATAAATAAACATATATAGCCAGATATTTGTTTGACAGCAAGGCAAAATGTTTAAAATTTAATTTCGCACTAATTAAACTTTAAACTCTTTCAATTAAAAATTATTTTGATTTATCAGGCTGCGGTGACTCTTTCAAATTAGTGATGCCAGGTGAGAATTGTATATTTCCCTACACATTTTTAAAAATTCCCCACTTTTCCCTACAGACTTGTTTTTATACTAAAATACATGTGATGACGTCACGGCTATTTAAAATGTAAATAACTTTGTTTTTCAATTTACTTTTTACCCAAAAATATTGCATGTAATGTGTGTAGTGTAATACCGTTGACTGATATCACAATCTGTGTGGACAGTCGAGCGGCCATTCTTTCACTGAATTCAGTATTCCTGGCGTTCAGAGTGGCGTTGGATTGTCACACATCTCTACTTTAATATCCAGAAAGCAGCAAGTCGTAGGAAAGCAGTTGCCTTAGCAAATGCTAGGTGGCACGCCAGTTCGGGGTCTGGATTCAAATCGAGGCAATTTTGATAAAATAGGATATATTAGATTATCGTTAAAATTGTTTATGTTTGAGATTGTCCACCAAAATTTATCAACTGGATACTTAACACAATCAGATTTTTGAGAGTCGCTAAATTCAGTTGTAAAACTTCAGTTGTAAAAATAACTAATTATTTTAAAATCGTACAACTCGTTAAGGTCTCGCGTGCCCAACGCAATTTTTGGATCTAAAAATTCGATTTCCTTAAAAATTTTGTTTCTGTTTTGTATTTCCTCTAGTGCTACTATATAAAACTGTAAGCAATCTAGTCTTACACGATCTGATTCCGTTTTAGGAATAGTTTTTAATAATTCTATACATTCAGGTCCCAGATACACCGACTCGATTGGAAGCAAATTGTGTGGTGATTTAACGTTCACGTACGGTGACAATTCGTTCGATTTAATGAAGTTTTGTAACAAGATTTTAAAAATTTTGAGGGATTCAGAATGTAAATTGTTTATTTGGCACTTCTTGGATTGAAACAAGGCGTTCAATATATTGAAAAATTCCAATACGTATTTAAAAAAACTCAGGTAAGCTTTGGTGCACATGTTATGTTACTCCTGTAGTATAAAATCAGTTGCTTTAAGTTTATCTATTTAAACGGCTTCTTTTATAAATTCCTGTAGAACCGTCCAGTTATCAAGGATTCATTCTACACACCTTTTATGTGATAGACAACGTGTGGCGGATGTTTTGAGAATTTTTCTTCTATTCTCACCGAGCATATCTTGAATTTCTCGAAGCTGAATGCATCGTTTAGAGCTGCAGGAGACGTATACGCCTATTTGATGCAGGAGATTTCTGGCACAAGAATAGCTGAAGTATGACATACACTTAACTATGATTTCGTGTGGGTTATCCTCTTTAAGTCGCGAAACAAAAGAGTTTCTTATGCTTACCATCACGCTGGTTCCGTTGCTACAAAACCCAATTATGTTTTTGAATGGTTTTATTTGTACCTATGACTGTACTTTCGTCGATCATTACCAAAAACTGTGTTGCTTTTAAAATGTCCACTAACTCACGTGTTTCCTCCTGTGCCAACATATTTTTTACAACACTGACACATTTAGTACGCCCCAATTTCGCCTTTTTGGTAATATCAGAACCGGTAATAATTTTCTTTAATAATGGTAGTAGGTGTTCTATGATTTGGAAGGCGTCGCTGTGTTCGGCAAAAAGGAGGCTGGGCCTAATTTCAAAATTATCGACGGGCTTTATCATTCAACGATAAAGATTTATTTTTAAAAAAGATGTTCACAACAGGTTTTTAATTTTTGATATATTTTGCTTGTGTTTCTTAGTATCAGAGTGTTTTTCTAAATTCGATTTTCCATAACTGAGATCTTTGTTACACGCGATACACCTGCATTTAAAATTGTCGTCTGGAAACTTCTCGGGCCGCCCTTTAAACTTTCCATATAAACCCAATCGCTATTATATTTTTGCATTCGCCACTTCGATTTAGTTGACTAAACAATTTATTTTTGCTCCTCTTGGGAATCGCGCGAGGAAGATAAATCCATTTAGGAGATACAATTTTTACCATAGAATGATTTGAGGATATAAAATTTGTTTACAACTTATTTACTTTTAAATACAGCTGTAAATCACATAAACAGTTACTTACTAGCAATAAATTTAACAATTTGCGTATACGAAATGAGGAAATTTGCATATTTTGGTACAGATTACAGATTGGTCACTATTATCACAAGCACGAAGCACATACACCACATACACACCGGACAGGACACCACAGCACAAAATATTAACAAAACAAAAACGCGGTTGAAAAAATTTGACAACCTTAGGCACTCAAAAACAGAAAATATAATACTAAATAATACTAATAGGGAAATACCAATAAGCACTTAGAATTTTAATTACTTTGCTAATTTTACAACTTTGCGCAATATTTGTTTAATTTACATGTAAAGTACACATACTATTTTGCATACAAATTGCATATAAATCGACTAAGTGTAAACATCTCTACATTTACGCCAGTTTTGAAAAATCTGTCCTTTTTTCCCTACGGTCATTTTTTCGACCAAATTTTCCTACGTCTGGCATCACTGGCTGCGGTGTTACTTTCAAATAGTTTTGCGTAGCAAACACAATAATACTGAATATAAGCATACTATAATCTCAATGGCTTAGCGAATTATTATATTTGCTACGCATTTTTGAAAATCGTCACTATGAATTTTATTAATTTGAGTTTTCAATAAGGGTACCCAAAGGAGTGTCTTAAATCATAACATACAATTAAAATAATTTTAGGATTTATAATATACCCACACTACAAAATTACTGAATTGCACCTAGTTTGAGTTATATTATATAAATTTGCCGTTAAAATAAAACAAGCAATTAAAGATATGTAAATTTATTATAAATTTGCTGACATTTTGAGCTTTTACCAAGGTGCCAGATGTTGATTTACGGCGTCTAATAAAGCTGTTGGTACAAACAATTATTGTATGATTAATGTTTGACTGCAGCTATGTGACATTTGTGTATTATCTGTGTGTTCGAATTGACAACGGAAATGGAAGTGCGGCATTGATGGTGAGATTGTGTCTTGATTTGAAGCAGCGTATTTTGAACAAAACAGCACTCAATAGGAAATGGTTGTATAAAGTGACGTAATAATTAATAAAATGGTTCTATTAGTATTATGACTATTTTTTTATTTTAATAAATTAGTATGTGTAACACTTAATGTGTTTGTTTTAATGTATGTTCGTGCTGTTTTATGTTTCATGCATGTATTTTCATAAATACAAACAATAATAAAAACAAAAACAAGAAATCCGTGCGAAAGTCATTTAGTAAAAGTTATTCAGCAGTCAGCAGTTCAGAATTATTTTATGTAAATTTTTATCTGGGATTTTTGTTTTGTAAAATTAAAATGAAATGCACCTAAACATATTTGTAGTGTTAAATCAAATACATTTTCTTTAACAAAATAGCCATTTCGGTACCCATATCGGAAACTTTACTTTTAATAGTCAGGCCCGTTAAATATATACGGCCATCGTACTAAATCATACCAAATTAATTTCCATATTTTTGTAAATCGGCCACGACAGTTTGCTGAGACAACCGAATTTTGTAAAATAAATAATTCAAAGGTTTAGTAGTTCGAAACCAAACTTACAAAAGTCTTGATAACCTTATCTAGATATATAAATAAATAAAAGCTAGATAACACAAACTATGCAAAATAACAATAAAACTACATATGTTATTAAAATAAATATAAATAAAATATATATAACGTACTAAATAAAATACAAATATTTAAATTTAAAAGGATATAAATAAAACAAAAATTACATACTAATAAAGCATTATTAAATTTAAATAAAATACAATAATATATCAATGAAATATAAATAATTTGTAAGAAAAATAAAATATCAAATCAAAAAATATTATTATCAAAGAATTATATATGTATATATATATATATATATATATATATATATATATATATTATATATATATATATATATATATATATATATATATATATATACATATATATATAAATATATATATAAATATATATATATATATATATATATATATATAATATATATATATATATATATATATATATATTTATATATATATATATATATATATATATATATATATATATATATATATATATATATATATATATAAATATATCATAAAATATTCAATATAAATAATATATAAATTAAATATAAATAACATATAAATTATTTCATTTACAAATATCAATAAACATGTAAATAATATAAATAAATAAGATTAAATAAATAAATAAATATAAATATTGTTCAAATAACATGAGTGATAATAAAATATTTAAGTGAAATACAAATTTAAAACATATAGATAAACGAAATATAAATAACAATAAATTAAATATAAATAAAAAAAATAAGTATAAATAAATAAAATCTGAACAAATATTTATTACATATAACAGTTCCATAAATAAACAAACATAATTATAAATCATAAACAAATATAATTAAAATATAAATAACATATATTTGAAATATAAATAAAGAATATATAAATAAAACATAAACAAATAAATTATAAACAATTAAAATAAAATAAAAATACACATATCATATTAAATATAATAAAATACAAATAAATAAATATGAATATCATATATAGGATTAAAAAACATTTAAACAAAATACACATAAATTTCAAATAAACATATCAATGAAATATAATTCGTGTAATGTAAATAAAACTAGTACCTATAAATAAATAAATAAAATTTAAATAATAAATAAAGTATAAATAAATATTTGAATGAAATATGAATAAATATAAATAATATCTGCTTCCCTAAATACAAAATTTTAAAAAATGTAATCATAGGGTCAGGTCAAAGTACACTTTCTATTTTTCTATTCCGTTATTTTTATTACGAAATCTCAAAGCAGGCTGCTGCATGGTCGAGAAAGCTATAAAGTTGGTTTAAACATATCATTTTATTTATTACACAATCAATCCACTAAAAAGTTACTAAATTTTAATAAATATTTCCTAAGCGCCAATTCAATTTAAATTGGCCCGTTGGTCATGAAAATTGGTATCCTAATCAGATAAAACTCAACAAAAACTTGATTAGATTTAATTTGTTCGATGGAAATATTTAACTTGCAATAAAGACAAGAAGTACTTCCAATGAATCTATCACTAACTTTTATAAAGGTTTCAATAAGTTCGAGGACAGAGTTATAGGGCGAAAACCCTTAGAGTCAGTATACTACAATCTGGCACTTTTGAACATAAGAACTAAGAATTTGGAAATCCAAGGGCGACGAAATCTTGGAAGAGAATTAGCATATGGTCTATAGTTATTGGATTACCAATCCAGCGGGACTACCTGCTTTCAACGGCGCAAAAGTAAAAAACTCCAAAGCAGTAAATCGCACATAATTAGGCTTTGTTAATAATCAGCCGTATCCGTATCAATAAAAGTAATAAATTGATCGGATTCAAAAAGATCGGAAAGAATTATGTTGCAACACTAGAAAAAGGAATGCTGGGGAACATTTCGGCAACCTCATTTTCATAATGAAAAGTTTCCGTGATTTACAAGAATAATTTAAACTTTACAATTTTAATATTTAAACAAAATTTTGTTCAACCTTGTAACCGCCGACCAACATATAAATACTATTAATTTACTGGCAGAATCTACTGGTTGCGGATTTGTCAGTAGATCTTAGACTTTTTGTGCAGAATCTACTCGTTGCGGATTTATCAGTAGACCTTAGACTTTTTGTGCAATTATTATTCCGATTCGTCTGAAGAATTGTTTTTGTAGTTTTCAAACAGTTGACAACTTTTTAAGCTCAAGACACCAAAAAGATGTATTATGAGATTATCGATTGGTAATTAGCATACAAGAATTTTCAAAAGCAGTCGAAATTGCATCCCACAGTGGTTTGTGAGAGAATCAATATCGTCAATCGATCGAATTGCACTGGGAAAGTGCAGCAAACTCGATAGTTCTCTGGCGTAAAGTGCCCAGTATGTTTGTTACTCATTTTTTAATCTTTAATGAAAAATTAAATCAATAATAACTTCGCGGTGAGTGGAATTGGCTGAAGTTGGTTTCCCAGCCAATGTTGAGGGTTTCAAGTTTCGCTTAGACAGTTGAACAGTATGACGCTCCCAGAATTTTTGTTATTCATAGTTCATAATTTTTTTCGGTAAGTTTTTGTATTACTAGTTTTTAAAGCAGAAACCAGATCATTTTCAAGGAATGGTTTCTGAGAATAACTTTTTAAGCTTAGATAGGCATACTTACTCTGCTGCAAGTTTATATGTTTTACACTGAACGTTAACATTATCATCAAAAGATACGGTATGGCGTACGCCCACAAATAGATTGTTAGTTAGACTTTATTTTTCTCACTAGGATGCTCCGATGAACTAAAAACTCTGGCGTTTATGAAGGTGGCATGAAAAACTTCGCGTCGCGATTGCGTCTTCGCATAATACAATAAAAAGTCTCTCAGCCCGTAATACAAAATAACAAAAAATTATAATCCACCCGAAGAAGAAAGTATAGATAGTTTTGCCCCGAATCTCAACAATTTGATCTATTGATTTCCAAATTTGTGGTAGATTAATTGTAATTCAATAATTGTTTAAAAGTTCATAAATGTCCGTTTTAATTCTTAATAAAAAACACTTCACGTTTCAACCAATGTATTTTATTAGTCCACAGAGGCCTGTAGATATAACGAGTGCAGCATTTGCCTGCAATGCAATAGTTTTGACTGAATGAAAACGATTATGAATGTGATTTAGTTAAGGTCATTACTACATATAATGAAGGTAAGGGTCATACACAAGCCATTTGCCAGCCAAGAGTTTTGGCTGAGCGGTTTACGAAAACGGTCATATTTGACCCCGTGTATCTCTGTTGACAGAGGTTTCAGATATAACGGGACATACTGTTTGCTTGAAAATATCATTATTATAACGCTTTCGCAGCCCATTACCATATGTTGGGGATAAGGTTAATATATACAAGCCATTTGCTAACCAATGGTTTCAGTTGAGCGATTTATTAAGAAAAAAAATTGCTCATATATCGCGTTTCTCAATAAGGACATATCAATTTTGTATTTAAATAAAACACATAATAATTAACATATTGTACTGAAATGTATTCCAGGTGCAGTACACATGTTACATTTAATTATGGGATTTGATCTCGTTCATATGACCACCGCGAGCACATTTGCAGCGATCGATTCTTTGGAACCAATTTTCCACTACTCTTTCACACATATCGACCGAAACGTTGGCAATTTCATGTTCGATATTATTCCTGAGCTCCTCAGGGGTAAACTCCTCAGACCACCGACTTAACGTAATCTCATAAAAATAATCCAGTAGCGTTACATGGCCATTCGTGCGGACCGTTTCTCGAGATACAACTACCAAACTTCCCCTTCAATAGATCAAGTTTTTGAACAGCCACGTGGCATGTTGCACCATATTGTTGAAACTACATGTCACAGATGACAAGTCCATCCAGTTCTGGCCAAAAATAGTCTTTCAACATAGCATGATAGCGAATTCCATTAACCGTAACATGGCGACCATTTTCAACGACGAAAAATATGGTACAATAACACCTCCGGCATGAAATTCACACCATACGGTCACCTTCGGTGGCTGTAATGGAGTCTCTTGCATTTTATGTGGGTTTGTTGCTGTCCAATAACGTGTATTTTGCTTATTGACAAAGCCATTAAGTCAAAAATGAGTTTTATTGCTGAAGTTGATTTTTCGATGCAATTTAGAATTTTCTTCAAACTTTAGCAGAGCCTAATCGGAGAAGTTTCGGCCCTTTATATAATCAAGGCTTCAGTTCTTGAACTAATTTGATCTTGTATGGGTAGAGAGCCAAGATATTTACTCAAAATTCGCCAAAATGTATGGTTTGAGAGATTCTTTGTTCTGTGAACGGCGTGGAATCGGCTGTTTTGGCTCATTTTGAAACACTGACTGAGAGTTGCGGTAGCAATTTTTACTAATTTCTAAACGTTGCTTGTTCGTGAACTTCACCATTGTAAAATGTTAACTTTGACTAACGTTTTGACGAGATGATGACTGATCATTGAAAACGTTCAAGAGTGCGTTCTTATTAAAATACAAAATTGCTAGGTCCCTATTGGAAAACATTTTATAACTCTTGCCCCATCGTATGGCACTAGCCTTGTATTGAAGCGTTTTACTTGCAATACGCTGTGAACAGAGATACACAGAGTCAAATTTTCCGTTTTCATAACTCACCCAGTTCGTTTGGAAATGGCAAGTATATGACTCTTATCTCCATCGTTTTAATAAAAACCTTTTTATTTATGATCTGACCAAGCAAGTATAGCATATATATACCGCCATATCCGCAAACCTCTGTCAACTGAGTTATAATCGTTCTCATAAATCGTTTAGTCGAAACATTTGGAAGCAAATGGATTAAACATGACCAACCGTATGGCAGTGGCCTTGCTAAAGCGTTTTCTTAATAGTTTAATAGAGCTAATGCCTCACCCTTGAGATCCACATTGGTCCGCATTGATATCCACATTTTACACAATTATTGAATTTTTATTGATGTATCGCATAGTTTGAAAATAATTAGATCAAGTGTATTAGATCCGAACTTTTTATTCTGAATAAATTAATAATTTTTGATATTTGTCAAATGAAGGAGCAAACCGTTATATTAAAATGTTATTTGGGATGGTTTTACAGCCAGATTTGTCACGATTTCAATTACATTTTTAACATGAACAAAATTTTTGTACGAATTTACGAATTTTTTACAAAAATATCGATTTATTATATAAAAATGCGATATTGCATGAAAAACGCACTCGCATTTTACAAAATAAATTTCAGGACTTCGGTTTGTTCGGCAAACAGCCGTGATAATCCTGATGAACTAGCAATAGTCGAAATCGATAGAGTTAAATGTTTCATTCAAAAATTCAGCGTTTTTGTAATTTGCCTAGCTAGAACTCCATAATTTTACTGACTTTGTCACAAAACAATTTAAATGTTTAATCTGCGGCATGAATCCAAAAGATCTAGCATAATCTAGAACCCGGCGACTTATTTCCTTTCAGAAAATTTCTAACTTCTCCTCATGCAGTAGTGACCACCCTGATTTTTATGATCGGCTTTTTCTTATTAATTTTTGTCTTCAATCAATACTTCACTCTTTTCCTTCACTCTTTTGTTTTGTTTTTCAAATCGTTTCGTCTTCTTCTCTTGTTTAATTTTTAATTCCATTTCTTTCGCTTCTTTTTTAATTTGTTCTGCACTGATCCATAATTGGTCGGTTATAACGAATGTTTTTTTTTGCCTTATTGGTTTGCGCCTTGCCTTTCTGGTATTATAGGCCAATCCAGAAATTCACTTATGGCAGGGACTGCTTTTATTGAAGTCATTTGTAAAATTAATGCATTAGTAATTTCATTGGTAAGTGGCTTGTGGTATTGGTGAACTGTTTTAAAATGAAGATAAATTTTATAGAGTATCTGTTTTTCCTCCTTGGTAGGACCAATTACCAGCTTTTCGAATTTTTCGTAAGACATTTGGTTGTCTTTTTTAGTGTCGATTGGCGTTTCGGTTGATAACGTAGATGATTTTTCCAAGCATTTAGATAAATCTATTGCAGTCCTGTCCCATGGAAATATTCTACATGCGCGAAACCCGTGTGTAATTATTTGTGCAAGTAAAGGTGCAAACTTTTGTTTTGTTAATGACTCGTGAGAATATGTCGCCGCCACTCCAGTACTGTTTTGTTCCAACCATTTTTAAGTGGCTTAAATACACTAATATCCGCTGGTTGGAAAATTCTTGTTGCGCTTGCGTATAATGCGATTAGTACTATGACTAACTGTATGCATAGTTTACTAAATTGGAGAGTTTGATACGTGCTGTGGCCATATATGAAAAAAATATTGGGAATTGGGTGCAAATACTAATAAGGTGAGGATGAAAAAATTAAGAAATATATTCATAAAATACTTCGTTCGTCATCCACCCGTTGTCGCTAATAGCCAATTTCCAACCTTTAGGCAGTTATTGTCTAATGTCCTGAAGTATTGTTTTATAAGGGTATGACCATAACAAATGAAAATATTACTGTAAGGTTAGCTTTGGCCATCCCCCTATCGACTTCGTATATATTTCGGACCACCTTAGCTGCTAGGGCTGATTTAGTTTTGGAGCATATCAAACAATTGGCTTCAGCCCCATTTAATACCCTTGTTGGATCACTTAAAATATCAAAAAAAAAATGATTTTCCTTTAAGTACAATTTAATGGAGGAAAACCAGCCTTTAATATCATTTGCTGGCACATTGGAATTAGCTGCCGTTACATAATTTGGAAGCCATCCATTTCCGGGCATGTTATTTAGGCCAAATAGATACACACGTTCGTTGGCTAATATAGTTGTAGGTCCAGGTCTAACTTTCTTGAATTTATCACACAATCGAAAAATTAGGGTTGTTCGTGGAATGCCAAAATATTTCGCTGCTGCTTTCTTGGATATTTTGTTATTTGTACTGGCTTCACGAGCTGTTTGGATATTTAGTTCAGTGCTTTAAACCTGCACTGACCAAATTAGCCCGCCTCAATGAAATTCATACTATAATTTGTTACACATTTATTACAATTTATTACAACAAACCCCGATTTTATTACAGTTTTCGTTTTCGTGGAACGAGAGGTCGGTTTAGCTTATAATTAAACCTGTACCGCCAAAATTGTAACTTTTGAGGTAGCTGTGATATCTGGATGGGTCTTGAACCAGAATTTATTACAACCTAATTACATTTATTAATTAGTTCTAGACCAACCCTATAACTTGGCTAAGGGTAAATTTCACCCACCCCAAACTATTATTTATATCAAAAACGTCAAATTTTACCAGCTTTAATAATTTTTTACACCAGACTGCCACCGGATTTTAGGCCAAATATTGGGTAGGTCAACTTTATATAGGTTTGTAATAACTTATTTGTGTATCAGGTTATACGGAATTTGCTCCAACCGGTAAATTATTCTAATTTGTAATTTAAAGTTCGATTTTATCACATTTAATAATTTATTACACCAGACCATCAGCAGATATTGAGTCAAATGATACTTCTTGGAAGTAACCCCTCCATGTGGAGGGCAGGTCAACCCCTAGATGTGTAATTATTTTTGTGCCAGGTTACACGGAATTTGCTCCAAACGGTAAAGGCTTCAAATGTGTTTTAAACCATACAATTGAAGCCTTTACGGTTTGGAGCCAATTTCGTATAACCTGACAAAAAAATTATTTATTACACACCTGGATAAGAGTGACCTGGCCTCCACAAGTTCAATCGAATGAAATTTCATCCAATACCTGATGAAGGTCTGGTGTAATAAATTATTAAATGAGATAAAATCGACCTTTAATTTTTACATTTGCCGTTTAGAGTAGATTCCGTGTAAGCGGATACAAAAATAATTTATTACACACCTGGATAAGGTTGAACTACCCACCAAAATATTCAAGGAGGCGGTTTGGTGTAATAAATTATTAAATGTGGTAAAATCGAACTTTAAATTACACACTCGAAGCTTTCACCGTTTGAAGCCAATTCCGTGTGACCTGACACACAAATAATTTATTACATACGTGGATAAGGTTGACCTGTCTTCCACAAGGTCCAAGGAGTAACATTTGGCACAATATTTGCGGCGATCTGGTGTACTAAATTATTAAAGGTGGTAAAATTGACTTTTAAATTACTTATTTACCGTTTAGAGCCAATGTAACCGGACACAAAAATAATTTATTACACACTTGGATAAGGTTGGCCTGCCCTCCACGAGGTCCATGGTCGGCTGTAATAAATTATTAAAGGTGGTAAAATAGACGTTTTTTTATAAATAATCGGGTGAAATTTACCCTTAGTCAAGTTATAGGGTTGATTTTGAACTAATTAATCAATGTTATTAATTTGTAATAAATTCTGGTCCAAGAACCATTCAACATCAAAAGTTACAATTTTGGCGGTGCAGGTTTAATTATAAGCTAAACCGACCATTCGTTCCTCGAAAACGGTAATTGTAATAAAATCGGGATTTGTTGTAATAAATTTGTCCAAATTATAGTATAGGTTTAATTGAGGGGGCTAATTTGGTCGGTGCATGTTTAAAGCACTATCTATTTTCATATATTCACCAGTTGTTTTAGGCATTTTACAGCTACAAGATTGTTAAAAATAAAAATTAATTATTGACACTCCTGAATTGACACTGTGTCAATTATTATGCTTTAGTATTGAGAATAACAAGTAATTTAGTAAACTCAAATATAAAGGTATTTTTGAAATACTTAAATGTTTTAATTCCTTAGCAAAAATCACTTCAAGTCACCATACAAATTTGATCCTCAAAGACACGTGTTTGCTTCACAAAATTCACTGACAAACTGATTAGTATTAGTGACGGTTGTTCAAAACACTAAATCAAGAAGATAATTTGATTGTAGTATAAACCTTAAAAATTACAGTGGTCTCAATAATTGTAAACGTTACGCTATCTCAAGTAGTTTTGGGCTATCGATGCTATTTAGAATTTAATTCGAAATGCACCGCGTAATATTTAAATAAATAAATTGAATTTACATTCGCTTAAATAAACAATATCAATTTTTCATATATTTAATTCCGTTTGTTTCTATTCTTGTATATAAAAACGCAAATATATTAAAAATGAAAATTGAAATCATGGAGTTTTCATTTTTCTTTTGTTTATTTTTTTAATATATATTATCATTTTTCATAATATATTTTCACTTCGAAAAATTTACATAATATTTCAAGTAAAAATAAATAAACACGGTAATATATTTTTAAAGCTTTTAAGTGAAAATTTCATTTTTGCGATGCTGCGCTCAATATTCTAATATTTAAAGGACACAATTTTATTACTTTTCCCGTTTGATACCGAACAAGATTCGAGAGACACATACACCGAGTGGAATGAACGGGAACATAAATTATTACTGTTCCATTGTACCTAAATAATGTAACAAAAATTTATTTTATTAAATAAAATTTATAAAATCTAAATTTATATTTGGGCATTTTGTCAAAAATACAAAAATACCAAATGGATACGCCTGGTACATTTTTGTTGCTTGTAAAATTAAAATAGACTTGTATCAATGGTTTGCTGTACATATCTTCACGATTTTGTTTTTTGTATTAAATTTATTTATTTTAGCAAGACAATGCAAATATATTTAACATATATTATTTTGATGAATGATTCACATTAAAATATATATAAATTAAAAAAAAAATACATAATCATAAAATCGCGCGTCTCGCCATTAAAATTTATATAAAAGACAAATCGGAATAAAGATATAAAAAACCATTAAAAATTGTCATGAAAATGATTTATATGTTTGATTGTCTTTTAACTTTTTCGTTAAATGTCTATGTGTGTGTGTGTGTGAATGTCTTAAGAAATTAAATATAAATTCTATTGTCGGTCATTTTTTGATTTTGACCGCACCGTAACGCAACAACAAATGTCGTCGTATTTTTTGTTACTTTTTTTTTGTCTTATGATTATTTAATTTTTATTGGTCAATTATCAACATCGTAAAAATCGAAAAATCAATCAACCAATAAATTATTTGTGTTTCGTTTGTTATAATACGCCTGGATCTTATAGTAATCCAGCAATATGGAATTTAATATACCAAGTTTTACGACAAAATGTATAATAGAGATAATTAGTTATAAATTAACATTGTACTTAAAAAAAAAAGTTTTACGGTAGCCGGTATATAGTAAAATATGTTGGAAAATTATTAGAGTTAGATTTTGTTTTATCAGACCACCTAGGTTGAACAATAACGGGCCGCTTATTTTTTCACTATTCGAGTAATTTCAATTTATTCAACAATAAAACGGAAAAGAAAATTCTCTCTATATATTAAAAAATCAGGGACTTAATACCTTTTATAATATTTTCTGAAAAAATGTTTATAAATAATTTTGGATAACAAACTGCTTAATGGTATAAATTTTCGTGCTACATCTTTTCACAGATTATACCCAAGTTTGTTGGTAGCAAACCTCTGAAAAATATATAAAATCTACAATCAAGTTAAAAAGTAAGAAAAATTGGTTAATTGGCCAAAGAAACAAATAAAAATATATTCTAAAGTGTTTTTTTTATAAATGCTAAAGAAATTCTTAAATTTCAACTGAACTTCATGAATATTCATATAAATAAATCATAAACTATACCAACATACATATCTAACCAACAAACCGCTAAAATATTTTTTTATGTTGTTTCGTTTTACTTTTTTATATATACATAATTATGTATATATGTACCTACGTTATATGTAGAAGATTGATCCAATCGATATTATAACTATATACCTAACCTACCTTGGTTGTTTTTTCATCAAATTCTAAAAATTTTATATTTTAATTAACTTTTTTGTTTTTTGTTTGTTGGGATTTCAATTTTAATTTTGTAGAATAAATTAAAAATGGACATAAATAGAAATATACTCGTACAAGTTGATTGAAAATGAATCAAACATCGTTATGTGTTTTAACCATATGTGGGTATATTTTAATATGCTTGTAGCTTATGAAATGAAGACGATATTGTGTTTTATCTTTTTAATTAAAATATTTTAATTAATTAATTAAAAATGAAAAAAAAATAAAATAATTTACATATTTTGTATTTTATTATATTTTATCAAACTGTTTATGTATATTATATATATGCTGTTTGTGTCACATTATATAAATTAATTTATGACAATAATAGTTGTCTTGTCTGATCAAGGGAATTCGTTTTAATATACATTTTCATATTTTAATTAATATTAGGTATAAGTTGTGAATTGATGTTTATGATGTTGATGACATAAAGCTTTCATTTACGTTTATTTATTGGACAAAAGGTGGAATATTTTTAAAATTCATTTAAATATATTTTTATGCTCCACCATATTTAAACGCGTCTTTATAAAACACAATTTGATTTGTAAAATCAAAGTAAACCGGACAAGTGGTTCGTTCTGTTGGAGTGCAGAATTCAGCGCCGACCCATCGTTCAAGCCAGTGTACAGGTTGACATGGAGTTTGAAAAATGCAGCTGGTATACTGTAATTGTGTGGATGGGTGGTGTGTACCTCAATGAAAATGCTTTAAAGAACATTAAATTCACTGGACAATTAATACTTTCTTTCATAAAAAAGTAGAACCTACATTTTGTAAAAAAGTATATTTTAACACAAGTGCAATGGCTAAATTGTAATTAATTTACAAACTGAATTTATTATATTACCAAAATTGTTATAATAATAATAACATTAACAATTTGTCAAACATTATAAATAAACGTTATAATTTTTGGTGTCTCAGTGAAGACTTTAGCGGCGGTATTACAATTCGATATCGTTCGTGTTTCCATTCCGACACACTAAATCAATCAAAACGCATGAAAATATTTCTGTCACTTTTTTCATATAAAAATTCCCCTGCGTGTTAAAATATTTTTATCTTTGCGCTATTTGGTCCGCAGACGACCAATAGATACTGATATACAAAGTTTTGGTTAAAAAAATAAAATGGCCATTTCGTTTTTTTTGTGTTTGGTTTGGTGGAGTTGTAACTAATATTGGAATAAAGGTGCTAGTGGTGAGATGTTTCCAATTTGTTTAGAAACGCTCGCGCAAGCTTTTTGGGTGCAAATTATTTTCACCCGATAAAGAGATTTAGCCAAATTTCCATAAATGAGGAAAATAACAATCGTTTGATTTGGAAATCTTTTTTATTGATGGCATAAAAACGAAAAAATTGTAATAAAAATATTGTGTCGTTTACACCTTCAGCACGTTACAAATTGTTAACGGGTAGACGAAATTTTTTAAGAATATCCTGTTCAGGAAGCGTCCGGGTTTCTAATATTTCCGATATACACTCCTATGATTCAACACGCTCAGATTTATTATTAAGTGATACGCTTATTTAACTGTTTCTATCAGCATCGCTATGATTTATATGTGTATCTTCAAAAAATTCTCCTCCAATAGCTGATACGTTAATAGCTTCGCTTCTTTAACAGTGACCCTTGCTTGTTTTTTGCATATCCTCCTGCTCGATATAATTCTTTTGTTTGACAACTCTAAAATACGATCAGTCAAATTTTATGATCAAGACATTTATGTCAAATTTTTAATAAATTGTATTCCCAATACACGCCACGATTATTATTCAATACCTCTTTCATACAACTGATTGACAGCTCCAATCTCCGGCTTTATTAAGAAATGTTTTCTATAATCATACCGATATTTGTCGATTTCTGTATCACACATTTGCTTAATTTCTACGTACGGAACTGGATTTGATTGCTAAAACGATAAAATCCGGTTAAAACTCGAAGCAATACTAATTACGATTTTCCAAGGATTTGTCCTTTTTTACATCGCATGGAAAACGTATTTGATGTATTTAACAGTATTACAATTGAGTTGTAGCTGGATCATACTAATAAATCTCAAGATTATCCGATTTAGGCGAGCCCGCTTCTATATTTTCGCATTTCTTCAGCTGAAGTAAAGGAACGATCTCAATCGTAGAACATGAAAATACTTTGAAATAAATAAAAATTTTGATGTTTAAATATTTAAAAATATGACTTGCCGTTTGTCGGATCAGAATTTAATCTTTCTAGAATAATTGTTAAATATAAAAAAATGTCCATAATGTTAGGTAATGGAAGTTAACAGGTGGAAACTGGTTTATTCTCGACATACGCAAAAAGACTCTCGATCATAATAAAAATCACACAAGATCGAAAACATCAATCGAATACAGCAAACGTCAAAAAATTAAGGCGAATTTTATTGAGGCAAAATTTTTAGTAACTACATCACTATACAGCCGTGCATCAGCCTTAAATGCATAACAAGGATAAATTATTGGGAAAACTAAATCAAAACTACGTTTTAGTGCTATTAATACAAATAATCATCACTTGGTTTGTCTGTTTTTAGTAGACGGCTGTTTGTTTTAAGACGATAAAAAACGTTTTTAACGCGATTATGTGTTAACCTTGTTTATTTACTTTACATTGACCTTTTATTCTTTAGTTTGAAAGTTGAATTATAATAGTTTATTTCTAATTTAGAAAAACGACTTTGTTGTTTTGTTAGGTAGAATGAAATTTAACGTTAATATCAGGTTCTGTAAACATTTTTAAGCTTACGGGGTGGTTTTGTTTAATAAATGCCAGACTTCATCTCGGGGAAAACTATTTATAATAAAAATTGTTCTGTATCGTAGGGACGTTTAGTCTGGTGATATTGCATGACCTTGGAACTTATTAGTTTGGAAGATATTGGCGAGAGTTTACCTATTGAATAATCAGTTAAAAATAAATAAATAAAAACTGTTTGTTCAAAATTTTTTTGTAAGGTGTATGATTTCCGAGAGCCGAGTAAAAATTAATCTGTATTACATACCGCTCATTTGCTGCAAGAGTGACACAACGCAAAATTTTTAATTTTCCAATAGAGCGATTTGAAAATATATACTCAAAATATCACTCAAAATTGTAAAAAGCGGCACTTTTCAATACATTCTTAATCGCATCTTAATTTTTATAATTTTTTAATATTTTGCAAATTTTCTTAGAATAGTTTCCCATATTTTAAAATATTAATTTTTTTCGCGAATTCAGTAGTTTCGCGATTTTTTCTATGGAATTTTACCTAATTTGCTAGAAATAACTAAATAACGGAGTATGTTTTGATACAAAATAATAAAAATATGAATTATTGGGAATCGTTTGATGCGAATATCTCCGAAATGAGTGAATTTTGAGTTGTGTCACTGTTACAGCAAATGAGCGAAAACAATTTTCTCTAAGTAACACTGTTACGTTGTAACGAGAAATAAAAATAGATCAAATAAATTCTTCTTTGATTTATAAAGCCAGCGATAATACCCTGGTCTACCAAAAAACTCACCATAAGAAAAAACACTAAATGAGGGCTGTTTGAGATTTCAAATTCGATCTCATGGAGTTAAATGGTTTGCTTATTGACCTTATAAAATCCTGCAACATCTTATCAGGTGATGGGATGGTTAATTAAAATTGCCAGCTTTTGTTTCAGAAAGTCCTTGATCATAATTATTTGCAACAGTAGCAAATTTTCCGCTATTTTATAAATAAACTTATCCATTTAAAGAAAAATTAGCTGCGACAATATCAATTATGAATCAAAATTTGAATTTTATCCCGGATCTTTTGAACTTTTGATGCCTATATTTAAGCGGCATATTTATTTTAGCTTTCAGTCACATCGCTAAATATTTTGCTACTATCGTAATGTTCTTAAATTAAACTACTGAACATTTTCTGGGTGTATATGGGCAAGTTGGACTATTTTCATTGAATTTTTAGCTGAGCTACGGTATTTATTGGATTAAAGGTGGTTATTTTTTAAATTTCATTAAAATTTCCGATTTAAGATATCTTGTAAATATAAAATATAGGAAAAATTATTTTATTCGTTTTATAAGCAGATTTTACACTTTTAGTCTTTTCAATTTGTATGCTCGTAGAAGTCTAACAAGGATAATGCCCGTACCACTGCTCGATTACCTCGAACTCACATGTTTGAGTTATAGAACAGCTTAATCAATCCCTTGCTGTCGCGCATTTCAAGTTCATAGGCGTCTTCGTCTGACTATGTTCACCTTTTCGCTTGGGGAGTGTGGGCTGTTCTATGTTGTGGAATTTCTCTTCTTCAGGACGCTTCCCGTAACACTCGAAGATGTTGTTACAATATTCTTAAGCTCATCCTGTTACATCAAAATTCAGCATGCTTTAACGAATACAATGCATAATATTCAGAAAATAGGTCATCCTCCATCCGATATTGCAATTATTGAGTGTGAATCAAATTCTCAAAAAAGCGGTGGTTATGAGCACCTAGATATACACTTTGTTTGTTAAAAGATCGCAAACTTCCTTAATTATAAAAACAAAGTTTAGTAGTCTTTTGCTTGCCGCTTACACGCATGCATGTGTCGGTACACACGGCAGTCAAAGCGACGGAGATAAGGTTGCCTACAATTTTTTCTGTTCAATATATAATTTTTGTTTTTAGTTTGAGGTGGCTGAGCGAATCGAAATGGCATGCGATTGTGTAATTCCACATTACCATTTACCCGTTGCCAGCCGCTTACCAAACAGTATAATAATATTTCCACATTATTTCATAATTTGAATACTTTGCGACCAAACTCAGGAAGCCAACTTTTGACCAGAGTCATCAAATATTTAATTATCGACTATCGAGGGCTCGGTGAACGATGGAAAATGCGTTCGGTATACTTGTGTCTCGTTGGAAAATTTTGTTGAATACTGAATGTGAAAATAGATCATTTTAATTACAAAATCGTTTTTTTTTTTTTTTTTTTAATAAATGACAGTAGCCTTGTCTCGCTCAGACTTATACATTTTAAGGTATTTTTAGTATTAATTAATCTCCTGAATAGTTAAGTGTTGTAGAAAAGCAATACCACGTGGAATGTACTTATCAAAGGCAAAATTCAAGCTCTTTTCGAAGAAGGTCTTTCGTTTAAGCAACTCGAGAGAAGATTAAACCGCCATCATACTACCGTTCCTAATTTTTTAAACGATTCAATTATAATTATGGCACCCACAAAACCGGAGCACTAAAAAAACATGAAACACACTTTTTATTTTTGAAAATAAAAAGTGAGCTTACATTAAATGTGTCTCGAAATACGAAGATGCGGGACAGCTAAAATACAGCAAAATGATATCAGTATCAAAACTATTGCTACGGTATAAAGCCGCGCGTCTTAACTTTGTTAGGACAAACATGAGTCGTGACTGGTTACAGGTAATTAAAACACATCTTGTTCTGCTTTTATGATAATTAACCATTATTTAATGATAGGTGATTTTTTCTTATGAAAAAAATGAATTTAGGTTGGCCAGATGGTTTTCAATATTATTAGAGGGATAACAGAAAAGAGTCAAAGAACTTTCCTAATAAGAATTTTGGTGGTGTTAGTTAAATGGTATGGGGAATTTCTCTTCAGCGGGCATTCTCGTCTTACCTTGTGACTCCATATATTCCTTATTGAATTAAAATAAGATGTTTTATTTTAACTTTTACAGTAATGTTCAAATTTTAAAATTAATTAATTTTTTTTTGTTAAAAATACAACATCTTTATGTACATCAGAACCTATCCAGGAATTTATTTGCTTCCATTTTTCATTATTTTTGTATTTGTTGACTCCTAAGGATAACAAAAATCAAATTTTAAAAGTTCTGTCTACCATAGCCATAATTCATGGCTGACATAGTTAAAATCTACTCGATGCCGAATTATTTGCAGGGTTGGGCCATGTAGGTTACGCAATGTAATCTACGCGGTTGCCCCTAATTGCTGTCAGTGAGCTGGGTTGTCACGCTTACGCATATCCATTTGTGGAAATGAGCATACATCACCAACTCTAACAACTGCAAGCCACGGAGTCGAAAAAAAACTGCAGAGTAATTGGGGCGGATTTTAAAGTAATTTGTTAGAGGGACCTGTAAAATAATGTAACGAGAATTAAATATTATGGATTGTTGGGTCATACTATATTTATTGCTTTATGTTGAATTAATTATCCGGATTGGTCCCGGAATATAGAAGTATACGTAATTCGCAACACGCTACGGGAAGATAATGAACCAGCGTTAAAACGGCGGTCATCAATAGCGCCGAGCACAAAATAATTTCTCATTGGGTATAAAGGAACGTAATTTAAAAAAATAAATCCCGTTAAACGTGGTAATGAGTACATGCCCTACCTGAACAATATCCTCATCGGGCACGGTTAGTAAATGGACATACTTAAAATTCCGCCACAATTAAAAACAAATCACAGCTTTGAGCGTCGATGAAAATGAATTCAGGTATATTTTCCAGCTGGTCCGAATTAATCTAGCGTCCATTTCAGTCTCGATGAACCTAGTTCACATTGAATTAGCTCACCATTTATGCACGAAATACAGATCAGTTCAGTGAATAAAATATGTACTGCATATTTTTTTTGTTAGCAAAATATATATGGTTCGAATTTTTTACTACCAATTTTATAGAGGTGTCACAGTGCTAGTGAATTCCTAATTATGATTTTCAAACAAACATTTTTTATATATAGAAATAATTCGCAGTTATTCTATTTAAACCTGACAGATTTGCTTGTCTAAATTTCCGACTAACTAAATTGATGGTTAGTTTATTTCATTCGTTTCATTCGTGCCATCTAACAATGAAAATTTTGTATGATATATAATTGCCAAATAAATAAAAATAATTCAATCTCCAAGATATTTCTAATCAGCGATTGATAAATGTGAACAAAATTTTCAGTTCAGGAAAAATATCATCTGTATCTGAACATTCGAGACATCTTTGGTATCAGACACAGTATAAGTTTCGACTAACTAAATTTGATGGTTACTTTGTACCAGTTATTGACAGATGTTTCTAATCTTCCTATACTAAATGATCCTGGTGTGCCATCTACGAACAACTCATCAAATCACTAGTACACAACAACGGCAGTTTAGTTTTGTCATTAATTTAGTTGAAATAATCGGTGTGAGACACACAGTATAGAACAGTAAGAACTACCATTAACTAAAATCTCCGACAACATACATTTAAAATATGCAGATTATACAATCACTACTAGCAGGGATTACAAGTGGTTGTCGACGAGTTGGCGACACGATCATGTAAAAATGAGTAGATGTCGTATAAACGCCCAATTCTGATTATTTAGATTATTTTCATTAACTAGAACTATTATTAGTCTTTAAATTCTAAAATAAAGGGTGTCTTTTAGAGGTCTTTAGAGCTTGAATATGATTCGGCCATGTGGCCGCCGCGGCTGGTGCATACTTGGCATAATCGGAGGTCCAATTTTCGATCACTCTTCACAGCAATTGCGCCCGTATTTCGCTAATACCGTTAAAGGAAATAATCTAATGGAGTTAGATCACACGATCTCGGTGGCCAATTTACAGGACCATTACGTGAAATTATAGTCTTTCATCAAATCTTTCTTTGAGCAAATTGATTGAATCCCGCGCTATGTGGCATGTGCCACCGTCCTGTTGGACACATAGCAGCAAGGTTTATGCCAGCCAATTAAGGTACAAAAAAGTTAGAAATCATGTCTCTATACCGTTCACCAGTGACTGTAAAATTCCGCCCATCATCGTTTTTGTAGACAGAAGGACCAATGATTCCGCCGGCCCATAAAGCGCACCAAATATTGATTTTCTCTAGATGTAATGGTGTTTAGGCAAAGGTCTGTGAATTATCTTCACTCTAAATTCGACAATTCTGTTTAATTCTGTTTATTAACGCGCCACCAAAAGTGAGTTACATCGGTGAACAAAATTTTGCTTGGAAAATCAACATCAATATCAATTTGTGCTTCAGCCCATTGGCCGAATTGATGATGAGTGTAATTGTCGGATAGCTTTAATTCACAAGTTGAATTTTGTAAGCACGTAAACAAGATCCTTAGATAAAATTTTTCATAAAGTGGATGGAAACATCGCCAGTTGCTGAGAACGAAATCAAACTGAGCAGAGAAGGGCCAATTACGGCAGGAGGTACTCAGGGATCGGTGTTGGGACTCCTGTTATTCCTTATTTACGTGAATGGAATTTTCCACCGCCCTTTTGCAGGCTCCCTCACCACTTTTGCTGACGACTTTTCGTTTGTGTACTCTGTGACAAAACTAAAATAGTTCATTTTACGGATAGCCAGGAACTACCTGATGCTCTTTCTTTTCACAGTTTTGGATGTAACAAGGCTCAGACTTATACTTCGACTGGCTGTTTTAAGATTAGTGTAGTAAATGAAATTAAATATTTAATTTCATTTACTACACTAATCTTTGTGCAAATCTAAATTGGAAAACCCATATTGAAGGCTTGAAACATAAACTATTATTTGTATTGAACAAGATGTATGTCTTACGCCTCTTTTGTCCGTTATACCTACGGAGGTTAGTTTATTATGCCTTAGTTGACTCTATTCTTCTCTACGAGCTGGCGTGTTGGGGGAGTGCCTGTAAAACAATAATGCGTTCGCTTTTGGTTCGACAGAAACATATTATCCGCTTAATGACTTTTCATGATGTGCCCATCATTCGGGCTCCACTGTGACACATGTTTGTCTTCAAGGTCTTAAAGATTTTCTATATTTAGAGTGGAAATAACTTTGTCACTTGTTCTGGCTACGATCTTCGATTGAACTCGCAATACAGAAAACATATCTCTAACTGGAGGTTAGATTTTCGTAGACAGTTCTTCAATGTGGTTTCACCTATCATCTTCAATAATTTACGCTGCGTTATTTCAACCTAATTTTATTGTATGATTGTATTTCTGTAGTTAATAAGGAATCATTGTGCCCGACATGAGCTCTAAGAGCCAAGGGTACAATTATCTGACAATACTTTGCGTTTATTTATATATATATTAAATATATATATATATATATATATATATATATATATATATATATATATATATATATATATATATATATATATATATATATATAAAGGGTGTTTTTTTAAGAGGTTGCCGATTTTTTTTTTGAATAAAACACATATAAAATTATGAAATGACCAAAATTTTTTTTTATTTGGTAGATAATTTTTTGGCATTTAACATTTAAACACAATTTCTGGCATATGGCTACCACGACTATTTTTCACAAATGTCATTCTGGAGGTCCAATTTTCCAGCACTTTTTCAAGCATTTGAGGGCGTATGTCAGCAATGACACGTTGAATATTGGTTTCCAAAGCGTCAATCGATTGAGGTTTATCCACATAAACCAATGACTTCACGTATCCCCACAAAAAGTAATCGAGTGGCGTCAAATCGCACGAACGCGGAGGCCAATTCACCGGACCATTTCTCGAAATAATGTTGTCGTTGAAAGTTTCTTTCAATAAGTCGATTGTTTCACGTGCTGTATGGCAAGTGGCACCATCTTGTTGAAACCACATTTCATTCATATCCATATCTTCAAGATTTGACAACAAAAACTCATTTAACATGGTTCTGTATCGATTTCCATTCACGGTAACGCGTCGTCCTTCCTCATTTTTAAAGAAATATGGACCGATGATCCCACCAGCCCATAGACCGCACCAAACAGTACATTTATCAGGATGCATTGGTAATTCTAGAACGGCGTGTGGATTATCTTTGCTCCAAATGCGACAATTTTGTTTGTTGACGTATCCATTTAACCAAAAATGCGCCTCATCACTGAAGAGAATTTTACGGTAAAAAAATGGATCTTCGTTCAATTGATTTAACGACCAATCACTGAATTCACGGCGCAAACGATGGTCGTGTGGCTTTAATTCTTGCACCAATTGAATTTTGTATGGCACCAAACCCAAATCTTTACGTAAAATTTTCCATAAAGTCGATGGACAAAGTCCAATTTGCTGAGCACGACGACGAATCGATAAATTGTCGTTTTCTTCGACACTGGCCTCAACGACAGCAATATTTTCTTCTGTACGAACTCTTCTCATTCTTGTCGGTGGCTTGGCATCCAAAAGAGTGAATGTAGACCGAAATTTGGTAATTACGTTCTTTATGGTGGTCTCTGACGGACGATTATGTGCACCATAAAATTCACGAAGTGCTCTATAAACATTTTTAATTGAACACTGATTTTGAAAATAAATTTCCACGATTTGAAAACGTTGTTCTGGAGTTAACCTATTCATAATGATTTGCCAAACAATACTGAGTAGAAATGCCACTTTGAGCTGTCAAAACAACTGTCATAAAATAAAACGACATCTATCGGGAAAACAAACCTCCTAAAAAAACACCCGTTATATATATATATATATATAAAGATTTTGTAATTTGGTTAAATGAATATAAAAAAATTTGATTGATTTGAGTCTTCCTCAATGCTATGCTGTACAGTGTCTATCGCTTGTTTGGCACGCAGTGTTTGACATCTTACTGAATGCGTATTATCATTTAGAGTATTCGTGGTGCGAAAACGAACATTATGAAATGGCAAATCAAACTAATGACAAAGCAAATGTCGGGTGTCAAATCGGTTGTCAAACAAAACAGTGTTGCCAACGTACGAGTCCAGATGTGAACCTCTAAAAAAAACACGCGTTACAATAATATTTAAAGTACTTTGTTACGTAAACACTTTCTACAAATAGGTTAAACGTTAAAAAGTACTGCTTAAAAAGTATCATTATAAAATAATGAGGGGATTGCGGATACGCTTTTAAAATTGGCTTTGATTATGTGAAATAAATAATTGTTTTGCATTAATGAACACTTCAAAGTGTTAGGGAAAGTTGAAGAAAAGAACGGATAGATGAAGAACAGTTGCTTCATTTTACCTATTTATAATCTTTCTTAGTTATTACCGTTATATTTTTTAATGTACTATTCGAGCCAAATAGAAAAAAATATCTGTACCCTAAGTATTTTTGGCTTTAAGCTAATAGCAACATTAAAATTTTTATCAGCATTTACACTCAAAATTTTATTAGAATTAATGTTAACATTATAGACACCTGTGGAGTATTTAGGTTTCCTATACTATTTTTTTTGTTAATTATAATTATTATTCTCACCCATATCTAAAAAATTAAAATAACAGTGTTTAAATTGAATATTTTATGTTCAAATAAGCTTGACCTATGCCTCAAACGAGATTATCATATGTATTACCACGGCTGCGAGAGAAAGTCAACGATCTCATGATAAACTATTAATAATGTTCTTTCTATATATATACATTTTAAATTCAAATATCGGTACATTCATTTTACTAAGAAATTCTAATCCCACAAAATTTTACATATTATCTAGTTATGTGCATGTCGTTTTGTGTGTTTTCTATGAAATAGAATCTCTATTTTAAAAGTTCATTCTGGGGCATGTAAAATAATATCACTTAATGAAAAAAAAAATTGAAGTAGAAACTAAAACTAGAATTTCTTGTTCGGCTGGAATGCAAATTGAAATATTTAAGTATTTCGCTGTACATAAACAATTCGTATGTATATTACAAAAACTATAACGAGCTGAGAACACATTTATTTTGGAATATCATTTCCTGAATATTTATGATTTTTATGTACTCGTATACTTATAAAATAAATACTTCACTCATATTTTTTTTATATGTAGTTTGTCCGATACATATTCATCAAAATGAAAATCAATATCGGGAGTGTAAAATATTTTGTTCAATATTTATGCGTACACACTGTATTTATGCTAACTTTTCAAGACTTGATGTTATATGGTGTTTTGTTGAAAATTTTTAATAGGTTTTCGTTTAGCCTATTAAACAACTATATTACTCCGTGTTCTCGTATGTATATCATAACTTCCCATTTCAAATATCCATAAAAAAATGTTTGTAATAAAAAGCAAGTCTCGTGCACTCATTTTCACTAAAATCTATAATAAAATTTAAAAAACAAATCAAAACAAATATATAAAAAAGTCATCAATCTTCATCATCATTATAATCATTAAAGTTGCTAGAAATAATGAATGAAAATGATAATAGTACGTAGTATAGTATTTACAATACCTGCGACCTGCGAGATATTTTTTTTATATTGCACTAAAATATTTTAACTATTTGTTACCTACTACTAGACACACATAATATAATAATATTTAATTGTCTAATGACATATAAAAAATATTATGTACTCTGGTTAGAAAATAAGAGTTTTGGTTTTTATATTTGTTTCTTAATAAGAATTATTTGTGAGTCTATTAAAAAGTAACAAAATTATAAATCGTAAATTTTATTTTATTTTTTGTCGAAAAATTTTATGATGGGAAAAAATTATTATTCAAATACATATAAATCATTAAAAATAGTAAATTTAAAGGAGATGAGTGTATGACGTAGTGAAGGCGCGAAACTGTAACATAAATCTTAAAATTTTAATGTAATTATCATAAAATTGTATAAATTATATATTTGAAATTTTAAAGCTACATTCATTTCGATGATATAGTACTTAAAATAATTGTTTTTGTTGTATTTAAAGATTGTATATATACTTTAATATACCTACACGAGAATAAAAAACTTGATATTTTTATAATCGGATTAAAATAAATTCATTTATTTTTTCGTCATCTTTAAACAAACAACAATGTCAACTTATATATAAAAATATTATTTACTCTCGGTATATTTATACATAATATATATTTTCAACTTCAAAACGAACTGAAATGAAATCAACCACACCTTCTTAAACATATAAAACAAAAAAAAAACTACTTTACAATTTACTTAATAATAGTGTTGTATGTGAAGTTTATTTTAAAACACACAAAAGAAATATCTAAAAATAAAGTAAAAAAAATAAAAAAAATATGGCCGACACAAAAAATAGTTTTGTGTTTTTAATCTTATGCATATAATTTATTTATTTTTTTGTTAGACATTCCATTAAGGGACGGATTATAATATTTTCGTTAGACATCTGAATATTCTTTCTTTTATAAAGATTTACTTATCATATCATCAATGAATTACAGCATATTAAATGCAAAGTGCGGTTAATGATCCTCGATTCTATGTACACGATGATCACAGCTCATGTACCAATAATTGCAATCCTCGTATTTTTCATAAAATGTAATAATTATGTAAATTCACAGTTTTAGTTTTATTTTTCTGTAACATAAAAATCTTTTTCTTAACTGTCCCATGATCAAAGACATTAAAAAATGCTATAATTCTTACACAAAGTGTGTCTTTACACAGAATTGCTATAATATGTGGCATACATAATATTTTATATGTCGGCGTATTTTCTGTTCATATTTTTTAATTAGGTGTATGTACGTCAACCGTATATACGCTGTGTGTGTGTTATGGCGAAATATACAATTTCTACGAAGTTGTATATTTTTGACATTTTGATATAAATACTTCACACGAGTCAAATGTATACTTTGCGGTTTAGGTATACAACTTTTAAAACCGTATATTCTGCTAGTTGCTTCCAATTAACATAACATTTAACTATACTCTCAAATGTTTGGTGCGTCATTAGATTTAAAAATTTTAAGTGAAATCAGTGATTTAACCTAACCTTCACGATTTTCTCTACGACTTACCTGGATGGTCGAACAAAACAATTTTGGCTGGTTCTTTTTTCATAATGGGTTTAACACTTAGCTAGGTCTCAATTAAGTTTTAATAAAATTTTTATTTAATGTGGAAAATATAGTAAGTGAAAAGTTGAAATAAAATTCAAAATGGTGTTATAGTAAAGAAGTGAGCTATGGCATATTTTTTGTAAATTTGCTAAAAGTACAAAAACACATGAGATTTTATATTGAAACAAAAACAAATGTACTTTACATTTATTCATTAAAAAATATAAATTATAAAAATATATCACCCTAACTGTCGAGTGATGTGGCACTTGGTGCAGGGAGAAACGGTACACAGGATTGCTTGATAGTTTTATTTCTGCATGGATTACATGTGTTAATAAATGCTATACAACAGTCATGCGACCACCTTTCACATGTTACGCATTGAATCCATTCGTCTGTTTTCCTTGTTTCAAAATAATTTTCACCACAACCCACACAATTATTTAATTCGAAATCTTCAGCGCTGCTGGAAGCATCATTTAATTCAAGCCCAAATGACAAATTTGGGTCTGTTGTTAATTTTATCTTTTTATTCTTTGAGTTTTGTTTTTTTTTTTTTTTGGTTAAATTCAGGCTCCTTTTTAATATTTTTTGCTTAGCTCTTTCTTTACTCTAGCCAAATTTTCGATAGAAGTTAAAATATTTACGTATTTCGTAAATTTAAATAGTGTTTAATTTTACATTTTTTAGCTAATTGAAAAGCCAAACAACATACTTCATCTCTAGAAGGTGCAAATCCATGGGCCTGCAACTTTTTATAATGTGATACTAATTTTGACTCATATTCTGCGCTCAAACAAGAAGATCCAAGAGTGGGTTTGGTTATGGTTTTTAGTTTTAAATGTCTTCGTAACGTAGTGCCCTGAATTTTATATTGTTTGGCCGCTTCATTAATTGTAGACATTTTGTTGTTTATGTTTTCGGTTGAATTTGTCAATTGTGATTCTGTCCAACCGGATCTAGTTGAACTTTTTTTTAATATACTCTAGGAATTCCGGTACAAAATAATCAGACTTAATTATATAAATAAAAAAATAATTTTATTATAAGGTAAATGGCACAGTGTACCATATCTCCTCCAAGTTGAAAATGCCATTTCACCTATATGATATTAACACGATTGAATAACAATAACACACACGAACGTAGACATAACCTAAAAATCGGTCGTAATAATCAAAAAGTGATCTTTTCTGATGATTTCGAAACAGATTTCATATTTCTGTGACGTTTACTTACCGAATTACACATGCGTGTGGTCTTAACACATAAAAAAAATTACGTAAGTAATTTTTAATTGTAAAATTACTAAAAAGTATTAGTCACAACACGCACAGAACTGTATAGTTTGAGATTTATTTCGCAACTAACAAAATAAAAGTTTCAGGTGATGATTTATTGAAAGAGAAGTGAAAGAGATTACAACTATGCCATTTCACCCGCAATTCCATATCACCCTACTTTACTATATACTTAGGTTAATATTTTTTAGCCATTCATAACAAAATAGTTATGTACCACAAAATATATGTGGATCACATTAAAAGTTAAAAAAATCAAAATTAAGACTAATTAAATTTGTGGTAGTCTCCAAAACAATCTCTTTCGGTTGATGCACATACATTACATATGACACAAAGGGTCGGAATTCTATTATAAAATCCGTTTGATTTGGTTTCTGTGGATGCGTTTGACATCTGTGGTTACCAAAATACTGTTTTGATGTTTGGTAAAGAGTAGAAGTGTGCTCCTGTTTTCGTGAATAGAAGTTATCTATTAGTTCTTGAACAATGCTCTGACGAAATTCTAAGCGCGATAATTGATGTTTCAACTTCAACTCATTCAAGGCTTCCAAGTACCAATATATGAATTTTTAACCGCGATATCAATTAAATCAAAACTATTCTAAGGTAAAATTTTATTTTAGTACGTCGGTCAATTTCATAGACTACTTTTTCTGATCCATTAGGTCAACACTCCTCATAAACTGATTATATTGAATAATCACATATGGACACGGGACTACTAATTTTTCACTGCTCCCTCGTACTTTTCGTTTTACTGACGACTTCATAAATGGAGATAGAAAGTTTGATCACATAAGAACTTTTTTGTTGTCTATCCATTTTACAACGGATAGGCACTTGTTTTCATATTGCAATGAAGCATATTGCAAATTTGGGGAATTAAAAAAATTGTCTAAATAAATTTCGATATCCAGTCCAGGCGAATCAGTGTATAAATCGAATTGGTACAAATATCCATTTTTTCCACATCCAAATATCCACATCAACACCACATTTTAAATCCCCATTTAATGGGCTTGCCTGGAAATGCGAAATATTTGAGAATAAAAAATCGCTTTTACTAGAAAAGACACAAAACCTTTTACTTATTTTTTTATGATGTTGAGCCCTTCAAATTTAATTATGCACTCGTCATTCAATTGAGCTTTATGAGTTGGAGTATGCCAAATTGTGGTCAGTTGGAGGCGGCATCTTCGAATTATCATAAAAATGTACGGCAGACGCAACAAATGAAACTTTTAAGTCTGGTTGGCTAGACCAGTAGTCTCTTATGGAAGGCAAGATGCGATAGCTCACGACAAGGCTTAAGCACAAAAATGCCCGCATTTCTGAGGGTTCAATTTGAAATTGAATTCCTTCTTGGCAACAATTTAATTTACTTTCCCTTATCAAGAAGTCAATTATTATTCATCCAAATTCACAACGGCATTGAAGAATTCTAGCGGCGTTTGAAAATTGTCGGCAGCTATATTTTCGGGTAACAATACTTTAGAAAGTTCAATTGATTTTAAAATTTCTAAGGTATTTGGCTGGTATTGTTTTCTCCAGTTAAAAGCATGTTGTGAATGAGATATTCGATGCTGATCATCGTTGCCTTCAGAATCATTTTGGCATGTATCGTCTTCAAAAAATTGGCGGTCTTCTTGATAAAGCTGCTGGTCAACTTCGTCATCACTATTGTCTGTCCATATAACATTTGATAGATTTCATCCTCCGAAAGCAAAAATCGACAGTTATTTTCGACAAAAGTAATTTTACTCATTGATCATTGCTAAACTGATATATCGAACATTTTATTTGAACAAAATAAAGTCTAAATCAATACACTTGTAAATGTGTGACAGCTTTGTGTCAAAATGCAATAGAAATGGAGAAACAAATACATGAAACAAATTATATTGTGTTTGGAAATGTTTTAATTTGGGCACATATATGTCACATTCATTATTTAAATAAATAACAACAATTCATTATTCATTATTTAAATAAATTAATAACAATTTATTAAACAACATTTGTTTAATAAATCTTACCTAAATTACTTTAAATAACGGAAAAATATGTCAAAACTGCCATACTCAGGACAATTTACAAACGAAATTCATGAGATAATGCTCAAGTATCAAAATAGTATAATTTAAAATTTTCTAGTATCCTAGTTTATTAAAAAAAGTGCAAAGCAAGTTTTAGCACACATACATACGTGCCATAAACCTTAAAGGGTTAATGATCCACAATGAATCGAAAAATAAATACATTTCTGATTTGATTAAAATTTGGTAAGAAATATATGTATGTACGACTATATGAAGATAACTTTTCTAAGAATATAACAGGGCACCAGCGCTACATTTCACATAAAATGAAAATCGAAAATTTCTATTAAAAATTCTTCACAAAAACCACTCAGAAAAATTTTCATTAATTAATTATGTAAAAATTCATTAATTATGTAAAAAAATGTTTTTTAAATATCATGTTATATTAAAATATTATTATAAATATATTCTATATTAAAGGAATAATTTACAGCGAGCAAATCAACGCAGAATTTGTGAAATACATTGCTGTCACATGAGCATACCAGAATTAGAAAAAATGTATAAGTAATCAGCGGCACAATGTTACTTTGAAGTAATTAAAACCTTCTCATTGACATGTCACACTTATATATTCTATAATAAATCAATAATTAGCTACCAACTCCAAAACGGCGGATTAACTTAAGCACTAATAAAAAATGTTGTTTTTTAGACTTTTCATCATGTTACATGATTATATGGGAATGAGAAAAATTGTAACTGCTGTTAGCGCTACAATGCTAGTTTTGAATACTAAAGTATGTCTGAAAAGTTTACGGCATTCTTCAATACCTTTTCAACGATATCCGACAATATTCTATATTCTATAATAAACGAAAAACTAGGTACCAGCGCCAAAACGGGAGATTTACGAACAATAAATTGTTGCTTCAAAATTGTTGCCTGATCTAAGACCTTTCAAACGATGTACTACACTATATACTCGTGAAAAATTTAAAGCAAAATCGTTGTGTTAGGTGGTATTTTGGGTGAGTTCCTATGGCAGAGATCCCAAAAGCGTTTCAATGATTGGCGGAAAAAATTCGAATCGGGTGGCGTTCTTGAAAAAATATCATTAGTACCGACATCCATCAATCTAAACATCCATTTTTATCAGGATTTCAATAATTTGGTCTTACAGACAAAAGTTAAAAGACATTTTAAGTAAAAATAAGGCAGAATAAAGTAAAATTTCAACATAAGTGATTGTGCATTAATAAACCTCACCGGCGCTTCATACAGAATCTCCATACCAATTAATAAAAACGACGGAGAACAACGAAAACTTATAAGATTTTTAAAAGCAATGATTGCTGTATTATAGTAATACAAAGCTACAGAACAATAGCTAACAACATCGAAAACAACGCTTCGAAAACTTATGAGCCCCTTTATCGAAGAGATATTTTAACGATTTAGTATTGGTATACAGAACACTCCGCATGCAACATCCAGGCAAATCATTCACCATCCCATCATATGCATTTATGAAAAAGCACATGGAAGAGAGAGCGGTTTAAACCGTACCATAAGCAACAAGGAATCAAAAGGCAAAACCTGCGGAAAGATATAGAAGCCACAAAAAGTTACCGAAAATGGAAGTTCGGAAAATGTTCTGAAATTAGCTCTCACATACATGAAGAATCTAATGAATCAGATTACAGATCTGAACAAAAATATATTCCTGGAAGCATGGGAAGAGGAAGAAGAAGGCATAATGGGTCACTTTATGGAGGTACACTACGACCATATGCGACAGCCATATGATGACATAGTAATAGCCGTCCAATATAATTATTAAAACATTTAAAATGTGACATGGGAAATCCGTTGGAAGCGAAACTTCGAAAAATTCGTATACCACACTTTAACGAAGAAAGTTTCACGAAGCTACATTACTTCGAGAGCTACCATTACCTTGAAAATAAAAACAACCAAAGCTGAAATCAATATTACGAGAATCTATTGAAACACATGCATTCATTCAACTTTCAATTTAAACTAAGCATCAAAGCAGTCGTAGTTAACAAAATAACTCACGATTATTCAGAGAAACCGATAGGCATTAAATCAAGTGATTGTCTTAACAATTTTCCATTGGATATCACACTACGTACAAAATAATTAACATCATATGGATAGTTATAAGAAACATTATTAAAATAAGCAAGCCAATTAAACATTTGACAAACACAATTGCGATCACCACCGAGAAGAACTCGCTAACGATCAACAAGTGGCAGATACATCGTAAAAATGCCATTAAATAGCATTGATACCAATTTAGCTGACTCGTAAAGATAGCAATGGTAAGATTCTTCCAACTGGAAAAACGACGACTTAACGACGACTGAAGACCGAACTCTCAAAATTTTGTCATGACAATAGAATATCATGACATATTGTATTTGTCTTGAATCTACACATGCGCTTTACATCTCGACAAAGAGAAAATGAAATAAAAACACGCTAAAATACAGTATTTGTTAAAAATTAATTTACTCATCTACACCGACAAGACCATTTCAATTTAAAGAAGTGGTTAAACACTTTTAACACTATGCGCCGTTGGTACTTGGCGAAACACATTAACACTTAATAAACACATTAAAACACTTGTTTATTATTTCGCACAAAATTTTTTTTTTTTTTTCAAAAATGTTTAAAAAATTACTCGATTAATTTCGACTTGTTAGGTCATCATCAGGAGTATCTACTGATTGGTCTGACAATCAGTATCTACTGAAGACCAATCAGTAGATACTCCTGATGATGACCTAACAAGTCGAAATTAATCGAGTAATTTTTTAAACATTTTTGAAAAAAAAAAAAAAAAAAAAATTTTTGTGCGAAATAATAAACAAGTGTTTTAATGTGTTTATTAAGTGAAGTGGTTAAACGAGACCGAAAGCCAGACATATATATATAAAATGTAAGTGTTGATGAAACTATCAAAGCTCTGGCTTTATTGGATGCCTTTCAGGCAATTTTGCTTCCTCCACGCACATCCAAATTATTTGATCCACTAAGATGGCTAGCGTCAGTAATAATAACTCTTTTTAATAAAAGAACTTATCTTGCTGAATGATTTGAAAATTCCAAGATGGGCAGGTTTCACAAATGGATCACTCTTAGAAGTTCGTGGATTTATTGGCGACAAAACAAAAAATGACGCTATAACGCTTGGAGTTAAACGAAATTCTCCTTGTTTCGAACTTATGCAAGGACTCCACTTTAGGGACAACGGAAATTTTTTATTTGATAAAGAGCAAAGAATCCAATTTAATAACCACCACCGAAGAATAAGACAGATTCTGATACTTAATAGAAAAAACATCAAAGTATAAAATTAAAGAGAATTGCAAAAACCGTGAACAACTTCACTAAAATTTAAAAAAAAGAAGGCGACCTGCAAGAAGCACATAAGATCATTACAAGCTAGACTCAACTAAGTTGTTTCAAGGCAGGAATAACGCAATTAGTGGATTAGAGGAATAATCGATTACGCGGATATAAAAACGGTGCATGGAGGAAAAGTACTGGATCATATGTGCAAGAAATGCCACTAAGGTGGTGGTCTTAAAACGTGTTGTTTGTTTCAGATTTAGAGCTAAGGAAAGATGTTACCAGCTGATGGAACACCTACATACCAAGTGCAGAAGTAGGTAACAGAACTTACTATATAGAATCGTTAATTGCCGCCTTCTAAAAATTTAGCTCAAGACGAGGTTTGGGAAGTGGTGTGTGCAGTGACAATACATCGAACTTCGTTTCAGCCAATAACCAATTGAAAAGTATGCAGAAAAATGCGATATCGAGTTTTAATAAAATCGTAATGGAACAGCTAGCTTCGAAAGGGATATCATGCCAACCTCCATCTCATTTTGGTGGATTATGAGAAGTTACCGTAAAGTCCATTAAAACCCATTTAAAGAAGATCGTGGGAAACAATACACTGATCTTCGAATAATTTACAACAGTTCTAAACCAAACAAAAGCAACGTTAAATTTTAGACCCTTATGTCCAATATCCAATGACAAAACCGATCTAGAAGTTTCCACACCCAGCTATTTCCTGACAAGCTGATCTATTATAATAATACCAAAAAGAGATCAATCGACTTCAAATATTCAAAGAATGTTAAGGTGACAGTTGTTGGAAAATCTAAAACAGGATTTTTGGAGGAGATGGAGCAATGAATATCTTTAGAGACTACAAAAATGCTCAAAATGGTAAGTACAAATTTGGGTGGCCACATGAGAACGTTTAAAAGAAATGGTAGAAGAAGAAAGAAATTATAAATATGTTAAGATCGCATTTATAATATTTCGAATATATATTATATAATATATGTCGTAGGGAGAAGTAAAGTTTTTCGCTTTTTTCACCATTGAACTATATTATAAGGATAATTTATGTTACTCTATATTTGTATTCTAAATATTCATATAATCGATGGAATAAATCGCGCCGACATTGGCTTTCTGATCTATTACATTTCGTCCGCCGTATAATTGGAACATAAAATTGATTCTAAAATTGTTTTTGGATTTATATAAATTAATTTAAATGGTTTGAGGTTTGGTAATTTTTGTAAAATTTGTATTGATTATTTCAACAGTTGTTTTAAAATTTACATCTTAAAAATTCTATAAACAAGTATGGTGTCGTGGTATCAGCATCAGTCCTAAAATAACATGACAAGCAGTCCAAGTAGCGTTATAAAATTACGGGCTTGGTTTATTTAAAATATCAAAAGCCACATTTTACAATTTTTTAATTTAAAATATACTATCTTCGTAAAATAAATCCAGAACATGGATTAATTGGTTATACTAGTTGATGAACCATCTCATATTTACTTACAAACTTTCAACCAACAACATTATCAATAGAAAGAATCGCTCGATCGCTACGCAAGAAGACTTGGTTTGCAGGTGAACATTAGCAAAATTAAATATTTAGCAACACTCAAGAGTATCTTTAGGGCAAATCTAGGAATCGGGGACCATAATTTTAATTGTGTTGAAAACTTTAAATACCTCGGATCAATTATAACAATTACAACGTCCAATCAAGGTTGTTGCAATCTAAGAACATCTTTCACAGTCGTGCAAACTCTCACTTTATTAAACACTCATAAAACCTGTGCTGGCTTTTGGAAGTGAGAGCTGGATTGATGATTGTTATATAAACTCGAAAGGAAAGTAGTTGCATCCTTGGCACAATTAAGTTGTACAAAACGGTTATCTGATTCGTATGAACCAAAAGATAGAGCAATTAGACGGAGGATGCGATATCATCGGATTCATCAAATCAAATCGAGTTAGATGGTTGGAACATCCAGCCGCTGTGTTTAATAGAGGAGGACTCCGATTGCGCTGGTCTGACGACGTAAAAAAAATCTACGTCAAGCGGAAAATTCCTTCATAGGATGTGAAAGATAAGGAGAAAGAGATGGCGAAATAAAAGAACTAAAAATGTTGCAGATGTGAAAAGATTCAATATTCTTACAAGTTCACCGGTTCGCAATCACAATGAACGCAACATTTGTTCAAAAATTTGCATACTAATTTAGGTGAAATTCAATTTCATTAGAAAAGAAGTAGAGAAAACAAACTTCGATTGTCCGTCATAAAGCCATATGACGCTTAGAACCAAATTTTTGACTATCGGAGGTGATCGCGAATCTAGCAAACCATATAAATCTCCCAATATTTATGTTTAAGCTGGATTTAAAGTAGGACTTTAAAAAATCACTTGTGCCCAATCTTGACTTATGAATTTTGGATTTACCCTAGTTTTGATTATCGATAAGGCTCTCATTCATATCGTTCAATGACTATGTCTAACGTTGTTTAGGTTTTTTTTTAAATTAGTTTTTCTAACTATCCCATTATTAAGTATGTAGGATTCTCTTCAATCAAAAATTTTGAATTTTCGCCTAATCTCCAAAAAATTTAAAAATTGTTACACAAGGTATAAGTTTCTAGATTTTCTGAATTCATTTAAATTTCTGTTACTTTATAAATGCATAAATCAACTCGTATATCAGAAGAAATAAGTAGAGTAGATTGTTACATGTTAGATTTCATAATCGTGCGCTCATTTAGACAAACTTATGCGTATGATGTAATTGAATTTAATTTACATAGTAAATTTTACTATAAACTCTATGACATTTTCGGTTCATTGCGAGTGAAATATGTGACCATGGAAAATTTAATCGTATTCTGTGTCACATATAAAATAAATCAAAAAAATATCCAGCATCCAACAGTATATACGTTATATAAATATTTAAATAATGACTGTAAGATTTATTGATAAACACAATCATACCAAGGTCAAAAATACAACAATAAAATACATACACTTTGGTACGCCCGTGGCGGGTCATATAAAATATTATAAATTGTAAATACATTTTTGGATATTTTCGTTGGCACAGTTGGAAACGTTGGGGGTATCGTTTAATTAAAATTAATATTTTCATGATACCACACACGATGGTTTAAAGATCAAAATTATATAAACATTTTTAAATTATGCGCGAATGTTGTTAACTCATGCAATCGAAATTGGAAGATTAACTTAAACAAAAATTTGCCTATATAGATAGCCGCCTTGGAAAGATATAAAAACGCGTATTTTCCCTTTAAGTGTTTATTTAAAATAACACGCGCGGTAAACTATCAAGATAATAATTATTACTAATTAAAAATCTAGAAACTATACAATATACAAATATTCAATTACAAAATAATTTTTTTTATACCGTACATAGCAACAAAATGGCTTTTGACATTTTATAATATTTTACGTATATGTAGAAAAACGAAAAGATAAAAAAATGTTTTAAGTGGATTTGAAACTTTGAAGACAACAAAAAATGTATATTCATTAAGACACTGTATTATGTATAAGATAATATATTATATTTAAACTTACATAACATATATAATCATTATATATATTCGAGTAAGTCTATGTACGAGTATATATACCGTAGAAATAGAAGACTTTATTTTATTTTAGGGATTTTTAAAATATTTTCTAAAAATATATTTATCTCATATATACGTACACAGCGAGGAACACGGAGTATGGTATAAAAAAAATCCAAGGGAATCTGCTTAATAATACCCGAGAACAGCAACTGCGAGAAGAAGAACAACTTTTTAATTTATTTTAGCAATTGAAAAAGGAAATTGTATTTTATTTTTGTGCGCCAAGAGTTTTTGTGAAGCCAAAAACAGAAAATATTCACTGACACAAAAAGATGAGAAGACACATTTTGATTAAAGGGTGCCCGAATACATAACGCAAACCAAAATTATAATGATTTTGGGAAACACATTTCTTATTGAGTATCACCCTGTATAAATACAGATACTTTATGTAAATTACTTTCTCTCTAAATAGAATAAAAATATGGCAACTATGAAAAACACCAAAAACAACAACAAAACCAAATCATGAAAATGAGGGTGGATGCTATACAGCAATATATACGGTACTATTGAACAACAAAAAAAAATGTTTATGTATATAAATTTAACCCTTGGGATTACATGATGAAAATTTATTTTCTAAAAAAAAAGACGAAAAAAAGAAAACTACACACAACCAACAAAAAATATTATAACAAAGTGAAATTTCAGTTGATTTTCTGGTTTTATACAATTTTGAGTGAAAATAATATAAAATGGAAAATTGTGCTGTGTGTGCGGAGAACAAAAACACAGAAAGATGATAAAAAAGGGAATTTTATTATACAATACCCGAGTATTATAGTGTATAGGGGGAGGACTATTTTGGGTTTATTTTTCCGGTTAGACGGGTATGCGTATATAGAACCGAATATATACAAAACGAGAAATGAATGAAAATTGATGTTGTATGATAATGAAGAGATTTTCTTGTTTATTTCGTATACGTACGTATATTTTCAAATTATTTTCTATTTTCAAGTTGTTAGAATATTTATTTGTATTATATTCTATATACGAGTATGTAAGTTTTGATAACACTAAACCATATTTGTAATGAAATTCAAGAGATTATAGATGGTTTATCCGGGAGATCTGTATACATCTATATATAGACCATTTGCCCGATCGATTTGAAATTGTACTAATAGTTGTTTATTACAGATTAAAAAAATATAAAGTAAGAGTTTCAAATGGAAAACTGATATGCAGTGTTCTGCGTCTATGCGTACTTTAGAATAGTTTACGTGTTGATGTAGATAATTTATTTATTTATTTATTTCACAAACATGAATTTTTTGAACCCCACACCTCAATTGAGCAAGAAGCTCATTCGTTTGAGGTGCGAGGCTCATGACTAATATCCAATCTTTCGTTGTAACTTTTTTCGTCTATGCATGCAGGTATGTATATGTATTTCAGGCAGCTCATTCTAAAACATTTTTTTAATCCACATCTCCACTGGGGTGCGTCAACATTTTACTAACGAGCACGTCTTCTTCAGTTTCTAACGAATGATGATTTCGTATACAGCATCAGTTGAAGCAAATACGCATCAGTTGAAAATAATATTTTTTAAAATATCCGATTTTCATGTTGTGCGAAAAAAAATAATTAAAAAATATAAAATGAAGAAAAAACAGATGACTGCACGACATGAAAGTCAAAGCACCTTTTCCATAATTCTTTTTTGTTGTTATTTAATTGGTTAGTCCATAAATAAAATTTAGTAGAATATAACAAATACAGCCTTTAAATTATCCTGTCGGCTTAAATTTCCCAAAAATTTTGTCATTTTTTATTCTGCGATTTCTCTAATTGGTTTGGTCATATTCCGTGGCGTTAATACTTTCAGCAATCATTTACATTCGATATTGAGCACCTACACACAATTCTGTTGAGCACTTGTAATAAGCTGAAATGATCACATTTGAAGTAATTAAAATTTTATCAAATTTTTGTCGATAGCTCATGTAACTCTGACAGCTCTTCCATAATTTCAAATATATTTAAAAACAAGTTACATCTTTAACGAGTTCAAATAAATTGTCAGTTTGTAATTTCATGTTCGATAGTCATACCGCTGCACAAGGTGAAATCCAGCTATATGAAAGAAATTGAATATGCAATGTGCCACCTATTATGGCCATGCCACGAGTTATACAACTGATTTTCTATCTGGGCTATAAATTCAGCTTCATATAAATATTTGGCTTAGGTATATTTTAACAGATTAAAAATTAGTATTACTCGTATTTGTTAGCTGTGTATTCCGTTGGAGGAAAATATGGGTTTTGAATAATGTCTGCGTTATCTGTTTTCTTCTGATCCATTAAACGTCAAAACGTTTATGCTCGTGTTGTCAACAGAAAATATAATTAAAAATAGTGGTAATTGCAATCGGAGCCATAGATTTCAACCTTATGCCACAAATAATCAAAGGAGATTTTAAATTTGAACTTTTTTGAAACACAATTTATATCTAATAATTTCAATGTCATTGTTTGTGATTTTTCGTTAAAGTGCGTGTACTTACGTATACTTTCCTACTCTTTTAGATTGTTTTCGCTTTTACTTTGGTTGAAAAACCAAGGATTAAATTTATTTAGTGTTACAAATAATGCTTCCTCAACGATCAAAGTTTGCCATATTCTTAAAATACGTCATCTCCATGAACTTAGTCGTTCAAGATCTACTTAAATGTAAAAAAAAATTTAACAAATTCTAATAAAATACACGTGATTGGTTACTTATTTTAAATATTGTGCTGTGTCAATACAAAAGCTAATTTCTGAGCAGAAGAATAAATACAAGATTTGCACTTCAAATTTACCCTTTTGCAAATGAAATTCGCCTTTTTGCAAATAAAATTCAACCTGTAACAGTTGCAACTGATTGTTCAATTACATCTCTCAATTGTATATGATTCTCAGGATAAGGAAACATATTTCTTGCAAAACATTTTATTTTTTACTTCTTCGATGGGGTGATCATTGGTGAATAAGGTGGAAGAAAAACTAACGTATGCCTTGTTTGTCCAACTAGATCGCGCACTTGCCGCGTATTGTGGAGATCCACATTATCTAAAATTAACCATGCTTCTTCAATATTAATTTCTTCCAATTTTTCAAATAGTGTTTGCAAAAATTCACAGATAATATTTGAATTTACATTGGAGCGCCCAATTATTTCTTTAAATACAATACTATTCCCCGAATGTTTGGAGCAATAAGCAATTAAGGAAACATTACTCCTTCTAATCGTCGGAACAATTACATTAGATTTGCAGCGATAAATATAATTTGTTCTCTGGATTCTGGGGCATTTCGGGAAAAGCGAAATGCATATATTTTCCGCTCCTCAAATACACTCGGTGAATTCCGGCGATCAACTTGTAATGAAGCAGATTTCAGTGTGATGCGTATGTATGTTCAAATTCTATAATGTGCTTACGAATGTTCTTTAGAGTAATACATCGATTTTTTTCAAATCAATCAGATAATTTTCAATCAAATCAAAATTGAGCAATTAAATTTTGATTAGCAGTTAATTTAAAATTTCTTTTGCCACCGCGATTTTTGTCAGCAAGTGTATTAACATTTTTTACATTCAGTCGAATTTGATTTGAAAAAGGGGTAATTTGATTTGAAAAAAGATGAATTTTAAGTGAAGACCCTGTATAATGTCGCTTTTAAGTTGAATTAAGATGTCGCAACTCGGTGAAACGATGCCTTTTTTATGATAAAATGAATCATGAAAATCAACGAATAAATAGCGATTACCCTTTCTAAAATGCCAAAGGCAACATCAGGCCTTGCCTTAGCAGATACAATGGTAATGTATGATCATCAATACTCCATATATTCGATGAAGCTACCATCAAAATTTTAGATAACTATATATAAACAATGTCTTTAATTATACCGATTGTTTCTTTTTACTTCTTTTGCTACAATGTCGGAGACTATTATACTTCTCAAGTCTTTAACAGAAAAACAAATGTTACCCTGAGTTGCAATAAACTTAGACCCAAGAATAGAAAAGAAGGTTTCTGGTAACCTACAAATTCTAGATCCGCTGCCCAATTACTTCAGAACGAGTTGACGATGCATATAGTCGAAAATGAGACTGGTAGGACGAGAGCACGTTCTGACACGAATCCGGAAAAAATTCTTGGTGTCTCAGGAATATTAGTGCCCGCTGAAAAAATTTTCAGTTTAACCGGACAAGCTCATTTTCATCGACCAAAATATTTGGCTAGGTTAAGAAAATTGCTAAGGTGAACGTGAACTTTCTTCTATGTCCTTAATTAATTTTATGTGATAAAAGTAAGTAGTTTTATTAAGTAGTTTATTACATAAAACATAGATGATGTAATGAGAAATCATTTAGATAGCATAAACACATTCTCAGGTTTGGTTGTGTCTCTAAAGTTCTTATCTTGCTGGTTTAATGAATTATTACTCGACCTATCTCGCTTCTTTGTTTTGAGTTTAATTTTTCCATACATTTTTAGTTTTTGTTTAATCTCATCTATAGCATCACATCACCATACATACCACTACCATATTGTGTTCATCATCAATAATACCATTGATGCAATATTCAATAAAAGCCGCGTCTTCCAAGTTCACTAACTTACCAAGTTCTCTCATAACAATTATGTATTTAGCAAACGATTCATCATATTTCTTTCTTTATTTCGATCTGCAACGCGTTTATGAATCAAAGCAGAGCACTTTATAAATTTAATAATAATAAATAAAAAAAACTTTAAATTTAATTTTAAAATTAGTTTTTATTTAATGAAAATAATTTTGTATTGTTGCTGGTGTGATGATGCGGCGGCAGCCGACTAGAAATCTGTTAATTTTTGCCTTCGCCTTTTTGCCTATATTCAACCAAAAAACGCAAAAATGCAAAGCCAGATTTTCTGGTTGTTGAGTTTGATGTTACAAAATATTTTGGAGAATCCGTTTTAAAATAAGTTTAATCGAAGCCAAAATAATTGTGTAGAGTACTTATTGTTAAAGAAACTATCCGCTACAAATTCCTTCCTTAAAAACAATATTAATTTTTGTCAATTATCAATCCCACTTGCTTTTCTAAACTCTCTTTTAGAAGAGGGATTGATGATTTGATTCCAGCCTAAAAATTCCGCACTCTCATCGACCACCGTAATCCACTTTTCAATTGTATATTCATTGTCATCGCTTAATTTAAAGCGATTCTTTGATATCCTTGAACTTGGCAAAATCAGTTGGTTGTAGATTCTCTAAATGGATAAAAGATTTACCAACAAACCATTTTTTATGGCACGTATGTGTGGTTTATGGCACGTATGGGTGCCAATACTTGTTTTTCACTTTTTTTAATATACTAAGGTACTAGCAAATTCTGAAATGCGCTATTTTGATGCTTACATATTATCTCATTGACTTTATTTGTAAATTGCTCTGAGTATGGCAGTTTTGACATATTTTTCCGGTATTTAAAAGTAGATATTTTATTACTAAGTGATGTGACCACATATAGACAATTAGTGAAAAATAATTCGACTCCAATCCAATCTAAAATAAATTCTGTAGTAAAAAATTGGCACAACGCAGGTAATATTGATGATTTGACAAAGAAAATATTAACAAGTTACAGACCAATTGTCCTAAATTATATGGTTTGCCTAAAATCCATGAACCTGATATATCATACAGACGTATCGTGAGCCCTATAGATTATCCCACACACAGTTTATCGCCATTTTTAGGTAATATTATTAAATTCAGTGTAGGTAAAACTACTTCTCTAAATTCCGAAGATTTCAAACAAAAAATTGGAAACGTTATTTACGTTACCTCCAAATTTTATTTTAATTTCATTAGGTGCAATTTCATTATTTACAAATGTAGATAGTCATTGAATTTTGGTTATTATCAGCAAAAATTGGAGAAGCATTAATAAGAACGCAACATCTAAATTAACGAAAGTCCAATTTTTTGAAGGTTTAGGCATTGTTTTAAATAATTCAAAATTTTCTTTTATAGCAATAATAATTACAAATAAATTTGGTTCTCCAAAGCAGGAGAAGTTCTTTAGCACTCTAGTGCTAGTCTATAGATTTTCAGCCTTTATTTTATTATCGTTATGTGGATCATATTATTACCGCTATACCAGAAAATAAAATTGATATATTTTTAAATATGTAGTTTTAATAAAATATACAGTCAAATAAAATTTACTTTAGAAATGGAAGTTAATAACAAAATTACATTTTTAGATTTACTTTTGATTCACGAACCTGATGGCAAAATTTCTTTCGATTGGTATCATAAAGATAGTTGGTCTGGCAGATATCTAAATTTTCATTCTTGGCTTCCTACTTCATATAAAATTAATACAGTAAATCTTTTGGCTCAACAAATATTAAAACTTTCTGACAAAAAATTCCATAATAAAACTTTTAAAATTTTGAAAGAAACACTTTTAAACAACCATTTTCCGGCTAAATTAATTAATAAAAGTTTTTGGAAACAAAAAAATGTTGTTAGTAATTCTAATATTCTGCTTATTAATGATGCCCAAAATTATTTATCTATTCCATATATTAAATATTTGTATGAAAAAATTAAACACCTGTTTAAAAATTATAATTTCAAAATTGTTGGTAACTCATCGATCAGTTAAAAGATTCAATTTTTTCGAAACTCAAAGATCCAATACCGTTGAAAAGGCAGTCGAATTTAATTTGCCAAGTTAAATGTGATTGTAATGTTGTTTATTTATTTATTTATTTATTTATTGATAGATTGACATAACAATTTTAGTAGAGGAAAAGCACATATGGAAGCATAATAAATGAACATCAACAAAAAAATACTTCCATTAGGCATAAAAACCTCAGATTTTTTCAAAAAACAAATCCACTCCATGCTAATACCCTCCATGTTGAGCTCAAGCTCATTTGTTACGGAGGATACTGCAAGAAGTGAATGCTTACAAACTACATACGAAAACAATATAAATAAATATAAAAATATTATTATACAAATAATACGTTTATGTTGGTCAAACCAAACAATTGTTAGAAAAACGAGTTTATCAACATAAAAATGGCGTAGATAATGATAACGAACAAAGCACGAGTGCACTCACAACACATTTAAAAAATACAAGACATGTAATTAATTTAGATGATGTTAAGATACTTGATAAAGAATGAAATTTTAGATAGAGATCAATTTTGGAAATAATTTACATTAAATCTAGTACTAACTCTATAAACATTAATAATGATTGCAATTATATCGGAAATGCTTTTAAATATTTTGTCTAATTTGTTTTTGTCTCCCTTACTGTGATTTAAATTTTCAAAATTTCTAATTTTTTTTCTTATATTTACATTTTTTATTTTACAAATTTAAATCATATTTTATATAATATTCGTATTCAATATAATTAGTTTATGGATGACCTAATGGATTAAAAAAAAGTAGTCTATAAAATTGACCGACGTTCTAAAACAAAATTCTAATCCGTGCAATCTTTTCTGAGGCCGGAGTACGTACTCCCTGCTCTATCGCGGTTAATTTTTACGTTATCTGCCAACTCGAAAACGTACGGTTAAAGGGCCGGTTATTCCAGTCTATAGTACTGGACATGGAAGATGGGTCGGTTCTTTTTAATCACAGATCGTAATCTGTTGATGAAAAAAAATTCCTTTTGCACCTTGCTCCTATCACGATTCGAACCCGGTCCCCTCGATCCAAGCGCCTTAACCACTGTGCCATTTGGTCGGCATAATAATTTTAGATTTAATTGATATCGCTGTTAACAATTCATATGTTGTGTACTTGGGAGCCTTGGGAGTTGAAGTTGAAACACAAATTATAGAGCTTAGATTTTCGTCAGAGCATTGCTCAAGAACTAATAGGTAACTTATCTTCACGAAAACGGGAGCACACTTCTATTCTTTACCAAACATCAAAACAGAAACTTGATAACCACAGATGTCAAACATCCACAGAATGCAAAAAAACCCATAGGGTGCGAAAAAAGACCCCAGACAGAGATGTTATAATTGTAAATCAAATGGACTTTACAATATAACTCCGAACGTTTGTGTCATATGTGATGCGTCCCGGTCGAAATTACATATTTCGAAACGGCATAAGGTACAAAACGGCATAAGGTACAAAATAGCATTTTTTTAAAATAGCATATTTCAAAACGGCATAAAGTACAAAATGTCGTAGATACAAAACGGCATTTTTATAAACGGCATTTTTCAAAACGGCATTTTGCTAAACGGCATTTCACAAAATGGCATTTTTTAAAACGGCATTTTTCAAAATTGCATGTTTCAAATCGACATAGGTACAAATGGGCATTTTTCAAAACGGCATTTCTTAAAACGACTTTTTTCAAAAATTTTTTTTTCAAAAGTTCAGTTTTTGAAACGACAAAGGTACAAAACGGCATTTTTCAGAACGGCATTTCTCAAAACTGCATATTTCAAAACGGCATAAGGTACAAAACGGCATAGGTACAAAACGGCATTTTTCTAGACGGAATTTTTCAAAACGGCTTTTTTCTGGCATTCTTCAAAATTGCATATTTCAAATCGACATAGGTACAAATGGGCATTTTTCGAAACGGCATTCCTTAAAACGACATTTTTCAAAAATACATTTTTCAAACGTTTATTTTTCGAAACGACAAAGGTACAAAATGACATTTTACAAAACGGAATTTCACAAAAAGTGGCATTTTTCAAAGTTGCATGTTCTAAAACGACATAGGTACAAAACAACATTTTTCATAACGGCATTTATCTTATTTAGATTCTCTTTAATACAAATATGCCGTTTTCAAAAATGCAATTTTAAATTATGCATTTCTGAACGAATCCCATATGTGATGTATACCTAAGTTACACAGCCAAAAGAGATTGTTTTGGAGACTACCACTAATTTGATTAGTCGTTATTTTTGATTTTTTTAAGTTTTAATGTGTTCTACATAAAATAAGATAAAGCTAAACTATATTAACTTAAGTATAGCATCATTTTGATTTTTTTTTTTTCAACTTTTCTGTACGTACTGGAAATGGGCACATATATGTCACTTGCTATATCTTCCAGATTAAATAAAAAATTTATTAAAACTTGGTTAATTACACTAACTTCCACCTAGCTAAGTATAAAACCCACTACAAAGAAAGAACCGGCCCTTCCAGCCCCTTTTTACAAACCTGAGAGGGTTAATAACAAGGTGAAATTACCACCTCATCACACAGCAGTTACTAAACTAATTTGAAAGGAAAAATATATAAATTCATTTCAATATTTACCATAGTTTTATAGTTTGGTGACTATGCATTCTTTTAATGACTGAACCTTTTAATGTATATGTGTTAGCAAACCTCGATGTAAACTAAATATTTCACTGTCATCCATAATAACCATTGGAATAACCATTTCATTTTTTTTAATATAACAAAACCTATTAAGTTAATCAAGGAACAGAAACTAATTGATTATGCAAATAATCAATGTGAGAAACAAATGCAATTTCATAGATATAAACTACGCTACTGCGATAATGCAATGAAAACAAAAACCAATCAAAATATTTTAATAAATTTTCACTTTGTCGTTAGTTAGTTGATATCTTAGTAAACTTAGAGTTTTTCACAAGGTTCTCGTTGTTGAAGGCCATTCAAGGTCATCCAAAATAAAACAACAAATTTATATCGTTCGTCTCAATTTTTACAAAATATCTACCGTGTAATAAAAAATTCGAAACAAATTTATTATTTAATTTATAATTTCTTGAAATTCAAATAATTATCATTATGAAGTATTTAATTACTTGTAGCATTTTGTAATAAAAACGTTTCGCCGTATATAAATTGTATTATTTAGACATATTTTATAAAAAAAAAATATATTTATGTTTCATAATTACTCGTACATATATTCACAGTATGTATGCATTATGGAATATAAAATCAACAGAGATTGCATAGCTTAGCACTAGAGTATAGACTTTATCATAATAAACTTATAGTTTTGTTTTATAAATCTAAATATTTTTTAGTACTGTAATTTATGATGTCTAGAAAATCTGTTATTTAGTCAAATTAATAATATGCATATTATACATAAATAAAATTAAAGAATAAAATAATGTTCTAATTTTACAAGTTTTACAAAAACGACTTTAAAGTTTTACACTCAATAATTCTCAAACTAGTTAGCGAAACATAATCACAACGTATTTTTCGATTATATAGAATTGTAATGAATAAATAGCGAGATAGTTACATGTTTCAATGACCTAAATTGGTAAATATAAAATCATTTATAATCGCAAAACTACCAAAGTGCAAACAGTAAAAATTAATCAACATAATGGTAATTACACGGAAATTCTAAATGAATTTAATGTTTAACAACAGTTTGGATATAATAGAGGGACGGTTCAATGCTTTATGTATCGTACTAAAAATGTCATGTATACAGCATACGATTGTTACAAGACGATTTTCTTAACGCATATTTCTCCCTTATATGTTTATTATGATTATGATTTTTGATTATGTTCTCACATAAAAAATTTACATAATTGTTCTTTCTTATATTGTAGCATACACATGTTTTATGTCTTTAATAAATTTGATTGGGTTAAAAAATTATGTATTGTAATTCTAATTTTTGTTTCCCTCGTCTGCCATGAGTGCGCTCATTGCTGTCTCCTAATATTAGTTTACATCATTTTTAATCAGTTTTTGGTTGGATGATTTTTCGGGTTTTCACGGAAAAGCAAATATATATATATATATATATATATATATATATATATATATATATATATATATATATATATATATATATATATATATATATATATATATATATATATATATATATATATATATATATATATATATATATATGTAATGTTAAATTTAAGCAGATGCAGCATGTGTACGCGTCTATCCAAATACATATAATAAAGTCGTGCCTTATACAAATTACTTGATTAAGTGATTCGAAAAATAATGTTTAATATTTCAATCAACTTTATAAATTTACATAAAGCTAATGTTTATTATTCTCTATTATTCTCACGTTACGGAATATATAGGATGTAATAATAAACACGTAAACACGTGACAGTCAGAAGTCTATATTTTAAAAACGAAAATGCTTGCGATGTATATAATTAAAATTTAAAAGCATAATTCGTATAAATTATACAAATTTCAAAAATGTCATGTATTATGAGTGTGCAAGCTGCGTTTCGGAAAACCAAAACCAATTATATTTATTGATTTACAAAAATTACATAAAATTAGAACTATATATATATCTATAAATATATATATATATATATATATATATATATATATATATATATATATATATATATATATATATATATATATATATATATATATATATATATATATATATATATATGTATATAAAAATATATATTAATACCTTATATGCATGCCCTCGAACAGGTGCATTAGAACCAATTTCAAACCAATCAGTTTGATTGTCTTATGTAGATAAATCTGTATAATATCTTTAGATACGACTATATAATAGCATTAAATAAAATAATTAAAACGAACAACGTTTTCTAAATTAATTTTCTTATCTTTTTTCATTATTTAAAAAAACGGAAAATTACTTTTAAAAGTTTTAATCTAAAAAGCGAAAGATCGTCAAAGAAAGATTGCTTAAAAAATGTATATAAGAATATAAATGATTGGTGGAATTGGAATGGTAGACAACCATTTTTATATAAATATTAATTATAATTATTATTATTATTTTCAACTTCTTACAAACATTTTTGTTTCTTGTTCTGTCTGCGCCACCAGTAATGCGGTATAATTTCTTAATATAAATTGTTGGCTTAAATGTTTAAGTATTTTTATTATTCCGTTTATTTATTGTATATACATATTCGGTTTATTTTATACAGAGCGAGCGTAAATTCTTATAATAATTATTTTAATCTTTTTGATTGTTTTAATTTTTATTTCATGAAATATTTTTGGGGGATTTAAAACATTTGAAATATGGATAACTTAATTTTTTTAGTCACAAGTTTAAAATACAGTTCAAAGTTTTATGTATACGTTAAAATATTCGAGCGTGAAATTACATTTCATAGAAATCAAAAAGGCGAAACAATTCTAATTTAAAAATAAATGATTTAACAGAAATTAGATGTGCAAGAAGTGCCGAACCATTTAATGAGGTAGCCGCAGAGATTATCATATTTGTGAGTACATACAGGGTTGTCAACAATGCTATTTTATGGAGATGACTAAAAATATCAAGAAAGTGCAAGATGATAGTATTGTCTACATCGCACAGTCAATTCTATAAGTGAAGAAAATGAACATACAAAATAGTATCGGCAACGTCGAAAATAGTTGTTTCCTGCAAACGACCATATTTTCTAATTTCTAATTAAAGTTTATATAACCATGAGCCATCGTAGTTTCTACTTCAACGGTTCTTTTAAAAGCCCCTCCGCAATTCAGCTTGCTTGCATAACGTCGCTGAAACAATAATCAGAATTCAAAAGATATTCCAACAAAATTTCGTTGAAAGCATACGAAATATCTACATTTTCCAGACATAATAATTTAATTTAATTTCTATTGTCGGAAATTATATTTATTTATTTATTAAACGACAAAATAATTTTGGTAGAGGAAAAGCGCACATAAAAGCATTAACAATAACAAAAATACAGAATAACCTCCAATTTTTAACGAACCCAGTGTTTATGAATATTGCAACCGTGGACAATAACTTACATGAAGAGCAAAGTTTAAACTTTTAAATGAACCTTGTTGAGCTAAATATGTTGATTGTTAGTATTCTCAAATTCGCGCAATTTATTTCATAAAAACCTAACCTCGCAAAATATTATCGTTAGCTTCAAAGAGTACCATTCGATATGAAATTTTGATCTAGGAGCACTACATTTGATTGGTGCAGATTGGAATTTGGCACGAATGCCTATAATAATTATCTGACTAGAATAAATTTAAAATTGATGAGTGTGGTAGAATTTGGCTTTAGTACAGACAAAAGTCTACCAGCTTGTTTTTGAGATTCAATAAAGCAAAGTAGTAGCAGCGGTCTAGCATAGCCACAACTCAATTTAATTTGTCTAAAAACAACTAGAATATATTGGAAGTTGGTCGAAAAACGAACAAGCAATTCATTCGGGAATGTATACTGATGAGGTGATTTCAATAATCATGATGCTAAGAGTTGCGAACGTAAAACCATTGCCTTTGGTCTAATAACATGAACTATACGACTAGGGTCATTCCATTAGATATAGGGAAACTATCACGATCACATTACAGATAGTTTATCTGAGATTATAATCTGCAACAGATGATGAGATCGACATAAATCTTAAAACATTTTATTTTGAACAGCGTATTCGATTTGGCGATAAAAGAGGAGATCAATCGGAAGCTGAAATCATCAATACAAAGTGTAAGTAAACACATGGGATACTTAAAGTTAGCTGACAATTTCTACCCGAAAAAATTATAATGCAGATATAGTCATTGCTCTGTCACTACTAAATACTCGGACTACACCAAAAATCTGTAAGCAGTTATATAATTTCACCAGATTGGTTCTATTCCTCATAAAGAAGAGCGAAGTTGTAGATGCATACCTCCTCTCGTGCTCTCTGGGTAACTCTAAATTAATCAGGCGGGGTACTGGAGACGAGCAGAGGAAATTCTCTACATGCCATGGCAAGTAATTTACGCTCTAAAATCAATACTAAAATTTGTCTGTTTGGTATCAAACGACTCGCTTTATAGATGTCTTCAAGTTAGGACTATATGTCTTAAAATTATTCACTAGTACGTGACCCAGACACGTACCAATCGGGTTGAGCAGCAGGCTAAATACCGTCTCTCATAAAAATAAAAAATAGATCCATATTGGATTCATCACAAGCAAGACCTCTGAAATTGTACACCGACAACCAAAACAAAAGTATGGGACCTACCGAACAATGACTTATTGGGTAACATCCATATTCGCCTGAAGCGTTCCAAACAAAACAACGTCACCATATTGAAAATTTGGAAGAAGGTGTAGAAATGGAATTAACAAACCACCGAGAGAAATTCCAGAAAAAGAGATGAACTAGTAATAAGAGAGAGTTGGATAGTTAGACCATTTATAAATTACCAAGTCTGGAATCATTATATAAGCGACTACTTCACTTTCTAACAAATATAGTTTATCATCAGCAAATATCACTTCGATCTTAAAGATCGAAATAAGCTTATTAAACAAAACCGTGGAACCTTCTAAAACCTGATTGAAAAATACTAAGCAAATTAAAGCTATCAGGGCGAAAATAGGAAAGTTCAGAAGGATTGCCAATTTTCAGCTTCTACCGTATCCATCGTTTAAAAGAAGTAAACAAAATTGAAAATAGGTAACAAATATATCTTGATACAGTAGGGAAAATTCGCTTAACGGATTTTAAACTAACCATATTTACCAATGGATTGCGATATAACTGAAGAATTCTACGGACACTAACTCAATATTAGAAATGTCATGGGAGGGATTGGCGTTTATTAGGTAATGGTTAAAATTATTAGCTTTGAAATCTATAGAAGCAGCACCTTTGCAACTACCAAAATCCAAGAAGCGTACATTACGCAAAAATATCTGAAAGAGATGTGAGGGATCTAACCGCGTTTTAAAAAAATTTTGTTTAGTGATACGAATTAAACCTACTATCCAAGGGGGAAATCTAGGTCTAAAATACACAGTAATGAAAGGAACGCAATTATTATGAAGGTACATAATTTATAGAGGAATTAAAATAGTATATTGGATCAGTAGAAGAACTAAGAGAAAAAATATTATCCCAACGAATAGAGCCTCAAATTGAGGAAAATTGAGATTCTTCTAAACTTCTCTAAACTTCTCGCTAAAACTTCTAGGTTTAGGTCGAGAGTAACAATTAACAGAAAATACAAGGAGATTATGAAGCGAGCAATACGAAGAGACAATGAACACACACAGAAGTGACAGAAATGCAAATGGAATTATCAGCAGAAGCGACAACGTGATCAATGAGAGAATAAAAACCACCACTTGCGGTTGAGTAAGTGTAAAAGGGCGTTACAGTATTTAGAAATACCAAAAATTGAAATCACCCGAGATGAAAACCTCATGAATCCGGCAGGAAAAATAACTAAACAGACACTACATGTCTACTCGTATTTTAGGTGGATTATAAACAAGAGTTGCTTTTTATAAAAGTCTTCCTAAATAAGCGGAAAAGACATAATTTCCGCTTATTTATGAAGGCTTTTATAAAAAGCAACTCAAACCCAGAAACGCGACTTTGGGAAATTGACGGAGGTACCGTTGTATCGGTAATTGCATTTAATATGCTCGTTAATATATATGCATACCCCACCATAATTAACTGTTGGATTAGCCCTATCTTACCTTTATAAATTATAACCACTAATGGCCAATGCGGAATTGGGAATATTAGACGAATAAAAACGTTTCCGAAAAACTGATGATATTAACTGGATGTGACTTTCGTCAATATTTAAAATCAAACCTTGAACGTTTAAGCTAAGTATATTAAACAAGTCGAACTAGCCTGAAGCATGGATTTTAATAAAACCGAGGGTAAAGAAAAGTTGTAAATGAGCATCGCGAATCGTGGCGCGCTTCAATTAGATTATTCCTCCAAAGTCGGATGTACGGGCCCCAAGCGTCATGCAGCCTCAAATGTCAAAATCAAAAATAAAATAACAAGCTAAATTATATCCGCAATAGAAACTGTGTAAGAGGAATACTTATCTATACTTATCTATTAATAAAATTCTTCAAACCATAAGCCAGGAAAAACCCTGGAAAGAGCCTCAAATTTATATTTATTAAATTTAATGCAAAATATTAAATTTGCCTGCGCGTCAGCTGTGCTTACTCGATTTATAGTTATAAAACACAATAACAGTCCAAGTTATGGAAGTATGGAGTACGTCTTTGACTCAATTTATTATTTTGAGGCAATATATTAAGCTATATGTTATGTCGCAGCCGCTTGGACTCTCAAGTTAAAACTATGATGCACTCTAATTTTAAAATAACTTTACCTAAGTCTTTCGACCTAGTTAAAAGATTCGTTTTAGGAAAATCGTTTTGTACAATATTAATCATATAATTAAGTATTATCTAAATTTTTGAAGAATTTCTAGTTTAATACTTTGAGGAACCAAATACTTTTTACACTTTTAAAAAATAATTAGAAAAATGATTTGAGATTTATTAATAAATACTATAACGGTAGCTTTAGATTTGCAAATATTATAAGTCGTAAGGGTTTGATCAATTCATCAAACATAAAGGGAAAGATGGAATTGACAGTTGTCTAAATACTTTGGAAGATTTCTGCTACAAATTTTTAAGATTAAGCCGGCAAGTTAACAATTAAAAAAATTTACCTGCATTTTCGAGCAGCAATTCCTTGATTTTATTAACGTGTTGATCATCAGTTGATGTTGATGGCCGTCCTAGACGTGGTTCGTCGTCAACACGTTATCGACCCTCTTTGAACAATTTGTACCAATCAAAAACACTTGCTCGCGACATACAATTATAACCGAAGGCCTTTTGCAACATTCTGAACGTTTCGGCACCACAAAATTGTTTCCGCACACAAAATTTAATAGAACTTCTTTGTTGAATAATTTCACTCATTGTAAAAATCGCCGAATGCACTTTTTGTACTTCAGAAAGGCAAACGTATACTAAACACTAATGATTATTTTGATGTGACATTTGGCGCAGATGTCACTGACAGTCATACCAATATAGAAAAAAAAAATATTTCGACGAGCGCGAAATTAATTTAAAAAGTCTTACTACTTTTTGCCCACAGTAGTACTTCATTTTTGTTGGTGATTTTTTAAAACTTTTTACGATTTTCCTAATTTTTTGAACTAGCGTACTTACTGCCTCGTTTAAAAAGTTTAAGATTTCATTGTTATTTGATTCTAGTTGGAAATGCGAATATAGAAAGATATCAAAAATAAGAGAAATGATTTCAACGCATCTTTCGGTCGACATTGACCCCTCAACTTGACATAATCCGAGATTCCAGAATGAATCTTTCGACTGAACATTGACATTAAGGTACCTTGTGTTTCTAACAGACGTCCATTCATCGAACGTTAAACTATTTTTTTTTAAACAAAGAAATTTATTTTACAATTGAATTTTCCACTCGTCTGCGTATTTCACAACCATGTTCGACACACCAGTTACTGATGACAGAAGATTCAAAAACCCGCGAGCAGTTAACCCCAGTCTGATATCTGTAAATTGGCAGAATGCTTTAAAGGATATTGCGTGGCATGTAGTTAGGCGCCCTAATACTACCGGTAAAGTATTATCTTTGTTGATTTGTTTTGAAAATAGTCGGGTATATTTCCATACGGCTCTTCCGACGTAGACGCAGAAAAACGAGTATCATTATTTGGTTTAGTAGTCTTCCTGAAAATTATTTTATGTACAGCTTTTAAATGGTTAAGCACTCTATATTTAGAAATGGTACACGTTCTCACATTTTTGTTGTTTTTGTCCGTTCCGCGAATAAAATAATAATACACGGAATTTGTGTTATCAGATTTAACATTTTTATCGAAATCAAGGTCTTCTTGCATCATCATTCATCTGACAATCTTAGATATTGATAATTATTCTAAATATCATTTAATATTGATAATTTTTCCAAAAAATGTTTCAATGCGTTTAATAAAGGGTGTCTCAGCAAGAGCGCCGGACTTAATTTTAAAGAAAAACGCATTTATTTTTGAATTAAGCAAACATTTTGATTTCAACATAAAGAAAAATAGTTCCGATTAAACGTGAAATGCAACATCAGGCAAATGGCCATCACGAAACCTCTGGCACACATGGTTATTCTTTTGTTGAAATTTTGAATAACGTTTTCGCATAAATCTGGCTGTATTTCACCAATTACGAGCTGATTCAAGCTTATTCGCATAAGCCCTTACCTTCACATAGCCCCAAACGTCCATCGGTGTTAGATCGTACGATCTTTGTGGCCAATGTTGATCGCCAAATCGAGAAATGACACGGCCTGGAAACTTAGTCTGCAGTAATACCATTGTTTCACGTGCTGTGTGGCAGGTCGCACATCAATTACATCTAATTCGGGCCACAAAAACTCCGATAACATTTCGCGATACCGCACTCCATTTACAGTTAGCGCAGTTTCAGCCGCTTTCAATGAAATGCGGCCCAATTACTCCGCCAGTCTAAAATGCACACCAAACAGTTACTCGCGGGGATGCATTGGTTGTTTGAGTATCACACGAGAATTTTGAGCACCCCAAATCCGACAATTTTGCTTGTTTACGTATCCGTCGAGTTAAAAATGTGCCTTATCTGAAAAAATGATTTTCTTCGAAAAATCCGCATTAATTTGATGATGTTCCAACACCCAAGCAGTAAAATCACTGCACTACGCATGGTCCCCTGGCTTGATTTCTTGCACCAATTGAACCTTGTACGCATGCAAATGCAGATCTTTTACTAAAGTTGCATAGTGCTCTGGAAATGCTTAATTCTTGACCACGATGCCAAATAGAAGTTCCTGGATTCTCCGCCACAGATACCCTTACTGTGGCTATATTTTCGAATGACCGACAAAGACCACGACGAACAACGATCTTCTGATCCATCAGCGTAAATTTGCTCCCAAATTTTGTAATTACGCCTCACTGTCGATTAATTAATAAAAACTTGATACTTTTAACACTATGCGCCGTAGGTACTTGGCGAAACATCGCCAAAACCTTTTTTTTTTTTAAATTTGTTCAAAATGTTTAAAAAAATACTCGCTCGATTTCGACTTGTTAGGTCATCATCAGGAGTATCTACTGGCTCGGGAGTAGATACTCCTGATGATGACCTAACAAGTCGAAATCGATCGAGTAATTTTTTAAACATTTTGAACAAATTAAAAAAAAAGGTTTTTGCGAAATAATAAACAAAGTGTTATAATGTGTTTATTAAGCGAAAACTTGAAGTAATTGGCGAACTGTTTTTGCAAAACTTTCACCATTTTTGTAATGTGTTTTTGCAATAATTAAACGTTGTTGGTATAAATACTTCTCCATATTCTTAAATCGCGTGGTTTGTACGTGACAACTGTCAAAAAAAAATCACCGTTCAACTCGTATTAACAAAATTGCGGCAAATTTAATTCCCGCGCTCTTGCTAAGACACCCTTTATTACCATAAACACCCAACATACCCAAAAAATATAACATAGCAATTAGCAATTTTATTTTTATAACAACAATTATTATTAGCAACAATTATTTTGAAAACCCGATTTTAAGAATTGGAAAACCGGTTAATTCGGGTTCCATTTTGCTCCCGGTAAAAACCGGGTTGAAAGCTCATAAATAGAGCTATAGGGACACATTCTCAAATGGCGATCTCTATATCACTTTGATGGAACATATCAAAAGTTCATTATCAAAATTTTAGCCACGACCTCAATACTGCAGTTTCGGATAGGTTAAATAAAGATTTTGTGACACTTGTTTAATTCCATTTTGTCTATAACATTTATGGGATCTTTTGCAGAAGTAATCTCATTATTATTTGTATGGATATGTACATAGGTGACATCTAAGAATATTCAGCTTAGACACCAACAGCAAATAAGTAAAATATTTAACATTTTAAATAAAAAATATACACATTTACCGCCTATAGTTCAGGATTTTACAATATATGCTTCTATTTTTCCCGTCCAACATTTCGGTTTTGGGTTTGGGTTCTGAATACACCAACCCTTTCAAATTTGTATGGGTGCTTTACGCCGAGCAAAATATTTTTTTGTATAGCAAAATTCAAACAAGCACTACGATTTTTGGATATCTTTGCCGCTATTAAGGATAAAGGAAAATTTAGAAAAAAACGAAAATTTTAAAACATATACACTCAAGTTTATCTGGGTTCTTCATATAGCTCAAATCATTTTCTACTGTAATACATTTTGTTTAATTCATCTATTTTTGCAATTTATTTGCAAGCAAGGCCGGCCACTCGTTTTCCACAAAATTCAACTCCAAAATTTCGGGGATATAATAAACCGGAAACAAAAAGCATTTGAATGAAAAATAATTCGAGGAAAGAAATATTAGTAACGTTATCGATTTGATAATTTGAGTATGCGGTCGTTGACTTACATATACGTATAATATGTATCAGAGGAAACGAATTTCAACTCTAAAACTGTATGTTAAGTTGGTGGTCAATCAAACGTAGAAAGCAGATCGAAAATGATTTAAATAATGTTTTGATTACTGAAGTTTTGCTGTAACGATTTATAATTACATACCGGTTTCTTCTTTTATGAAATATTTTGTTTTATAAATTCTATCATGATGATTCAAAGGGCTGCATACTAATGGAACATGGGCCTACTATATATGGGTACGTAAACCCAAAACAGTATTTTTATAGGCCTGTACTTAATTTTTGTTAAAGAAGTCTGTTAGATCAGAAAATCGATAATACCTTTCAACAAAGTTTTATAGAACTCTTATAATTATGAAACCAATTAAAACAATTTTCTCAGTCTTATATCGTATTTTATGTTATCCATAACACAAATTCAAAAATGATTACAGTTTGTATGGTTTAATATTAATTGGATTTAAAGAAGTTTATCGTTTTGTAATATTCATTACACACAAAGATGTTGAATCAAAATTATTATTTCACTACTATAGCGCTGTAAATCCAATTATGTAACTCGTGAAGTAATATTTTTGCATATTTATAAGTATAAGAAATGTGAGTTGTGATTGATGCGTAAAGGTATGCAAAAATGCATTAACTAAGCGTGAAATTTTCATACTTTGGCTCCTTTGTTGTTTATATAAAATGTCAATTTCCAGCATAGACCATAAACAGCACTAAATAAAAGCAATTTGTCCAGACACTTCCATTCAATTAATAATTTATAAACATTATAATTTTATGTCTAAATAATGATGTCACTGTATTATGTGCCATTTAAAATAGCTTAATTCTCTAACATGTATGTGATGTGCCATTAAAAAAAACAAACAAATTTAACTGATTATTATATCCCTTCTTGTATTATATGTGTAATACATACATTTATAATTCACTCATAAATCCTTTTGGAACAAAAAAATAAATAAATAAACAACAAATAAAATACAATACAAAAAAGTCATAAATTAAAATATCCGTGTAAAATTTTCATTTTTATTATCATCTCAAATAACATTTTTATTGTTTTCGATGGGATAATTTGTCTTATAGTAAAAAAACCATATACAAAATAAATATAAATATGCGAAGAAGTTGAACGTAGTATAATGAATTGCAATATAATGTTATACAGTTCCTTGCTACTGTGCGCTTTACGGAAAAGTGATTTTTCTCGTTTCTTGTGTACATAAAATATTTTTAGTGGAGTCTCGTGCGGTAGTAGGTTTTCTCGTCACAAGATGGTGTGATATTCTGGTTTCTGATTTTCATTTTTCTTTCCGAGTATTTTATTTTTTTTGTTTGTAAAGCGCACGCGTTTCATTTATTTTCACACAGACTAACTTCGACTAGTATACTATACTCTTTGATTACAGTAACAGTATGTGTACTTTTCTATTCCGATACAAAAATTTTTATTTCATACACAACGTACAGTATATCGTATGTAACACAAGTAACGCATGCGTTGAAGTGTTCGGGAATAAAAATTTTTTTGAGTAGTTTTTTATATTTTATTCTACATGTGTGTATCAAATACGTATATCGTATATTTTTCTACTGTATACACTAGTATACATTTTGGAATACAGTCGAAAAGTACAATACAAAAAAAACACAACAAAACAAAATATAAGATTTTTTTTAGTGTAAAGAAAGATCTCGCAATGTTAAGACATTTTACTCGCTTTTGTAACGAACTCAGAATATAGTATAGAAGTATAAAGTATAAAAAAATTATTGAAAATTTTTTCTCTCAATAGTGTAAAGCAAAAAAAATTAAAATTTTAAAATATAAATAAATTTTAATTAAAAAAATTGTTGTGATTTTTTTTTTTAAATTCTTAAAGAAAATTTAAAATTATCGCGCGCGGTTGTACTTTAAATAAATATACATAATTTAAAATTATAATTAAATACATCATCAAAGTGGAATTATAATTATAGAAATTTTTTTAATTAAATCTAATTTTTGGTGAATCAAAATTTTTATTGTAAAAATATTTTAGTGAAAAAATTGTTTATGTAAATTGCATGCAATTTATCTCTAAATGGCACAAGTTTTTAAAAATATTTTAATGGTTGCGCTGACTGGTTTTATACATTACGTTAAAATATTTCAAATGGAAAACTCTCATCATGATCAGATTACTGTCTGCTAAAGAAGAAAATATAAAAAATTATGTTTAGTAACTAGTTGGAAGCAAAAAGCAAGAAAAAAAGTTTGAGTGATATTTTATATAAAATATAAATACAAAGCTATGAATGTACGAGTATATTAAAAAATATATATTTGAGTGAAATTCGTATAATTATTATAAATCAGCTGATTTCAAAAAAATAATAATAAGTGTTGCAAATTTATTATGATCATTATTATGTGATTTATTTTAAAATTATATCTAATTTATGTTGCCATATTTATTGTGATTATATTTATTTATTTATTTTGTTTGTTGGAAAATATTTTTAAAAAAAGTTCAGTCATAAATCATTTTATTTTTGAAAAAGAATAATAATTATAAAATAAATATATTATTATTGGAATATAAGTCTATATATATATATATATACATATATAGTGTGGTGGTTTAGTGATTTGGAGGTTAAATTTTAAAGACGTAACTAAAAAAAACTTTTTAAAATATTTTATTTTGTGAACGGTGTAAATCAAAATTGTAAAAATATCTCCTCACTATTATCCATCTACCATCCCACTGGCGTGCGCATTGTACGACCCCCATGATGTCTCGGCAGTGCCGCACGCTGCTGCCGGGGCATTTTGGGGGGATCCAACACAACCACCACAACCCCATAACACAATTACACAAATACTACATCATACACATCCTCCTCACCCTTCAGCGGCGGCAGCAGCAGCGGCAACAGCAGCTATGTACGAGGATACATCAGGACAGACACCGGGCAGTGGCGGAGGCGGAGGTGGTGGAGGACATAGTCCGACATCGCTTCCTCCGCAATCGTCCCAACAAACAAATCACGTTGTACAGCAGCAACAGAATGCGGGTGGCACCAATCAAAATCTACAGCCAAATTCAGTTGCACCGTCAGGTCAAACACATATCGTGGCGCCGTCGACGGCGAGTGAATCGCCTGCCAGTGTTAGCTCACAGTCAGCAGGTAACTAATACTTTTTTTTGTATAACATTATTTTACTTTACCTATAAAACACTATATTTTAACCACATCACCGATTAGTCCATCACATTGCACTCGTGTATTCGATTTAATTCGCCTCATAAAATCTCGATCAATTAAATTATTAGTATCGTAATGTAAAATATTCAATATTACATATCAATAATAATAACAAATGAATACAGTAAAAAATCCCCCACATTACCAATACATAGCCATCCTCATACATCGAATACACATGTATATATATACAATAAATAATAGAGTACACACGTGATATATATAAAAAAAATAATGTAACGTAAAACAAATATTTGCCGTATACGTATATCGCACTACCACAAGAACATCGCCAGTGTATGTGTTTGTAAATTTAATATGAGAAGTAAAATAAAAATCTACACATATATTTAGTGAGACAAAAATCAAGAAAATAAAAAAAAAATACTTTTGAGACAGACGACTAAAAAAAAAGCAAAAAAGTAAAATAATAATTTCTCGTACTCGTTTATAAATTTTTATTAATTCACGGAAAATTGGATTTTTTTTATTATTTATTGTTGTTATTTTATAAAAACACAAGTACAATATTTTTTATACAAGTATCGCTTATTACAACAAAAAATGGGAGGAAATTTTATAATCGTTTTCCTATCCACCTTTTTTTATCGTTGGCATTTTAATGGGTTGGTATTTAAAAATACTTAAAAAATGGAAATTGAAAATCGAGTGCAAATTATATATTTTCGATGGAATACATATAGACAGATATATTTTTTTATAATTTTATACACACATATCGTTATATAAAAATTTCCCCCCTAAAAAAATTAATTCTAGGCCCATTACTTATCCCAGCAAAACGTCCAGGATTTGAAACCGATCCATCCGTCATAAGACATCCTCATGCCGCACCATGGGGATACGATCCAAGTTTTGAGTCACAATACAATTCACATCATTACTATTTAGATCGTGATAGAAAACCGGTATATTATCCAGGTTATCCTGAAACACAATTTCCTCAGGTAATATTATATACTTACGAACCAAACCAAAATTAAAAATTCACACCTGATTATTTTTATTTTTCGTACACTTTTCTATATATAGCCATATTGTAATATTCCATGGAACTATCGGGATCAACCGGCGTATTTAGGTGAAGAACGTCATAGTTCTCGTCAATCAATTGAGGGTGGTTCGAATACAACGTACGAACCAAGTTATTCAACATCCGCTCTACGTTCCTATACTAGTGATACATACACAACACCTGGTAAGTAATTTCTGATTATTATTTCATATGCTGATTAAAATTTCCGTATTTCCCTCAGTATTTGGCGTGCCACTATTAAATAACCACTTTCTTTTTATATACTATTCGTTCATGACGCGATTTTTCCATTTTACATTATTCACTAATACAACAACAAAATAAATTGAAAATATCGATTTAAAATTATGTGACGTAATAATGAAAAATTTACATATCAAATTATATATGTAATACAAAATTTATTTTATAATCTTTTATCATGCACAAAAAAGGAGAAATAATATAATATTTACATATAGATTTCCATCATTAATTTACTATGTACTTGCCTACGAAAATGTTCTTATTATATTATAAATTAATTTTATCTGTTCAAAGAATTTTGTCTCCAAAAACTTCAGACTCATTTATTTCACAAATCTCAACGAGAACAAAAAACAATTAAATTTATAAACGTGATCCATTTCCACTCAAAAAAAAAAAAAAATAATAAGACTCATTCCAATAAATTCTTTTATATTTTTATTTTATTTTATATATTTAATACATTTCCACCTTATTCCTCGTGTACAAAAATACACACAGATACATATCCACACGCTCATCCACATAATATAAATTTTCCTTTTTTTTTGTTGTTTGTTACTCAATTTCAGTTTCACCCGTTTAAAAAGATATAAAATAAATCATAAAACTTAATTTTTTTTCTCATAAAATAATTTTTAAACTCAAAACAATTTAGAATACAAAAAAAAAATGTTTTGTGTACTCTTCTCTTTATTTATTATATTATGGCAAAATTTTATTTAAAACGAACAACTTTATAATATTTAATAAATATTGCGGTAATTATCCCATGAGGAAGATACGAGTAGTTAACAGTATCATTAAACATAGTTCCAGCCATAACTATTAAAAATAATATTGTAGAATAACCTTGACCTAAATTGCAACATAATAATAATTATAATTATCATAAAAAATTATTTGTAACCGCGTGTTAAAGTAGGTAATTAAATTATTAATACACAAAAAAAAACGTTAAAAAACGTACAGGCAGACAGACAGACACAATATAGTTTGAGTCAAATAATAATCAAATAGTGAAACGTAATGGTTTTATTTTTTTCATTCAAATGCATTTTTTTGTTATTAAATTTATGAGTTTTAGTGCATATAAAAATAAATTTTCTTTAAAAAAAATTTTATGTTTGTAATAATGGTTTGGATGATATCTATTATTATTATTATTATTATTATTATTATTATGTTTGCAATTATCAGACAGCTTATATTAAATACATAGGAATTTAGTATGTTGTGCCCTCATTAAATTTTACAGGACTGTTTATCGAATGGTATAAAATTGTAGTGAGGAATTTTTAAATTTTTCAATTCTTGCCCATTATTACATAAATATTAACCACCCATCTCATTTTTTTTTTCTAAACTATATAAATTGATAAAATAGTGTAATCAATTTAAACAAATGTTCTGAGAAACCAATTTCTTTATATTTTAAATTATTTTTAATAAGAAAATATGTTTTTTCCGATTGTTTTCATTACATTGGAATAAAACTGCTATAAAGAGTTTCCGCAACCCTAGAGTTAAATTAATTTAATTTAATTCATAACAAGCACACTAACATACAGATAAATTCTTTAACGCTAATCTAAGTTTTAACTTAGTCTAATGTTTCCACAGTTTCATAACCTGAGGCTTAATGGAAGCTGCTAGGAAGTTTTTCAGTTTTTCCACGAAGAAGCAGATTTTATCTTTAATTACGATCAGAATATTTTGACTTTCACCCTAGTTAGTGAATAAAATTTTAAATTAATTAAAATCCAACTAATAAATTTAATTAAGAAATTCTTCTGAATTATAGTCTATATTTGTTTTCATTGAAATGAGATTACCAAAAATATTTCAATACTTTTAAATTATACGATTGTCTAACTGTAATGATCAATCTGAAACTTTACATAAACACTAATTGACTATTGACTTAGCGAAGTATATTATAAAATACATTAATATTTGTTAAACTTTCTGAAATATTGTTTCCCGTGGATAATATTGGTTTTATAAGATTGGTAGAGTTGCTTATCCCGGTAACACATCAAACTCATTAGCAGCCGTTGATAAACTTTAGATCATAATTTATTTTCGGTAGCGAAAAATGTCAGATCATTCTTGATCAGATTTTACTTTTCCATACCAAAAATTTAAGTATTAGTTTTATTTGTAATGCTGGTATGTTTTGTATTGTAATATAGATGTCTCTGTTTACCCCTACTCATCTTTCATTACATTTTTATCTGCAGTTACGCTAAAATTTAACTTTATCATCCATTATTTTTATTTGTTGTTAAACAAATTCACATAAAAAATATTTTGACATGAAATTATAAAAAAATAATATTTCAACATGAAGGCGTTAAAATTTTACTAACATCGACAAACTAATTTTTCGTGGAATAATTTATCCGGTTAATTTTGAAGACCAGCGAAAATTTAATTTCACGTTAGCTGCGTACTAGCCTTACTATAGGTTCCCATTTAACATGACTGCAAATATTCGCAAAGGGAAATTTTGATATCATGTAGTTGATTTGTGTGTTAATTTCATTTGTATATGAATAATTTTGACGTTTTCCAAAACAAATTTCTTAATTACTTCATTAATAAAACTCATTTACAAGAGATTTTTCCAAATAACGGCAGCAAAACTAATATCTACAAAGGGAAATGAACGATCCGACGAGCTTCGCTATTAAAAATTTTCATTATATTCTGAAAAATAAAAATGTTTACCATTAAAATCATCCTACGGTAATTTATTAGCACAACATCTTGACATTACAAAATAATGTTTTATTTAAAAACAAAAACAAGTGGCTGTGTTTACTGCAGGGCTGAAAATTTCCCTTTATAATTTTGGGAAATTTTGGATTACGTTTTGTAAATGCAAAATTTGCAAAGCAAAAAGTTGTATGCCCGACTACTTTTTGAAAAAAGACTACTTACGGAATTATTTTGAACGTGTACTATCAAAGCAATCGATTGCAAATAATTGCAAAGCAATATCTGATGAGAACGCACGTTAGTTAATTAAAATGGGCCGCAGAATAATTATTGAGCATACACAAATGTTGGTTTAATCAAGAGTGCACTGAGTTTTTTCTGTCTGATAAACAAATTATTTATAAAAAAAATTAATGGGCGAATGACTGACCAGCTGCGCCAGTGACTTCAATATTGAGAATTCCGTATTCATATTTTACAGAGAACAATATTTATGTTACTATCTGGTTTTAGGGTACGTCATCAAATGTATTAATTTTCATCACATCTTTTCCTTCTGAACCCCAACGTTATTATTTTGTGAATCAAAAAAAATGTATAGAGCTCGTGGTGGTCATTGATTATCTTATAGAGATTTTATTATCTAACTAAATCAATTGTTGTAATGTAAAAACGTTTAACTGACCTATAATTAGTACCTAGTTCAAGGTACATGATGGTATTTTATTGTTAATTATATCGGTTTCACAAGGGGGGTTGGAATATAATATAATTATGCGGTTGTTGACACGTAAACTATTACATAGATTACTTAGTGATTCTTTGCGTTACTGACATCGAAAATGTGGACAACGTCGACAACCTAGGAATGTACATTAAACACAAAATATTCTGATTAATTTTGCTTTATTTTACGTTAGCCAATCCGATATATTTGCTGGATCGATCCATACGATTTTACATCAGTCGCCGTTAAATATGTCATTGTAGTTTTTATAATTAGTACATGGTCAATCCGGACAACATCCTCATCGTGCACGGTACACTTAAAATTCCACTACAGATAAACACTAACCAGAGCCTTAAGCGGCTATGAAAATTAATTCACATATTATCCATCTAACCCATATGCCCGATTTAATCAATCATCCATTCCCATAATCCAATTCGGTCTCATCCCTAATGTATCTGGTTGACATTTAATTAGGTATTTTTAAGGAAGAAATACATTATGTGCCATAGAATCAATTTGACAATTTTTTTGTAAATTTTTTGACATTTAACTGTACTTTTAAATTAATTTATGATTTCCATTTTTAAATCGTCGTTTCTGGTTAACTTTTGGAAAAATTATCTTCGTCGATATTGTTGCAAGTTTAATTTAAAATCTTTTAATTCATAATCGTTTTTCTCGCAAATGTTAAATTTTTCAAAAGCTCCAATGGAAGCTGCCACTTCCGCTAAACCGATTTCAGCCACAAATCGCTGAGATTTCCCAATTTTTGGACAAAGCTTAGTTATGAAGATTTACTCCGATCATCCGTTTGAACTGTATAGAGGACACTACATTTAGTCTGCACCATACCATACACGCCCAAGCAGACTGAAAATTTCATCGAAAAATATTAAAGTTGAGAGTAAACTAATTAACGAATTTTCTCTCAATTTTTATGAAAATTTTAAGAATCCATATCTGATTTGATATAAATCCATAAATCAAAATTTTCGATGAATAATTGTCCGGTATGGCTTTTGATATTTTACCATTAAAATTTGAAAATATAAAATGTTTCGAATTTCGTGGTAGTAAACCAGAAATTATTTGAAATGCACAATTTTCCAAAATTAAAATAATTATTATTTAATAATTATTTATGTTTGACATTATTATTGTAATTATTGCTAAATAGTTTATTTTTTTAAATGTAAAATTAATTTGCTGATTTTTATATGACTGCATAAATCTTATAAATGGTGGTTTCTATAATTTATTATTAAATCTTAACGAAGTTGTTATGGCGTTGAAATCTGTTCTCTCAATGAGTTTAATTGTCTCTTATGTATACAACGACGCACTGATACACGTCAGTTGAAATCAGGTCGAAATAAACTAGTTATGGTCAAAATAAACTAGAAATGACAACCCCGATGGTACGTTTGTTACTATTGGAAATTAAATATGTCATGATTGTGAAGCTGCCGAAGTATTAATATTAGGTTTGGGAAATATAAATCCATTATTTTTACGTTTATTTCGGGGCTTTATTGAACATGGTTACAATCATTCGTTTTGGCTCAAATATGCGCCATTTTTTTCGATAACTCGTTGCCATTTGGAAGGTAACTCCATTATGCCGCTTTTTCAAATCGTTTTATCCCTATTATAGCAAAAAACGGAGATAGCTAGTTTTCACAAGTATCTCTTGAGGATATTTTTACACCACCAAGAGCGTTTGCCATCGACAAAAAAGATGAAAATCGTTTGGTTCCGGAGCTTCTGGCGGGTCATCATAAACGTGTGTTGCCCTAGCGGAACACGGCGGACGCCTCTCCTATTGACTAATTCTGGCCACTTCTAGTTTATTTCTGCCTTAGTCGGTGCAATTGCTGGCAGTATAGGTCTAAATTGAGCGTCTGGCCATTAGGCAGCAGCTCAAAGCATATGATCCTCCCAATCCTATAAAACACACAACTTAACCTTCATGACTGTCAATCCCGCTTTGGCCACCATTTGGGCCTCTTCATCACTCTTTGATCATGATCGTTTTCACTTGACATGGTCGTATGTGACCCACTTTTTGTAGCTAGTCATCATCCGCTTCAGAAATGACCCGATTTCGTACCGTTTGGCCAAGGATTCGCAAATGGAAGCACAGCCCATCAAGTGTTTTTTGCATCAACTCATGCGGCACCAAAACATCGAGGTTCTTTTTGAAGCCAGCCTTATGCAAATGGTTTAAAACTGTTTTGTGTTCGATAAGCAGCTCTTGAGCGATGCTACGACGTGCCGGTCTACTTCGATAATTTCCAGGATTTTATTGACATTTTCGACGATAAGCCTTCCGGTACGTGGTGCATCTTTGATATCGAAATTACCGGAACGGAATCGACAAAATCAAAATTGTGAGTGATTGGTTGTGGCAGTTTTGGGACCATAGACACCATTCATAATTTCAGCCGCCTGCATGATTGCCTCAAAGCCGTCTAGTCAAAAAATAATGGATTTATTTTTCCCCAACCCATTATATTCTCGAAAAATTAGACTCATACAACTTTTCATGGTCGATATTTCTCGACTTCTAATGCAAGGCAATTCCGTTGATCATTTCTGTTTACTTTTCGTCTTAGTAAAGCATCATTCGGATTGAAAAAGCGTACTAGAATAATGAATATTTTCATATGTAAGAGCGTATCATTTGCTAAAGAGCGTGTCAGTTAGATTTTATTTTTACATAAGCTTCACGCATTCAAGTTCGCCAGCAAACCGTCAACATTATGATTTTTGTTTGCTTTAAATTTTCATATCGATGGCCGTAAAGTCACAGCGACGGGCTGTTCAAAAACAACAAATCAGATCACTCTTAGCCCCCGCTGATGAAATTATTAGTGGGTTCCTGTTATTTTATATATTTACCACCTTGGGTTAGTTTTGGCGTTTAAAGGAGTCCTATACAATTGCAGCGAAGTCTAACATTCAAACAGCTTTGGATTAAAAATAAAACTTTAAAAACCCAATTCGTATGTTTTATGAAACCTCTCCATAATACCCAACTTAGCTAGCAACCGAGCCCTCCAACTTGTTCCTACCGCACCGTTACGCATTTAATGAAATTTTGGCGATGGCAAACATCAAAATAATCGTGTTATGATTTTTCATCATTCATCTATCAGGATTAATTTTTTGAAATATTAGTTATTTGTTCAAGTTTAAAGGGATCATATCACAAATATTATCATTAATTTGGACTAATCCAAGAATCAAAGTAGAAGAATTTTACAGATGAAGGGCAATAACTCAAAACCTACATAGCATAGAATATATAAGAATGTAGAATTAATTTAATTTACATCCGCGGTAGTGCATATTTCTAAATTTTAAAAATATCACAGTTAAAATGAAAAATGTATCTTTAATTTATCTTAGATGGTTACTCTTGAAATCCGGATTTAAAAATTCCGAAAGCCAAAATCCCATCAAACAAAACCTCAGAAATCATAATTCCAGAAATTTAAATCTTTGTAAATGCTAAATTTCAATATATCGATTTTAAAATAGAACTTTATTATCCAAATTCATTTTGGTTAGTGAAAATCATGTTTTTTTAAATTAAATATTTTCAAAATTTTTTAGTAGAATTTTCAATAACAAATTAGAATTACTCGTAATTTGAACTATATAATTCGTATTGTATTAAAAATGTTGGTGATACTTTTAGCTGCGTGGAATTAAATTTTTCCTAGCCGACTAGTCCGAATTTATCTTGGCTGATTTTGGATAATACAATTCGTTTTGTTAAATTATGAACCATGTTCTAGAATTTTTTTTAGCTGGAATTGGCCTATTTCTTAATCGATTTGTAACTTTAGAATTCAACATGAATTTTGAACGATATTTCAGAATTGGACCATGTTGAGTAGAACTCGTTTATTTCTTAACCAACTTGAACACGTTTTGGGATTCAGCTATGTTGTCTGTACTTTATTGACAATTCTTTAGCCAATTCTATCCAAATTAGGATTGTAGGATCTAAGCAGTGCAATTCTCAAATGAAAGTCGTTCTGATTCTTGTTTTGTGAAACGCGTGACCATCCCTTAACTGAGTTTGGTCAAATAGAATTTTTAGTTAACAAAAATTTTGAATGCAACATTTCTCAATCAATCATGTTCAAATAAAAACTATAAAATTTTAAATCCATTGCCTTAAAATTCATCTTTTTATCTATACCAATTTTCAGGACTTCATTATCATTGACGATGAGTATGCGCAGTTAAATATGTCCATGACATATGGTATATGTGTGTGATGTAAGCTAATGGGTTTTGCTCATCTTATTGATATATGTAGGGATAGGGTCATTTGACAGTTAAACTACATACTACGTATGCCACTTGTCTTATATATTTCTGAGACTTGAGGACGAATCTTTGTCAGGTACTCACATATGCTTTTCTTAGATATCTCTGCAATTTGGTCTATTTTTAAAATAGCGAACATTCCATAATTTATTTAAACGCGTAAAGTAATCGTCAATATTGATATTGGACCCAAAAACTAATATACTATTTTGCCCTTTTCATTATTGCCCTAGTAAGGGCATGGATTCTGCGCTTTAAATTTCTCTACATTCAATGATGTGAGATCTCAAAAATCGATTTTGTTGAAAATATTTTACAAGCTAGCAGAACTCATCCAGCAGAACAATACAAGGTGCTATGGATAGTTATAGGCTAATACTAGGCTAACTAAATCACTTTTAAAATATTTTGGGCTCCAACCCTTCCAACGAAACCGATGAGTTCGGCTAGCTTTAGAAAACGTTAGCAAACCACAAGTCAAAAATCATTGAAAACAGTCAAATTAAAAGGCAAAACCCAAATCGAGACTTAAACCAAAACCGAAATTAGAACGTTAAACAAGATCTATTTACATATAAATAAGAACTAGGTCATTACGGCCTAATTAAATGCCTCATTAAACAATCTTGGACTCCACTCGTTCTTGACCAAGCTTTATGTCATTTAATTTAATGTTAGCAGAACCAAATTCGAAAATCGAACCAATACCGAAATTAAATCGCAAAACAAGATCTATTGACATACGAAAAACTTTTGGTTTTGGTCCGATTTTATATTTCCGTTCTGCTAACTTTAAATTAAATGACCTAAAGCTTGGTCAAAAATGACTTGAGTCTACAACTTTTTAGTGAGACTTTTGTTTAGGACATAATGATGCTAACATTATTTGTACGTCAATATAGATATTGCTTTACTTGATTTTCGATTCGGGTTCCGCTAGCTTTAAATTAATTGACCTAAAGATTTGTCAGGAACCGGTGAAGTCTAATTTTTTTAATGATTTTTAAATCAGGCCATAGTAAGCCTTCTATTATTTGTAAGTCAACTGATCTTGTTTTACGTTCTAACTTAAGTTATGGTCCGATTCCTGATTTGAGTTCTGCTAACTATTAATGAAAAATCCTAAAGCTTGGTCAAAATCGAGTGGAGCCAAAACAATTTTAGTAAGCAAATTACTAGGTGCGCAACTAAATTTCCGGGTTTTTTTGAAAAATGGAAAATGAAAAATTTCAATAGAAATATAAAAATGGTTTATAAAAGTATTGTCCTTCGCAATCTACATATTTTTTGCCATCTTTCTGGCAATACTTGAATACCATCAAGATAAAACAATGCGTCTTTGAACCAAAACCATTCATCAAATCAATTTTGCACTTCTTCGAAACTGGCCAAGTGTAGCCCTGCCAAGCAATGCACATCGACCGGAACAAGTGATAATCTGGTCGTGCCAGGTCTGGTGATTTAATGGTGTCCTTTAGTTGTCGGTAGCGTTGTCCATTGCAGGTTTCTACCTGTTTCAGCAGCTCGTAGTACACGATTCCTTTCTGGTCCTACCAAACGCAGAGCATTGTCTTCTATCCGAAGCGATTTGGCCGTGTCGTCGATGTTGATGCTTCCTTCGCCAGGTGAAAGCCAAAACCTTTTGCGTTTGGGATTCTTAAAAAATCCACTTCTCATCTCCCGTAACAATTCGATGCAGAAAGCTCTTACTTTTATGCCGTGAAGGAAAAATTTCACAAGTGGCTCTTCGATTTCCCATCTGTCTCTCAGTCAACTTATGTGGCACCCATTTTTTCTCCTTTTGAATTTTTCCCATAACATATAAACGTTTGGAACTATTTTGCCGAGTCGTGTTCAATATGCCTCCGCAAGTTGATCTTGAGTTTGCGTATCATCTTCATTTAATAGCACTTGCAGCTCGGTGTCTGCAAATGTATTTGGTCTTGCGGAGCGCTTTTTGTCCTCAATATCAAAATCGCCACAGTGCTTCAGCTGTATTTTTTTTCAAGTTGAAGCAGAATAGTAAAGCTTCCCGCAAATGCTGTTTGTTTGGCACAAAACTCGACAATTTCATTCTTGGAAAAATATTTTTGCGTTGCGATATGTGCTGGTATTACAACTGGTTATCGTTAACAACTGTTCACGCTATGAACAAAACACAACTTCTGACATAAATGACAACTAGATTTAGTTGCACACCTGACCATAATTCATAATGAGCTTTAAATTATTAGTTTGTCAATTGATCTTGTTTTATGTGTGATTTCGGTTCTGCTAGCATTAAATTAATTGAACTAAACCTTGGTCATGAACGAGTAGGACATAATGAGTTTCAAACTCTTTGTATGTCAATAGATCAGTTTTGCGTTCTAATTTCGGTTTTAACCCAATTTTTAATTTGGGCTCTGCCAAATTTAAATAAAATATCCTAAAGCTTGGTCAATATCAAGTGAAGCCTAAACTGTTTTCAGTAGACACTTATTAGGCCATGTGCCTAAAATTATTTGTATGTCATTTTATTGTTTCGCGTTCTACTTTCGGTGTTAGTCCGATTTCCGCTTAGGTCCGTTGGGTTTAAATTAAATGAACTAAAGCTTCAAGAACGAGTGGAGCCTCATATTTTTCATAAAACATTTGATTAGGCCATAATGAGCCTAACATTATTTGTATGTCATTTGATTTTGTTTTGCGTTCAAATTTTGGTTTCCATCCAATATTCGGTTTGAGTTCTGCTATTTTAAAATAAAATAAGCTAAAGCATGGCGAAGATCGAATGGAGTCTAAAACTTTTTAATATGCAATTTGAGTAGATTTCGGTCCAATTTTTCGCTTTGTATCTGCTAGCTTTAAATTAAATGACCCAAAGGTCGGTCAAGAACGAGTGGAGCCCAAAATTGTTTAATGAGACTTTTGATTAGGCTATAACGAGGCGAAAATAATTTGTAAGTCAATTGATTTTGTTTTGGGTTATAATTTCGGTTTTGGTCCGATTTTCGATTTGGTTTCTGCTAAGTTTAAGTTAAATGACCTAAAGATTAGGCAAGAATGAGTGAAGCCTCGATAGTGGAGCTTTAATAAAATTGTTAATGGGCCATTTGATTAGGCCGTAATGAATCTCAATTACCTGTATGCCGATTGATCTTGCCTTGCATTCTAATTTCGGGTTTGGTTCAATTTTCAATTTAGGTTTTGCAAGCTTCGAAGTGACGAGAAAGGAAGAACGAACTTAGTGCACTTAGTTAGCATTTAATTTTCAAATCATTTTCGATATATATTTACTGACTGTTTGAAGTAAAGGGTTATCCAATTCGAGGTTGATAAAGTAGAAATCTGTATACCGACATCTGTCAAAGATAAACGTCAAGTACGCTGTCATTTATTTAGTTGACATTCAGCCATTTAAGAATATGGAGCATTTAACATACGCAAATTGGGTGTTGGAAAAACAGGCCGTCGATGCTGATTTTTCGAACAAAATTTTCTTCAGTGATGAAGCTCATTTTTCGCTTGGTGGATACGTTAATAAGCAAAACTGTAGAATTTGGGGCTCAGAAAATCCACAATTGATTGTAGAGAAGCCATTACACGCGGAAAAAGTCACTGTTTGGTGCGCATTGTGGTCTGGTGGTGTGACTGGGCCGTATTTTTTTGAGAACAACCATGGACGAACCGTTACCGTCAATTCTGAGCGCTATGGCCGCATGTTAACCGATTATTTTTTTACGAAAATCGAAAATTATGATCTTGACGATATGTGGTTCCAGCAGGATGGAGCAACCAGTCACGTAACACGAGCAAATCGAGATCTTTTGCAAGAGAAATTTCCTGGACGTTTGATTTCGCGATTGGCTGATGTCAATTGGCCTCCAAGATCCTGTGATTTAACGCCTTTGGATTTCTTTTTGTGGGGCTACGCGAAAGATCGTGTTTACGCAAACAATCCTCAAACTCTTGACGAATTGAAAACTAATATTCGTAAGGTAATGGCCGAGATACCGCCCGAAATGTGCCGAAAAGTCATTGAAAATTACCGCAAAAGAATCAAGGCCTGTAAAAAGTCCCGTGGAGAACATTTGAATGATATCTTATTTAACTAAAAATGGCAAGGATCAATCTGTAAAATGAAATAAAAATTACAATACATTCCGAATATTTTGTGTGTTTTTTTTAAGTTTACTTTATCAAGCTTGAATTGGATAACCCTTTAGTATTATTTGAAAGGAATGGAGCCGAAAATGTTTTAATTGAGCCTTTAATTAGCCTTTTGTTAGTCTATAATTATCCATAGTATATTGTAAGGTTCAGCCGGTTTCCAACAAAATATAAATAACACTTTTCGAAACCCATATTAATCCATGCCACGCAGGTTTCCAAGTTCGTTCGTGCCAAAATTATTATTTTAACTACTCACGACAATTTTTTTTAAAATTATAGCATTGCTTTTGTCAACATTTAACCAATTCATGTGCAATTGTGTAATTTGGCATGTTTGTTGTGTAAAAAATGTTTACGATGCTATGGACCAAACTTATTTTTTTTATAAATTAACTCACCACTAGTATGAAGTATATGCAATCTTAATTCGCGACTTTTTCAGGGATGTTTATAAAGCTTTTTACTAGAGTATCTAGAGGTTTTTGTTTAAACAGCCAATAGTTAGCATTTGGAATACTTTTTGCAGTACTCCGCTTGTTGTCTAGGGGTATAATGATAAAAATAAAATTTTGAAATATGTGTAGGTATTTCATAAGATATTTTGAAACCTTATTTTATTTTGAAAAACTCGTATACCGCATTGTAAATGATTTTCCAAACAAATATAATAACTAAACTAACTATAGTTGTGTTAAAAGCCTAAGTGACTAATACTTAAACATATCAAATGCTAACTTATTTCAGCTAACATTTAAAGACAAATGTATGTAATTGAAACGTGACTTCAATTGCAATATGTAAACCAAACTTCAAGGTTGAACACATTTTTACTTGAACGTACATTTAGTGTGTAAATTCGTTCAGGCAACTGTAATTCAAAATACAAATACAAAAGTTGATTGTAAATTATTCGATCTCAAATTTGATCACTCAATTTGTTTGCAAAATATATTTACTGTTTGAATTAATGCGCGATTACATGATTAATTAATTAAAATTAAAATAAACTTCAAATATTTCGAAAGCTTTCTAATTTCTCAAACTTGTTTGTGAGAAATTTTTTATGTTGTATTTATAATTAAGTTTTTAAAAACTGCCGCATGTGTGATAGTTCAAACTGTAAATATTCGGTATTTATGTCGGTAACATGGGATCACTATATAGCTAAAAATAGTACGCAAAGAAAGCTTTATATACTCGAAAATTTGAGCAAAGTTATAGTTATTGCAAGAAAAAATAAAATTATTTTCCAATTATCTATTTTTGATTTGGAAGTAAATAAACAATAAATTATTTAGCTATAAATACTTAATGTATATACAAATAATAAGAAAATCGTTAACATTTTTTTAAGTACATCAAACATCTGTGTTTATTATGTATGTGAAATACTCGATGGGAAGGTATTTCTTATAATTAATAAGTCTCGATAATCTCTATATAATTTCTTATATATAGGTAATTCTAATCAATATATAATAATAATAAAATGAAAATATAATAAAATATAAAAAAGAGCAAAACCAAACAATATTTTCTTGTTATATGTTTATTTATTTACTTTTTTTTTGTTTAAAGGTAGCTTTCCTTCTTTAAGCAAATAAATTTATTAACCGACAATCATAAAACAAAAAAAAAATCGAAATAAAATAAAAATCACCGTTAAACAGTTTTATTGCAGTTAACAAGTGTTTTTCTGTTTTGTTGCTTTTCTTTTTTTATGATTTTTTTTTTTTGGAAAATGTATTATTATGTTCCAAGGAGAGTGGAACGAGTGTAAGTGGAAAATATATAAATGAGTTTCATATTATAAAAATGTGTAGAGAGCTCGTACGACCATATATACATACACTCGTAAGAGGAACTAAATTTATTTGGATTTTATTGTTTTCAAAATTTTTATTTGGTCTCGCATGTTTTCCCGACACACAATGATTCTGTACGCGGAAACATATTATTAGCGTAGTGCCTTAAAAAGATTATTGTGGTTTTTGTAAATTGTAATATTAATTATATTCAATTATTACTGGAAAATGTATTTCTTACAGCTCTAAAGGTTTCACGGACTTTTAAATTACGTGGTATATGAACTTAATTGATTCTTCCTCTTAAATACATTGAAACTTACAACTTGTTCACTTGGAAGATTATATATATATTCGTATTTCCGAAACCGATTATTTAAATTAATAAGCAATGGGACCGTTGCTTCGTTCTTGCGGTAAACAATTTTTGTTTTGTCCAAATCACTACATTTTACTGTGTGACAATAGTTTCATAGTAGAACGTAGAATGTGTATTGAATTATCTAAATTATGCCGATATACCTGAAAAGATTGAGGTGATCAGTATATGTTGTTAAACAGGATGTCTGCATAGTTGGCTCACATTGTTAGATTTTTGTCATGCTGTTTTGAATCATTATGTTCAAACCTTACATGCCAATTGATTAAGTGGAATTTGTTACATTTAATCTATAAAAAACATAAAATCTATTAGCCAAAAAATTGAAAACAGTGCTCAAAAGAGTTGTATTTCCTACGTTAAAAAAAATTATTATAATTACTATATTATCTTTATTTCATTCAGAATCATAAATGTAAGATTACACAATACAATAAAATACATAAGTAGAAATAAAGTAAAGCTCCCTGAATTCCGTTTGCATTCGCGTGCAAAAACCACACCACTCTCTATGGAAAGAACTATGTAAAGTACACGGAAGTCCATAAAGAAAAGTGTCACAAAATTTCCGGTGTCGATGTGAATCTTGACTAAAACGACAAAAAGAATCAAATTGGAAAGAAGATGGAATTTTGCTGGAAACTCGGATTTATTCCATATATTTTTCCATAATACTAATTACACACACTTTTATACATGCTATTAGTGCAGATTTCCATAGTACTTTTCGCATTGTGGTTTTATTTTGAAATTAAAGAAAAGTTTATTGCATTTTCTTGTAAAATTTATTATATTTAATTTTTAACATACAAGACACATTATAATTTTTCAATTTAAATTTAATAAATCCCGCCTATGTATTTACATCTCTCAATTGGCATCCATCTTAAAAAAATACATACATGAAAATCGTCATCGTAAATTTTTAAATGGTGATTGAAATTCAATTTTATTACCTGTTTGGTTCAATTTTGTTGATCGCGATGATGCCGAAGTACGAGCATAATTAGAAAACTCTTAAAATTAATAAAATTTTACTTTAATACTTAAAACACATTTTAAAAAACAGATCATAAAATATAGTTTTATAAATAAAAAAAACCGTAACCGTACATGTTCATTCGTCGACATTTCTCACGAAACTGAAGAAGATACAAATCTAATAAAACGTCAAAAAACTTGCATATTAGAAAGAGAAAGAAAATTATTTTTACTCAAAATCGGGTGTTTTGTGTTTTTGATAAATTGTAGTACGGAATTTAGTATGGAATTGGATCTGTTTTCCATACATGAAATAAATTGCATTCTGGGTAACTTTACAAGTTTAAACAATATTTACAAAAAAAATTGCAGAGCTATAGTTAAAAATAAATATTGAATTTATATTAGACAGCCAAATTTGTAAATCACGTTCAAATTAACATATAAAACCAACAAGGTGCCATAAAGAGATAAAAACGCCTATATTTTTCGTTGTTTGGATTTATCATGTTGTAAGTATATATTACACGGTCTTGAAAACTATGACTACGAATAAAAACCATTTTCAACACTTTAAAAACGTATAAATACAGGGTGTTTTCTAGGTTCACAATTTTAAATAAAAATAAAATAAAGAAAACTTTTTGATTATCAGTGAAACTAAAGGGTGATTTTTTTGTGGTTAGGATTTTCATGCATTAGTATTTGACAGATCACGCGGGATTTCAGACAAGGTGTCAAAGAGAAAGATGCTCAGTATGCTTTGACATTTCATAATGAATAGACTTACTAACGAGCAACGCTTGCAAATAATTGAATTATATTACAAAAATCAGTGTTCGGTTCGAAAAGTGTTTCGCGATTTACGTCCGATTTATGGTCTACATAATCGACCAAGTGAGCAAACAATTAATGCGATTGTGACCAAGTTTCGCACTCAGTTTACTTTATTGGACATTAAACCAACCACACGAATGCGTACAGTGCGTACAGAAGAGAATATTGCGTCTGTTTCTGAGAGTGTTGCTGAAGACCGTGAAATGTCGATTCGTCGCCGTTCGCAGCAATTGGGTTTGTGTTATTCGACGACATGGAAGATTTTACGCAAAGATCTTGGTGTAAAACCGTATAAAATACAGCTCCTGCAAGAACTGAAGCCGAACGATCTGCCACAACGTCGAATTTTCAGTGAATGGGCCCTAGAAAAGTTGGCAGAAAATCCGCTTTTTTATCGACAAATTTTGTTCAGCGATGAGGCTCATTTCTGGTTGAATGGCTACGTAAATAAGCAAAATTGCCGCATTTGGAGTGAAGAGCAACCAGAAGCCGTTCAAGAACTGCCCATGCATCCCGAAAAATGCACTGTTTGGTGTGGTTTGTACGCTGGTGGAATCATTGGACCGTATTTTTTCAAAGATGCTGTTGGACGCAACGTTACGGTGAATGGCGATCGCTATCGTTCGATGCTAACAAACTTTTTGTTGCCAAAAATGGAAGAACTGAACTTAGTTGACATGTGGTTTCAACAAGATGGCGCTACATGCCACACAGCTCGCGATTCTATGGCCATTTTGAGGGAAAACTTCGGAGAACAATTCATCTCAAGAAATGGCCCGGTAAGTTGGGCACCAAGATCATGCGATTTGACGCCTTTAGACTATTTTTTGTGGGGCTACGTCAAGTCTAAAGTCTACAGAAATAAGCCAGCAACTATTCCAGTTTTGGAAGACAACATTTCCGAAGAAATTCGGGCTATTCCGGCCGAAATGCTCGAAAAAGTTGCCCAAAATTGGACTTTCCGAATGGACCACCTAAAACGCAGCCGCGGTCAACATTTAAATGAAATTATCTTCAAAAAGTAAATGTCATGGACCAATCTAACGTTTCAAATAAAGAACCGATGAGATTTTGCAAATTTTATGCGTTTTTTTTTATAAAAAAGTTCTCAAGCTCTTAAAAAATCACCCGTTACTTAAAATTGAATTTTCTATCACACTAAACTCCCATTGTAGCCTTATTGACTATTTTAAAAATATTTTGCGATTGACAAGGTTCTAGTTAGTTAGTTTTATTGGATAGATAATCTTATTCCATTAATGCTTAAATACGATTTCAGCCATGTGGCCGCCGTGGCTGGCGCGTACATGGCGTAATCTTCATTATCGTATCTCGCTAATACCTCGCCGTATGTTGTGTTCCAAGTGTTCAATCGTCTCTGGTTTGTCGGCGTAAATAAGTGCCTTAACATATCCCTAAATAAAATAATCTAATGGAGTTAGATCACACGATCTCGGTGGCCCATGTGGTACCGTCCTGTTGGAACCACATATCAGAAAGATTTATGTCAGCCAATTGGGGTACAAGAAAGTTCGAAATCATTTCTCAATACTGTTCACCGTTGACTGTAATATTCCGCCCATCATAGTTTTTTAAGACATATGGTTTTTTCAGTTTGAATTTGCCATTTACAGTTTTCTAGTTCAATTTGCGAATTTCCAATATTGTGTAAAGTTATAATTCATTTTTCTCAAAATAAATAGGTCATAATAGTATATGTTTAAAATAATTCAACATATTATCCGATTTTCTATTTGCAATGCCATATTTTTTTTCATTAACAAACTATAGCGCCACATATTGCATGCAAATCTGGCAAATGGGTAACTGATGATGTCACACCGTTTTTGGTGATTTATTTTCAAAAAAATAAGAATTTCACAAAAATAGTCAAACTAAACTAAGCAGGTAAACATTTTATTTTGAAACTGTCAAAGAGTTAACTGCCACCTGCAAAAATATACTTTCGGATAAAAACCGCCAAAGTCACCTTCTGCGGGTATTTCAAATTAAAACTTTAAAATTTAATAGATTGCTTAGCTTAGACCTTTCTTCAATTTTCGGCATTTTCTTGTTTATCTAATCTTTGGTGTTGGTTAGCAATTATATATGGCGCTATTTACATCGATCATTTGACAATCATCGTGTGTACGCAATCATTTTGAGCGGATACAGTGATAATTGAAAGTTTGCGCAATCCTGTAAAAATGATTGACGAAATATTATTCTTTTTTGATTTTTCCCCTTCAATCATGAGCTTGCGCAATCGTGATTGAGAGTGTATTTTTGTGCTTGTCAATCATACGTTTATGACAGCTGTATTACAGGGTGGCTGAGACAAAATGTTACTGACTTCACTCTGCTGTCATTTGTGTAGTTGTCATTTTCGCGAGTCAATTTTTTGACAGATTGAAGTTTTTTTAGTTGTTTACATGTGGTCAACAATTAAATGTTCTAAATTAACATCTTCATAAAAAAATCGTGATGGAATTCAAACGTAATAGTGTAATTGCACTGTATTTGGGTGGAAATTCACAAACAGCAATAGTTCGTCAGCTCCAGCATTTGAATGTGAATAAAATGTTTGTGTTTCGAACCATAACTCGATACAACGAAACTGGTAGCATCGCTAAACGCAACAGAGGCGGTCCTAAAAAGACAGCAACATCAAAAGAAATGATACGAAATGTGAAGAAACGAATCCAACGAAATCCTCGTCAAAGTGTCAATCAATTAGCCGCACGTCTACATGTTTCACGATACAGCATTCAAACCATATTGAAAAATGAATTACACTTGAAGCCTAAAAGTTCAAGATCTTACGGAGGCACAAAAAAAAGTTAGGCTTGAAAGAACACGAGCATTGAAGGCCTTGGCCGAACGTGATGAGATTCCAAAAATTGTCTTTTCTGATGAGAAAATTTTCACCATTCAACAGTATGTGAATAAACCAAATGGTCGTGTTTGGTTAGAGCACAAGTCCAACGATAATTTGGACACAAGAGTTGCCATGCGCAAGCAATCACCAGCTTATGTTATGGTTTGGGCTGCAATGACTGCATATGGACGCACTCCTCTGGTTTTCATCGAACATGGAGTCAAGGTAAACCAAGAGGTGTACCGCCAAAAGATCCTAAACGATGCTTTGCTACCTTGGGCACGTAAACACTTTGGCAAGAACCGTTGGACATTCCAACAGGACTCGGCACTGTCACACAAAGCTCGAGCGACACAGCAATTTTTACAAAATTGCGTTCGGCGGTTGATTTCGTCGAAAGAATGGCCACCATATTCACCAGACTTGAATCCCATGGATTTCTCCATATGGTCCATTTTGGAGAGTAAGGTGTCCACTAAAAAATACGAAACTGTTGATGCATTGAAGTCAGCTCTTGTTCGAGAATGGAATAAAATTCCGCAAGCTCACGTTCGGTCAGCATGCAATGCTTTCTATGGAAGACTGAATCAAATAATCAGAGCCAAAGGAGGTCATATCGAGCAGTAACATGTTTTTCATAAAATGTAATATGTTTTAAACATATTCCACGAAATTTCAATAAAAAATAATCAAAATTAAAAAAATTACAGCGTTTTCGTTTGGTAACACTTGGTCTCAGCCACCCTGTATTTAAATTCCTACAATGGCGATAGCCGGCTTTAATAGAGAATTTTATTCTGAGTTTTTGAATAAATATAGAAGTTTTCTGGCATTGTGACAGGTAAAAAGTAATGACTACTCGAATAAAAATAAAAAAGGCTAATGTTATGCCGCTTCGGTCGAAAAATTAAAAGCGATTGAACCTCGTTTCGTACAAACAATAGGGGCGAATTAAAGAACGTAACGCAAAGTAAACAAAGTGACACATGTACAGATGACATTTATTCCTCAGTTTTTGGTACTTTGATATCCTGCCATATCATCAAGATCATGAAATATAGCACGAGATCATTGGTGAACTTGAAACTTGCAACAGACCTAGCAATTACCATAAGGATTGACATTTTGTTTCTATTATTTCATCATACTGTTATGCCATAGAACTGCACTTGTAGTAATGAAATACTCGCAGAATCTATCCCGTTCCAATTAACAGACGACGATGATTTTTGGTTTAAAATTATGTTCTTAAGCTACAACTAGCTTGATCAATTTGGCCAGAACAATCTTCCACATCTAAACCTGGTTCCAAATAGGCGCCCTTTTTTCTACGTAAGTAATTATGTAAGTGGTAACATCACATTACTACTTTTGATGCTTTTACTCGAGCAAGGTTAATGGTCGTTAAAATAATTCGGAATATGCCTGCTAGTAGTCCGAAAACGTTTTCTACAATTCGCCGAGCCCGAGATTATATATAATTACAGCTTCTCTTCACGCTATGTGCGACAATGAAAAAAATTCTCTGGGCAATACTCGATCTTCATTACTCAATTTTAACTTGTGTTTCTTAAGTAAAAGGGAGGCGTACAGATATGGCGGCATATGCAAACTTTTCTACTTGCTGGATTTACAAATAAATATTGAGGTATTTAGAACCGTCACTTAAAGTAGTTTATTTTGACAGCTCTGTATTTGGTTCAAAAATATAACATGTGTACGAAGTTCTACTTTTTAACATAGGTTTCGGACGTCTATCACATTTTCACATATTTTTGTGTAAGAAATTTTCATATTTTGCTATCAACCCGTTTTCCCAGCAAAGCGTCATATATTAAATACATAGGAGTAGTGTCATATAAAATTAAATCAATATCAAAGTTTTCAAATGTCGAGTAGGAATAAACTCGATGAAGCAGAAATGGTTAAATAAACAAAGAAATCATAGAATTTTACTGATTGGTAACATGATCAATAATTTTCGACATTGTTTACATTTTCTACATTATCGACGTCAAATTGCTAATCTACACATGTAGAATATTAATTATCTACACGGTGTAGACAATACGGCCCAACACTGCTCCAAATCCGGCAATTCTGTTTATTAACGTTCAACCAAAAGTGAGGTTCATCGCTGAACAAAATTTTGTTTGGAAAATCAACGTCAATATCAATGCGTGTTTCAGCCCATTGGCCGAATTGGTGGAGTGTGCGATGGTCGGATGCCTTTAATTCCTGCACAAGTTGAATTTTGTAAGCACCAAGATCCTTAGAAAAAATCTTTCATAAAGTGGATGGGCATATATTCAGTTGATGAGAACGACGTTGAATTGATTAATTTGGGTCTTCCTCAAAGCTACGCTGTACAGCGTCTATCGCTTGTTCGGTATGCGCTGTTTGAAGTTTCACTGGATGCGTATTATCAATTAGAGTATGCGTGGTGCGAAAACGATCCATAGTAAACCGAATTACCCGCGACTGATGGACGATTATGACGAGCGTAAAATCGACGTAATGAACGATGCGTTTGGCGAACAGAACCATTGTTTGATAAAAAATTTCAATTAATTTAACAATCCGTTTCTGTGCAATAAAGAAATCTTCCATATGTGAAAAATAAATCCCACCCCAACTAGAGATGTCCATATATAATTATAGAATTTTCTTAATGAGGCTTGAGTGCAGTATGGTTTCAGACTTTAAAATATATTATCCGCAGTGATAACGCTTTTCCTGACTTTGTAAAGATGAGAATCCCAATTTAACTGCGAGTTAACAATTAGGCCCAAGTTTTCAAACTCGTTCACACCTATAAGCTGAAAGCACTGTGTAGTGCAAGGATTTCTGTTGCATAAGTAGCTATGAAACGTCAATGTATTTGGGACAACTCCGACGTTAGGTCGAGCAAAATTTTTAACTGCAGATTTGTTGCTTACCTCCAACCGATGGTAGTAGAACCATTTACTAGTTTTGATAAAATGGATAACGCACAGCCAAGTCCTCGGTGAACGCTGTGGTCTGACCAACAGATTGATTCCGAAAATGGAATTAAAGTAAATAAGAAATAGCCGGGATATAAGCACAGAGCCCCGGGAACACCACAGCTCAAGTTACCTGGGTTACTGATAGAGCTTTCAACTTTAACCACTTGACAAAGATTTTTAAGATAACTAACAAACCAATCTAGTATGACGCCTCTCACCTCAATGCACCTCAATTTCGTAAGCAGAACGTCGTGATCAACATTATCGAATGCTTTATATATATTTTGAACTAACGCTAGTTATAAGCTCCAACTCATCTTTTTTTTTATAAAGCGGTATTATCAGAGCTAGTTTATATACGTCTGGAAAGATTCATATATGCAGGCTCAAATTAAACAGATGTTTCAAAATATCTAATAAATACCAAGAACAATTTTTCACTAAAAAGTTGTCAATCTCATCAATACCTTTGAATGGTTTGTTTTTCAATTTTTTAATTTCGGATATAAGTTTAACCGATTCAAACGCATTGAGAACATCATTATTTTTCGAATGCGGGTTATTGGACTTTGGCCTAAGATTCTTCCTATAATCTCATTTTCTTAGAGTGATTACCTACTGAGGCAAATTTATTTTTGTAATAATTGTTCTTTGTAGCCTTGACACTGTTTTTTACATTATTTGACAGTTTTTTAACGAATTTTTGTAGTCTGCCATTGAATGGATTACACTTTAGTTTCTTCGAAAACTTGTGAAGCTTTTTGTGTTTGACGTAAAAAATGTGAGTTCATCCATGGCTTGAGTTTTCTAATATTATCAACAGCTACTGCATAACGTGAAGCGTTATAAACGTTATAAAGCGTTCAATAAACTGAATCCCAAGTTTCGAATAGCACACAATTTTTGAGGATATCAGAATTTACTAAGGGATAATCCGTATTACTGCCAAACGTAATCTTGCGACAAGTAGAGCTTAATATTTTTAGTTTAATTAAGTTGTGATTGGTAATGCACAAAGGTAAGTTAACAAATACACGATCGAGACATGATTGAGCTCTAGTTGGCGTATTTATTAAACCAAGGAACCCGTGAGCCGCTAGTGTTATTTGATATGCATAACTTTCCGCATCTCGTTACTAGATTGCAGAAATATGTCGAGGTTATTACAGAATGAAGTTATGGAAGCATTATCCGTTATTGATTAAATTTTTTTAACATGATTGCCTTTTCAACACAGTTAATCTTTTAAGTGAAATAATTATAAGTGATCGAATTCATCCATATATATTTAAATTAGAGCAGCATATAATGAACTCTTAATCCAAATATAAAGACGAATATCTTAATTCAATCTCATTAAACGTTATTAACATAATTTTATTTCTAAATCAAACAAAAAGGTGGCGATCATATAAAATATATTTGAGAAATTCGTTTTAGTTGTAATTCATCTTTTCTTCTCTGGTTTCTGACGTCAAAATAATAAAAATTTTAATTGTTTAACATTAAATAGTTTTTGAAGCAGATCATGATTTGTGTTAAACTACACAAACAAATATTTTATTCTTGATTTTTAGAAATGCTTAAAGATATGGTTTATGGTGAAGTTTACTTGAATACTTTATGCTCTCGTATAATTGGACACCTTTATGCATTTTAAGCTTTAAATATTATTATGTCAGAGATAAATCTCGATACAAAACAGTTTGACAATAAATAAGTTATATAATAGAAACTGTAGTAATTGAAATAAAGATCAATTTTTTATGAGCGTGACTTAATTGACTCCTGGTAGATGGACCCTTCTTGTTTGTTTGTAAAGCTTTGTAGTCCATATGGAATCAATATAAATTAGATGATTACTGTTTTTTTAGATACAATTTAAAAACGATTTAATTTAGTTTACTTTCTCATAATTAAGCAAACTGTTAAATATTTATAAAGAGTATTTATCAAGGCGAGAAAAATCCGAGATCGTTTCTCGGTTTTCTTAATAAATATAGCATAATAATTATCTAAAATTTAGCAGAAAAGTTATATCTACATTGTCGTTGTACAATTTGCCGGGTAAAAGAAATTAGATAGTTACTCCAATTTAAATTTACAACCACCGAAGAAAAACCTTTCTGTCCGCCTATCCTGGTTCACAGTTTCGAGATTTACAACATCCTCTCACAACTTTTTTATTACTTTGTTTTTACTGCAGAAGTGATATGCTAGTTTCGCTTGGCATACAAACATTATTAGATCACTACTATTTCCGCTATGGAAGCGAGCTAATATTGCGCAAAACAGATAAATTCAAGTTTTTGGAACACATTTTTTAAAATTAGGTACGAGGAACCGGTACCATGGTTAGATTTTCAAAGACACTAGGTATCGGTAAACTACATTTTCCGCCTCCTTACTCATTTCGGACTCTTATATATCATTCAGATTACAAGTTGCGAGTTTAGGCTAAATATTTCAGAAGACGTACTTTTAAAATTTTTACCACGTGATTTCCAAATATTGAACTTTAAAACTTAAACATTACTTTAGTTTTAATTTTTAGTTCAAGGTCCTTAGTTTAAAAATTTTTAATTTTATTATAAAAATTCCTTAAAAGGTTTGTCTTTGAAACGTTATTCGGCAAAATTTTAAAATGTATTTATCACATCAAGTGATAGACATTATGACTATGAGAATATAGGCGTTAACAATAGCTGCCAGTCTTGTAAATATATTCTTACTAAAGGGCATCTAATTTCGAGGCGCAGAACTGCAAGTTCTTATCTATGTAAATAAAATACAGAAAAATAATTGTAATGGCCACGAGTATGACTTTATTTAAAAAATAAGTTTCCCATTAATGTTTGAATATGATTTCGAACATATGGCCGCCGCGCTTGACGTGTACATGACTTAATCTGGCGGTCTAATTTTCGATCACTCGTGCATTTCTGCGGTCCATGGCTTCCAGGTGTTCAATAGTCTCTGGCTTATCAGCGTAGGCAAGTGACTTTACATACCCCCAAAGAAAATTGCCCAGCGGTGTTAAATCACATGATTGCGTTGGTTAGTTGGTAGGTTGATTTCACAATATTAATTGTTCTTCAAATGATACTTCAGTACATTAATTGTATCGCGTGCTGAATAGCATGTATTATCGTCTTATTGGAACCATATGCCTCTAATGTCAATATTATCCAATTGAGGCACAAACAATTAGTAGAATTTTGTCTCTATACCGATCTCCGTTGATTGTAACGATTTTGCGTCATTTTCGAACACATATGGTCCAATGATTCATTCGGCTCATAAAACAGAGCAAGCGGTAACTTTTTGTGGATGTAATAGTTTTTGAACAATTGCTCTTGGATTATCTACTCGGTCGATCGTCGTATGGTTTTTATTCCTGCACAAGTGAATCTTGTAAGCATGTAAACCAAGATGCTTACGCAAAATTATCCATAAATATGTTCCACTACAACTGCCACCGCCCGCTCGGTGCGCGCCATATGAAGTCTTGCAGTAACGTATAGGAACGCGTATTATCATTTAGAGTAAACGTAGAACGAAAGCGTTTCACAGGTTATCGAATTGACTGCTCTATTAACTTTTTATTATGAAATGGCAAACCAAAATAACCAAACATCATCTGTCAGCTGTCAAATCGGCAGGCGCTGAAACAAATGTTGCCAATTAAAGTTCAATATTTTTAAATGAAACATCCTTATATGGCTTGTGCTATAGTTAGTGCAAACTGCATTCGGAATTCTTGTTTGTTCAAATGTAACATTTGATGTTGTATTGATGGGAATATTTTTGCAGAATTTATTCAAAATAGCATTCTGCATTTGCCTTTCAAAATTTATCCTCATATTTTATTCTCGCTAAGGAAGATCTTTGTTATTTCCATAGTAAATTTTCCCGTCAACATTGCTGTTGTGTTTTTTGGCAATTTCAGAACCACAACTAAAAGCGTCGCTCTGATCATATTTTGAAATTATCGAATACTACATTTCTGCTACTACTGCGGCATCTTAAATTCAAGAACTATGTGGGATCACTAATTTGCGATATCGTGAATTATAAAATATTCGTATATTTGACCTTTTAAGATAGATTCAAGTTACATTCACTACACCAACAAAACAATTATTAAACAGCTTGAAAAAATATGAAATGGAATAAGCAATCCCAAAAATACATGTCGTTAATTGTTTTTTTGGGGTTGCATTTCATTAGGGGCGAGCTCAGTCCAGGGCTTCTAGCCAGACAAAAAATGTTTATTTAATAATTTTTTTATTTTTGAGGATCATGATTTTAAGCAATTTTAAAATTAAAATAAAAACAATGAGCACTCTATAAACTTTAAAGTAAAAGTTTTATCAGGTCCAAGTTAGTTGAAAGATATATTTTTTGACATATTTAAGCTAGTACTCGTCTGCTAAATTATGCAAATTATATTTGTGAAGAATGTGAGCCTTCTGAAAGTGTAACTTACATACATTTTTCATCAATTATCACCACCGATAAAATTAAAACAGAATAATCCTATATTGGATTTATTTTGAAATTTGAACCCTTCACAGTTGGACATTAAAAATGAATTTTAAACTATTTTAAAAACATTGTTAATATTTCTAAAAGCGCTATTATCAAGAGCTCAGATTATCGCCTTAAATACACAATTTAAATAAAGGCTACAATAATCAACTTCTATAGATTTTATTTCACACGTTTTTAAAAATATACTCCTATTTTTAAGACATCGAGCTTGAGCAATCAGCGTCTCGAATAATGCAAATTCTATGCTTTTGATATTGTTTTATAATATGCAGAGCTAACACAAAAAAGTTTAAAGAAAAAGCTGTAGGTCAGTTTTCGCGTACTTTTACATACCGTATCTTAGGGATTTTTAATTTCAATTGACGTTTCACATTGTGTTTGCTTAAAGTGAAATCAAATGTGCTTAAAAATTAAACTTTTTCTAAAATAATCAAAATAATACTAATATTTTTAAAAAGCACGGGACTTATACGTCACATAAATTAGATATTAAGAATGGTGGTGGCTAAACAAAATTCAACCAAGCTCAGGTGAAAGTTTGGCTGTATTCTAATTAGAGGGCTCGTCGAAGTTTCAATAAGTTGACCAGTTGATCAATAACATTGTTTTCGGTAATCTGAAAGTGACTAAAGTGTTAAAGCTCAATGAAGGGGTCCAAATTATTTAAAAGGCTCATGTATGCCATTATTTATGGAATAAAACATCGTTCAAATGTCCGCCGCGGCTTCTCACGGTGACACGGATTCGAGTGGTTGAATTTTCAATGACTCTGCCGCATAGATCCGGCTGATAGGAAAAGGTCTAGCGGGTTCAAATCGCACGATCTTGGTGGCCAATTGACGTCACCTCTTCGATAAATAACCCTACCCATAAATCGTTCATGCAGAATGTCTATCGTTGCATTATACTGGGAACACATGTCGCCTACCTCCATATCGTTCAATTTGGGCCAAAAAAATCGGTTACCATCGTTCTGTAGTGCTCGCAGTTGATGGTGATGGCCTCGTCGCGAAATATGATTTCTCGGCCAAAATAGAGGTCCTCTTCCGTACGCTCCGAAGTACAGTCAGGGAACAACCAGCGTTCTTTATGGTCATTAACTTCGAGCTCTTGGATAAGTTGGATTTTGTACGGGTAAGTCTGTGAAAGGCTGAGTTCTTGTACACGGCGAGAAATTGACTGCCTCGGGTTCTCTTGTACCTTCCACGGACCGCGGGCAATGTTCTCGGCTGATCTGGCATTCCTTTGACATACGACTGTTGGCTGATTGTTTACCGAACCGTTTGTCTCGAATTTGGCCACCAAACGTATTACAGTCGACTTTAAAAGTCCATCGCGTCTGCCATAAAATGGGCGCAACGCGGGCAACGTTTGTACTAATGAACACTCATTTTGATAATAAAGTTTTATCATTTGGTCGTGCTGCTAAATCGTGTAACTTGTAATGGTGATTTGGCATCAGTGACTGAACCAAGCACCAGATTAGACAGGCACTACCAAAACAACATGGCAGCTACAGGCTGCCAACATCGACCAGCCCAAATTGTAAACCCGTTCATATCATTTTATAGCATTTTTTTAAAAGCATGACATTTTTTTACAATCTTGAAGCTTCGCTCACTATTATATTGGTTTATGCCATACACCATGCGATGAACGACCAACTTAGTCTTGACATTGGCTAGCTATCTAATAATACAATAAGTAATGTTTTTTGATGATACTTCGTAAGTCGGCAGTCACCATCCAACTTAACTCAAATTGACTTAATATTTCCTAAACTGATGCAATGCGAAACTAAATTATCTTACTATTAAAATGGTAGCTCACGTAACTATCTTTCATTCACTTTCTTTTAGATAAAGTGTGATTTAAACCGCACCTTTGCTAAAGTGTGTTTCGTTATATTTCATATAAACTACCACACTTTGAGGATTATCTTGCCCCAAAAATGTCCCACAATATACGAATCCGATTCGCATATGTTTTATGTGTTACTTTGAATTGTTTATAGTGGTTTGAACCAAATTAGAGTATTCCTTGTTTTCCGAGTTCTTTAATTGAACGGGGAGCTGAGTTAGGACAACGCTAACTAATAATTTTTAATTTTTTTCATAGTAAGTGTTTTTGTAGGGTACGCCAGTGCACCTAGAGTACTAATGGCATCACTACTTTTAAATTTTTGCGAACATACAATGTGATTCAAAATTAGTATAGTTCGGCCCTATATTATGGAATAATAATTCTTTAATAATTGTTTAATTTTTTAGAAAAGATGTTTAACATAAGGAATCGATAAAAAATCTGCTTTTTAAGGGTTGCATACTTTCACTTTGTAAATGCAGTCCGTTTTTAACGCTATAAAAGTAACATTGCCTTTATCTGTTCGTCTTTTTAAGAAAAAATGTGGTTTGTTACTATATTTATAAACCGATTCCGAATAAAAATTTTCTCCGGCTCAACCATTAGACGGAGGACAACATCTATTACCGAGACATACAATAATTTTGACATGGTGCGGAAAATCAATATTCGAAAGATTTACTAACCATTTGTCAGTAGTTTTAACTGACTTATCGAAAATTTTGTTTAAATATCGCCATTCGTCTTACTTTAATTTGGTTGAAATGAAAATTATAAGTTGGTAGTGATTGACATTCATTTTTCATAAGTTGACATTCTTAATAGTTTCTGGTATATCTTTTATATTTATGCCAAGAAAGTATGAGGTTCTTAGCCTTGTCAAACGTTTTCTCTCTCTGGATTTGGTTATTTTTTTCGTGCAAAAGTTCTTTAACACTTTCAACTATTTCACCATATTCAGTTCGTATATAATTGAAAAAAAAATTGAAAAATCAGCAGATTATTATTTGTTTCCATTTTTTGAAAGATTATCGTTAAAGTAATAAATAAGGAAGCCGAATTCAATAAAATGATATTTTATACTTCATTATTGACTCAATGAACTAAATAGATAAACTGCAGAGGAAAACATACCACCAGTAAATAAAATGGATAACTGCAATATATCGCTTGTCAAATTACAAGAATTAAAACTGAAAATGTGTTCAAATATTTCCTTGAATGTAGCACAGTCTTTTGAAACAATATGGCATAAATACTAGGAATATAAAATACAAAGAGACTTACCAGAGCTGTTTCATGAAATACTGAAATCCCACATATCTAATCGACACTTTCGTATCAAATTAGATAGCGAATACCCGGAATTAAGAAACGTATCAGCAGGAGTACCACAAGGTAGTGTTCCGGGACCAGCTTTATATGTTCTATACACCTCGGACCTACTAACCATAGAAGGGTCTAACATAGAAACGCTTGCAAAAGATACGGAATAGAAGAATCCACAAGCAAATCGCAAAGAGGTACGAGTATTGTCAGTACCTGCAAGTCCAGATGCCGAATAAGACTTAATGAAGCAAAATCTGTTCAAGTAAACCTCTTCAACAAAAAGGTCAAATGGATACCAGTACGATTTTAGTTTCACATCTAGAGTATTCAGCTGGGGCTGTACAAAGAAAACCAATGTTAATATCATCCAGTCTTTCCACAAGTTCTACGTGGCATAGTTAATGCACGATGTAAACACATACCAAAATGCTGATATACATCGCTTGTAGAATGAATCAAACCCAGTAAGAAGGCTGCGAAGGAAAAAAACACTTGATCTACTAGATCAAATCTGGATCGACTAAAATTAAAATAAAATTGCCAAACTAGCCAAAGCACTACAACCCTCTAAATGAGAATATAAATTATTCGTATGAAAAATAAATTACTGGATGATTTGTAAATTAGTTGTGATAAATAAATATAATTAAATTAACATGTTGTGTCATCAACAGCATCACATGTCACTGATTCAATAAAATTAATGGCAAGCTTACCCAAACAATGATTCTCGCCATGACGTCCATTTCCTAACACAGGAGTACCCATCTCAGTAAGAGTTTCCAAAGGACGTGAGAATAAATCATACAAGGAGTATATAGCGCCATTTGTATGTTTTGCTGCAGCCGGAGACCTATGAATTAAAAAAATATGATCAGAACTATGAAAGCATTCTGTGGAGACAGTCTCCAGTATAAAATAGTCAGAAGTTTAGGCTGACCACAGTTATGTATGGTACAGCCGCAGCTATATATTTAGCAGTGTCATTAAGTGCCATCGATGAACAATAAAACTAAACCATGACCATAGTTTTAAATAATTTTTACGTAGATGATCTGATTTTATGGCAAACGCACTGGAGGAAGCTTTTTTCTTCCAAAATCAAACCATTCACTTACAAAACATCGGTGATTTTATTCTAACAAAATGCGCAACAAATAACTCTTCTTTTAGAATCCATATCAGCACATCTAAGAAATCAAAATTAATTGGAATTTAAACTTGACGATACCATTAAAACTCTTAGACTACACTGGAATTGAGTAGTATGTATTCGGCTTTAATGTCAGACATCCAATCTACATTTGATATCGGCAAGTCTACCAAACGAGGCATACTTTCCGATATTTATCTATTAGTCTAGCCGGGACCAATAACAGTTGTAGCCAAGCTTATAATGCATGAATTCTAAAGTTAACAGGTCTCTCTTGTGACGGAAAATTTCCACCATATACGAGTATATCAACAAAATGGCAGAAATTTAAAACTCAAAAAATGTTGAGAAATACAATAATGGATTTTGTGACGCCTCAGAAAATACCTATGCTACTGTTATCTACTTCAAATCTATACAAACTCATAACGCATCACTAATGCAAGGCTAAAAATTTACTTTCGCCACCTCGTCTTGAGCTTTGCGGAGTATTTATGCTCACTAAGTGAATGCATCAATTTAAAGATGCATTGCAAATCCCGCAAGTAATTTCGTTCTTGTGGACCGATTCGACAATCACATTATGTTGGATTCGCGGGCGTTTTGATAAATATGAAATGTTCGTGGCCAATCGATCAATCACCGATCCGAAAGAACTAAAGAACAATAGTTTGTGGTGGTCGGGTCAAAATAAGTAGCTATTTTCAACCGAACATTTACCAGACAAGTGGTGCAATGGTTAAAGGCACTTGAACCGGGAGGTACTGGGTTCGACCCCACCAGAGGCTGGATGCAAAGGAAATTTTCGCCATCGATTACGATCGGTAATGTTAATACACACAACAAAGACCCTCTGTTGGAGTGCCGAACTTAGCGCCGACCCACCGTACATGTCAGTGTACAGGTGGACATGGAGCTTGCAATGTGCAGGTGGTATACTGTGATTGTGCGAATGGGTGGTGTATGTGTGAATGAAAAAGGAGGTTTTAATTGACCATCAAAGGACATTAAGCCCATTGGACAGCTAATATTATTTTTATTAAAAAAAACATTGGCCACAACAAACTATACTGTTCTACGTGAAACGAATTTTGAAACTAACCAAATCTAACTGTGCATAGTTTATAGAATAACAAAATAATTCGCTTGTCCTCTATCGGCGATTTGTAAATAAATTTTTAAAAAACTGGGTAACTGGAAGACCCGGTCTTCAATTTTACTTTCTGCTAAAGAACGAAATAACTGAATTAGTGAAACTGGATTGTTAAAGCCAACACGTGTACGTGCATTGACAGTCAAAAATATTGCAGCTTTTGCTCAGAATGTGTCTAAACATCCATCAACATCAACTCATTATCGTGCTCAAGAAATGAACATTTTGCTCAATTCTGCATAAAGACTTCGGTATAAAGGCGTACAAAGTTCAATTAGTGCAGGAGTTAAAGCAAAATGACCATTCCCAACGTTTTCGCTTCGAAGAAAGTGAGCATTTTTACCGAAAATCATTTCGGAGGCTACGTCAACAAGCAAAATTGTTGCATTTGAGGTTTAGAAAATCCACACGTAACCATGGACAAGCCGATGCATCCACAACGGGTGACTGTTTGGTGTGGACTTTGGACCGGCGAGAAAGAGTATTTTATTTCCCAATTCAAGCGGTGGACGACGCAAACTGCCACACATCAAATGACATTATGTTTCAGAATTATTGGCAATGTACAATATACTTTTCCCAATAAAACAAACCGCTTTGAAAAATATTCATTCGACTTTGAATTAGGGCCAAATTAATTGCCACCGTTTGATGGGCCACCCTTTACTAAGATTACTGCAGGTGAGGTCTGGTAATTAGAAAATTAACTGATTCTTGTTGATCTATTTTAAATTTTTATGTACCTAACATATTAAATGATCATTAAATTAAAAATATAAATAATCATAGCATGTTTAACCCGTCATTGAACACAAAGCTCCTAGCAGTTGCTCAATAGCAATGTTTGTTTGTAAATGTTTATAAATGAAAAATTAGTTCAAGCTCTTGGCGTCACTAAACTTGTAAACTTTCAATTGTTTTAGACATAAGAATACAGAAACAATAACCGACAGCTTTTTTGATTCTCCATTAATAAACATTTAATATGTTGAGAAATTGTGAAGAGCTAAGTGATGCAGAAACAAAATTGATTTCATTGAATTCGAAGGTGCTGTGCTGAAAGGTTTCTTTCTCTTTAACCGTGTTTAATTTAACAAGGCGATTATGAAATCCCGCGGTACCATTCGTGTCAGCTCCTTGCGGATCCCCATATTTTACAAGATTAATAAATATTTTAAAATTCAGAACCAAACAAACAACAGAAACATATTTTATGCTACTCAAATCACGTCCTGTTGCTAAAATCAAACCAGGCGTTTAACTATGTAGGCAATGATAATTTTTTTAGATTATTAAAAGGATGTCATTTTTTGTTTTATTGCCTTTATTCACCACTCATTTTTTCTGTGAAAGATTTTGAAATTAATATTTATTTATTGTAAGTGACAACACAGCAACAATTAAGAAGTAAATCGGCCTTAATGAACGCCGTCGTTCGACTGTGGAAGATATCTCATCAGAAGCCCTATTCTGGTAATCCCGGAATAGGGGAGTGTGGAAAGAATTATCACATAATTTTTTTCCGGCATACTAAGGTAAATAATTAGTGGTAGGTTTTTGAAACAAAACTAAATTTGGAATAATTTTCCCTGCCAATTTCGCTATGGAAAAATTATTCCCACTTCACAAATATTTATTACATACAACTTTTTTTCTCAGTTGGCCAGAAAAAATTTCCTTCCCCAGTTCCCTTTTTCCCGGCAAAGTACCAGAATAGGGCACACAGAAAGAGGGAAATAGGGTTCTACCGTTCATACTTCATACTTCAACACATGGTAGAATTGCGTTTTTGTCAGGCTAGAAAATAATTGCGCAATTTTTGGGATATTTCAAATAACAAGCCGTCGGTAAACTTATAATAACACAAAATTCTCTCCATTCATAAGGTTTTTAAACCAAACTTAACGTAATTGAAATACGTACGTACAATAAAATCGCACATTTAGATAGAAATTACACCCTACATAAAAATCCCGAAACAACACAAAAGCAATAATAAAAGCCAATAAAAAATTCGTCTCAAAAATCAATAAAAAATGATTTATAAATAAATAAAGTCAAAATAACTCAAACTCATTAAATTCCCATAAAAATTGTGAATTTGTCTCAGAAAATGTCTACACATAATGCTTAAGTGATACAATTAATATTCATATACATTTACACATATATAACATATTTAATTTCATTCATAATTTTTTTTTATTATTAGTTAATAAAATATAAATATTAAATTTCATTGGCGCGAGCGCGCGCGCTTAAATATTATTAATTTAAAAAAAACCAAGAATTTAGTGTTTAAATGATTTATAATAATAAATGTTAATTGTATATAGTAATAAAAAAATTACTATTATGCGGTTATAAAACATATAATATTTAAAAAAAATCCAAATACTTTTTACTTAAAGTTATAAAATAATTTTGGCGCTTATTTCATGAAACGTTCATTAATTTATGCTTAATTTTTCCAAATAAATCATAAAAATCCATACATCATAAAAGCCAAACTAATGAACCAATTTTACCTGTATACCAAAGATATATAAAATAATATTTTTAATATTTAATTATAAACAAACAAAATACATTTTATTGCTTCATTTACAACTTCCCAATTTACAACAATAATATAAAAGCTACATGCGTGACATAAAAAAATACACTAAACACAAATTTAAACACGATAAATTATAACTTAAACCGAAACAAATTTATAGTTTTATATATTTTAGGATCATAAAATAATAAACCAAATTGGAAATAAATTAAATGAAATATATAATTTTTTTTTAAATAAGATCATGTCTTGTTAACCTATTTCATATAACATATAGGTATGATACTAATATTACATAAATTGGTTTGGTTATGGTTATGGTGTTAATGCAGGATCAGATTTTTTTAGTTTTCTCCCAGTAATTAAAATTCGTTATAAAAAATAAAGTACATTATGATAAATACAAACACACTGACACTCGAAAGATGTATACCTAATGTCCAACTGTTACTCAGAAAGTAACGTCAAAATAATAATAATTTAAATTACGATACCGTAAAAAAGCTATAAATTCCTAAACACGTCGTAAAAAACATATAAAACAATTCTCTGTAATCTTTATACGTAGATGTCGCTTATTCTGCAAACACACAACTCGTAAAATTTATGTATATACGAGATATAAATGAATTACAAAATATCTTTATATATCAATGCAACTTTTGGCCACCGAAAATAGATGTCGGTAGTATGTAAAGCGTTTCCCCAGCGTCATTAAAATTAAACAGTGATAAAATTCGGTTATATTTCATTAAGGGGAAATAATGCTAAAGACTAATTAAAATAAATATATAATAAAAAAGTCATAAATAATGTTTTAAACATAATAAATAATTTTCACACTCAACCATGAAAAAAAATATATAAAAGTACAAAAAAAACGCAAAAAGAAATGAGATTATTACTTATCAAATTGAATAAAAAAATATAACCTCAAAAAAAAAATTATATAAATATTCCTTTTTAGGATTTTTAATGGCTTTTTTTTATTCGGTTGTGTTGTTTGTGGTATAATGTTTCTCCTAAAATATAATATGCTTATGTATATTTATGTCGTTGTCACAGTACACACATCTATAAGCGTATCACATACGCAGCTGATTTAAGAATTATTTTATATTTTCAAAAAAGGATAATTATATTATATACAAATAAAAACAGATGGATAATGGATTTGTAAATTTCAAATAAATCTTGCATATACTCGTGGTTTATCAATGAAATGCTTCGATGAATGAATGTGTAAAAAGTGAAATTTATGTATAATATACTCGTATATACAAAACATTGGACAAAATATCATGTAAAATATATATACGTACTTTATTTGGGATTTCTTTTTACTTTTTTTTTTATTTATGATTTAGAATGAAAATAATAAAATCGCCATAAAAATAACTATAAAAAATCCCACTTTTTCTACATAAAAAAATATTTCTTTTTGGTTGTGTGAATTCTGAATTTAATTTTTTTATTTTTTTTCGTATGCTCTCTGTTCAAACTGAAAAATAAAAACGAATAAAAATCTTTTATGGCTTTTTAACGATTTCAACTTAGGTAACTTGGTAATAGATGGCAATGTGTATATATTAATTTCGGTGTGTTAAAATGTTAAATTATTGGTCATTTAAGGGTTTGTTTCTTTGATATAAACACCGTGGTTTGATTCTAAAATAATATTAGAATACAATATCCTGTAACAGTACTTTTTATATATGATAGTAGATCCTTTTTTAAGTTCTCCTTCCAGGCGATAGATGGCATTTTTTTGTACGCTGCTTTCAATGAGCATTTTTATTTTTTTGGAAATTGTGATATAGAATTTTAGCAAAACAGCAGTTTAGTAACATTAAATAAAATTTTGTTTGTTAATTACTCATGTGGTAGTTTATTAAATAATTAAGATGATTAAAATGTGGTGTGACCCAGTTGATCCACTTTATTTATGGAAAATTTAACACTATATTATATAAGGTCTTTTAGGATGTTGGCCAGATATTTGTTATACACAGCGGAGAGCTTATCAAGTAGTGTGGCAGCTTGGTTCCCGTCTATTTTCATTATGCAAGAGACACATATCCGTTTTCTAAATATTAAGTAATGATTATTATACACTTTTGTTTATTTATTTAAAGAAATCGATCCTTTGATTTACATGAATAATTTTTTGTAATTTTATTTAAAACAAAAATATTAAAAAATAAAAATTCAAATAAAGAACTTTAAAACAAAAAAAAAATATAAATCAAATTTTGATTTTTTTGATTTTTTGAAGTTCTCCTTTGATAAATTAAAGCCAAATAGATTGTCGACGATGTTGAATGATTTAGACCAGTGACGCCCAGCCTTGACTCAATTTGCTCATCACATTCAAACAAACGTTTTTCTATTGTTTCATAAATACTTTTAAAAGTCGCTTGAATATTGTCGATCATATCATATTCTAATTTTTTACTTGGAATTTAAAATACGTGGTAAAATTTTGATTTTGCTAATAACGGAAAATTTAATTGCGAACGGCATTATCGGACAGAACATAGCACTGATTTTAATAAAGAGAATGCTACGCAGAAAATATCCCTGTTCGATAATATGAAAATACATTTTATTACGCCGTTTCCATCGACGTCTGATGAAATCGCAGCATGCCGCATTCGTCTTTGACAGCATCTCATATAATGTCATACAATATTACCAAATCTAAAAAACCTTTTGTTGAAGGTGAATTTTTCAAAAGAAGTTTCGAAGAAGCCTTAAAATGCTTTGGCCATATACGAGTGAGAAAAGCTTGGAATGCATAAGTTCCATATACTTATCGCGCAGTACAGTAAGTATATAGGAGAATCATAGATTTAAGTTCATATGGGTCTAGCGAACTGAAAGATTTGCTTGCAAGTAAATTGCTAATTTTTGACAGAATGGTTTTTTAAAATTTCACCACATATGAAGAAATGTTATGTTGTGTACCTTTGCATAGCACTACCAAAGGCATTGAGTCTGTTCCCTGCAAAAAATTGTTATGAATAATATATTACCATGCCCTTCTACCACTGTGCAATTCACCAGGACAGCCTATGTGCAAAATCGTTCAATATTAAATCAACCAAGGATACCGTAATTGAAATAGTAAACAAATTGAAAGGATGGTAAAATTCCTTAACACACTTCCATATATGAAGTTGTAATTTTATTTACTCAAGTTCGCTGGCTGAGTAGAGGAAATTGCCTGAATCGTTTTCTTATTTTACGAAAGGATATTTTAGGATTTATGGAAACTCGAATATCTGAAACCGAAACCGCCAAATTGTTATTTAGCAGTTTAACATGCAACGAATTCATTACATCTTTGGAATTTATGAATGATATGTTAACACATTTGAATTCATTAAACTTAAATTTACAAGGCAGGAATCATTTCGTTTTTCATGTTTTATCAAATATTGATGGTTTTAAATTAAGACTTTTTTTTCCCTTTATTAATTACAACTTAGACTGAGCTCATCTAGCAATTTATCTTTCAAATTTACAAATTTTACATTTCTTAAATAATTCTGATTTGTTGGGGTGAAACCCAATGGTTAATCCCAAAACTAATTAAACCTATTTAAAATATAATTTTAATTTGGTATGTTTACTAGGTCAAGTGGCCTCGTTCTTTGAAGTCTTCTTTCAACGATAGGGTTATCTATCATATGGCGAATATACGGGTTTCCATGTTCCTGGAGCCTTATTTCGTGTTTGGCGGCGTGCTTTTTTATTTCATCTTTGATGTATTCCATCAGTAAGTCCCTGTGAAGGTCTTCATTTTTTGTGTACCACGGAGTATTTACTATACTACGGAGAGCCTTATTTTGAAACGTCTGTATCATTTTGGCGTTTGTTTGCTTAGTACAACCCCAGAGTTGAATACCGTAGGTCCATATCGGCTTCAGTATTTGCTGATATAGCAGCAGCTTGTGTATATTGTAAGCTCAGAGCCTCTACCTATGGCCAATACATTTTTCTGAACTTAATATTAACTTCTTTTTTTCTTTTTGACGTGCTCTCTCCACTTGAGCTTGGCATCGAGAGTCATGCCAAGATATTTAGCTATGTTTGCATATGACACCGGTTGTGAGTTAATTACTATCGGTAGATGGGAAGCCTTTTGATATGTAAAGTTAATATATATATTAACTTTACAAATTAAAACTTGAACTTTTTAAAACCAGTTTAAAATTTTAGAAGAATTTCTCGAAACGAAATTTTAATGTGGAATGTCAACACTTTAAAAGTGTTGCGCTAAAGTTACGCCATCTCTTAGAAAATCCAAAATCTAAGTTATGCACCCAATATAATGTTTTGTAAACTTTCGTCTAACTAGACATTTAGAACATAATAATTGGAAAGTAAGTGAACGCCGAGATAATGATTGAGCCCAAATATATAATTTTTTCTGATGTTGGTTTGGTCGTAGTATTTGCACTAAACCATTTTACTGAACACACTCTATTCATAAATTCTTGCTATTCTCTAACAACAATTTATATTACATAGCTAATTCTCTTCTAACCGCCTTCATTATTTTTTGGTGAAAATTTTCCTCTCCTTTCTATAAGTCGTGTGATTTTTTCCTTAACCGTCTTAACGATCGCTTCGCGCCCGAGTGAGGTGAAACTAATTTTCTTCTCTTGAATTTTTGCCAACTTAATGCGAGCCTATTTGTTTTTTGAAATTTACGGCACAGCACGTGATACTAAAATGTGTGAATTAGATTGATTGTTTATCTTAAACAAGCTAAAATGTCACCATTGTCGTAAATAAAACTTTCGAGTGATATCCGTTTGCGCCAATCAAGACAATTTATACTGAGTTGGGGTCGTTTGCCCGCTCTTCAAAATCCTACTTTTCAAATTTCAGCTGTCTAGAATCCGGCTTTTCAGCATCCAAATTTTCGATTTTGAAAATAAAAAGAGTTGTTTTAATAGTTTGTTTCAAGACAGTTCAATGTACAAAATGCATAAAATAATTTTTGGATCCGAATAAAACTGAATTGAAATTCTAACATGAACCATTGAAAAAAATTTGACTTTTTGTCGAACTCATTCTGAACTAGGCCATGTCTCAACTAATTAAGGCCAAAGTTGGTTTGTAAAACACTCAGTTATGAATGAAACGAAGCCATTTTATAACCGATAATTTTCAAAATTGAAAGAATTTGTAGAGCTGTCGTGAAATTTAAACGTGAATTTCCAATAAAATTCTAGAGTTCGGCCATGCTAAATGGAACCAGGCCCTTTCTCCCGTTTTTTTTATATTTTTTAATTGAAATCAATAAAATAAAACGCCACCTTCTTTTAAAATAATATACACCCGTAACCTTGTGTGTTAATTCGAATGTTGATTAAAGTGTTATTACATGAATATTGTTTTAATAAAAGGTGTTTTACGGCTATTTGTCAATCAAATTTGATATTTACAATTAGTTCAAAATTGATGTTAAATTTTCAATCCTGCTATAATCAAATTTATCTATAATCAGTACAAAAAATAAATTGCCGAATTTTAGAACTGCATTCAAAATTCGGTTTAGAATTTAAATCTACTTCTGACTACCAAATTTAATAATAATTGGTTAAAATTTTGCAAAATTTCGTACAAAATCCAAAATTTCATTCATAATTCTAAAAAACAATTCTAGAAACAAAATTCCCGTTAAAAAATTTGAAAGGAAATTCTAAAATTTCAAAATTCCTATGAAAGGCATTTCATATTTCCATGGGAATAAATTGTAATTTATTTTGAAATTTAGTTATAATTAATAAATCTAGAGTTGCAGTATTTATTTATTTAAGACTACCATTAATAAGTTTGTTGTATATAGGTGACAAACGTATGGGAACGGTACGCTATTCCAGAAAATCACCCTGTTTGTAGAATCACAAGCGGTATTTAATATTTTGATAAAAAACTGGAATTATGTTTGCGTATTAATTTGCTAGAACTTTAATTGTTGTGAATTGAATGTAAATAATTATTATAATTAAAAAATTTTGTAAATTTGAATTTCTTCTAATATAAATAAATTTTGGGATTTACTGTATTG